>CM063510.1:163023188-163025688 GCA_032207245.1 Pardosa pseudoannulata
GTTTATGAAGACCATACTAATTAGAACCCTTTATAATCTACTCAAGTTATTTTGATAAACTAAATTTAATATTCATTTCGTATCGATATTTATTTAGTATCGTTTCAATACTAATATGGCTGGTCATTGGTTTAAAGCAAATCGAAGTGGATAAAAAAATATTCTTTTCTTTCTACTGTATGTCACGGTTTAATACTGTGGTCACCTATGACGTATTTTCTTTTCCCACTTAAATATATAGAATGGTTTAAAGAAATTCAACAATAAATGATTTACCAACATTTAAAATTCATTGCATATACTAAAGGTTCTACTTTTACTTTGTGAAATTAATATCTTTCACTATTCAATTCTACTTCACTATCTTTCAAAATTTACGTCCTGTTAATTACCTCATTCAAACAAGTTTATTGTTTAATTTTATTTCACTCCATAATAACATGTTTAAGGGGATAGTAAAAATAATAATTTTTGTGATGTTATATGTTTATGTAACATAAAAACCTTAAGAAATTTTCCCTCTTTTCCTTTTATAATTCACCACACAAACACACACATACATATATATACAAACATACATATATACATACACAAGCTCATATACACACATATATAAATTTATGTATGTATATATGTGTGTGTGGATGTGTTTCTGTACCGCCTTTGCATTAAATAAAGTACATTTAGTGTGTTTCTATAGAAGTTCTAGAAATTATTTTAATCTTTTTTGGAATGATTTTCCACAGACCACTAGGGAAAAAGAAAGAGCAAGTAGCTCAACATATTAATATTCAAATCTGTGATAAAAGTAGAGAATGAAATAAATTGTTCTCTTTATCTTTATATTCGAGTTTTCTTGTGTATATATATATATTTCTCTCTCTCTCTCTAGCTGTAAATATATATATATATATATATATATATATGTGTGTGTGTGTGTGTGTGTGTGAAGGAATATATAAATGAAATGCATGCAAAAATAAATTTTTAACAACTCATTAGATCAAGTACATAATATATTTTTAAAAGAAGTAATTGTTGAGATGGTTTGTTACAATAGAAATTAAGATTTTATTAAAAGACTTCAAATACACCATCAATATAAGAGTCAAATTTGGTATCTTGAAGATAACACTTTGTGAATTCTACCTCTTAAAACTTTACCCTCTTGAGTGATTGCACTTCGCACATATATAGTCAACCCACATTTAAAAGACGAACGGTAAAATTTATGGGAATGAATTCCGACTATTTCTCAATCTATTAGCTATTTTGGGACACATTTCGCATTTTGATGTTGATTCTATCAAATGATTCACTAAAGAACGAAATCTGCTAAAGATCTTTGCGGTTCTTTTCAGAGCATTAGTTGTACCAATTTGAGAAGATTTTTCATGATTATAATTCTATTTACATTATAAAAGGAGACAGTTAAATTTGAACTTAATTTTAGAGATTACTGAACATAGAGGAAAAAATTCAAAAAATTTTCACAGAATATAAATAATAATTACATATACTTGGATTTTAGGATAAAATTATTACTTCTGTATTATGCAAATGTAAATATGCTTCTTTAATACAAAAGTTTAAGGAATTTTCTCTTTTTCATCCTTCTCTCTCTCTTTATCTCTCTCTCTCTCTCTCTCTCTCTCTCTCTCTCTCTCTCTCTCTGTATATATATATATATATATATATATATATATATATATGTATATATATATATATATATATATATATATATATATATATATATATATATATATATATATATATATATATATATATATATATATATATATATACGGATATATATATATATATATATACATATACATATATATACATATATATATATATATATATATATACATATATATATATATATATATATATATATATATATATATATATATATATATATATATATATATATATATATATATATATATATATATATATATATATATATATATATATATATATATATATATACATATATATACATATATATATATATATATATATATGTATATATACATATATATATATATATATATATATATATATAATATATATATATATATATATATATATATATATATATATATAAGAGAGAGAGAGAGAGAGAGAGAGTCTGCCAAACTCACGCAACTAAACCTCAGAACTTGTGATGAAGAGATGATGAAGACATTTAGTTGACGAAATACGAATATTTAAAACTACTCATGTATTTGATATTGAGTAATAACACAACATGGACTCTTCTTTAAGCTTAAGACTCACGTATAATTATTCTAATACCCCGTTTTCAAATCGACAAACTAGAATTTTTTAGACAAATTCCAAACTCTTTCATCAGCTATTAACCAGATATTGACTGATGCATTTCGGTTTTCTCTAAATTTTTGTGAACGACTATGCAATAAATCCTTCGACTATCTGACAGTTGGGTGTTATTTGCATTTCCTTTCAAAAGATTTGTCCTTCCATTTTCAGA
>CM063510.1:163035688-163040688 GCA_032207245.1 Pardosa pseudoannulata
TATTTTCAAGGCACCTCTGAAAAAGTTTAATTAAATTTTGATTGACAAATTTCTGAGCACCTTTTGATATACTTTACTCTTCATTATGTGGTAAAAGGTGTAAAATATTTTGAGAAATTAATTTATCTCTTAGAAACTTCTTTTAAAATGGGTTTTTAGGTAGTACAAATTTCCTTGCTGTTTGATCAATTTTATTTGGCTTTTTACGTTTTATCATTTCTTATCTGAAATATATCTTTTAATTATTTTTATTTTTCAGTTACACAATTTCCTTTTTCCAATTTTTAAAAAGGCGAAAGATGGCCGATTGGTTAGAGTGTTGGATTTTAGTACCGGAGTTCGTATTTTCGAATCCCACTATCGCATGGATATTCGTGGGCGTTGCAAGTCGGTTTTAAGCAGTAGGTCCCGGTCTCATTAGCCCTCGTGATGCAAAAAGTAGAACGTAGCGCTCCAAGGCGAAAACCCAATTTTTAAAAGCAAATATTATTCAATTAACACTAAAATGTGTCTTGCAATTTTGCTTGTACTCACAACTCAACCAAATACTTCGAAATTTTAATGCATTTTTTTACAAAGGTACACAAACGTTTGAATATTTTTAATAAGTTAAAAATTGAAAGTCGTGTTTTAAGTTTTAAATCTATTCTGCCCTTTAAAAAAATTAGTCCATCACGGGTCTATACAACATTTCGTCTACAAATTTATACGACTATAATAAAAGTCAAACGCAAACCATTACCTTACTAATGACACTTTCTTTAATTCATCCTCAACCAAAACCTTAAACTCTATTGCAATTTCTCTTTGAGGTATATCCTTAAGACGCCATCTAAAAGTCGAAGTTGTAGTTAGTCACTCTGAATTCCGAACTATTTCTGCAACTATTATCTCTAGTTAAGTGACACATTTCGAATCTCGATCATTTTATTCGATCAAATAAATCCCTCGGCAGCCGAACCCTCTCGAGTTATTTGCATTTCTTTTCACAAAGTATCAGTTACTTCCTTTCGGTGGATTTTCAGAATTAGAATTCTATTGACATCCGAAAATAGGACGCTCTTATTTTGACTTCGGTGCTTTTATTTTCATTGTTACATAACTGAAGGTACAAGGATTGTTTATGTTTCACCCTCTCTATAAGCAATCTAGTCGTTTTCATTTCCATTTTAAATTTAAAGTGTATAATAAAGCTATTAAATCGTAGTCTCATAAAATTATTCTCTTAAAACCATTCAATTCTCATAAAATAATTAAATCATATTCATAAAATCATAATCATATATTATAAGAAGAATTAAATCATATACGAGTTCATGACATTTACACTTAAATTTGAAAGACGAAATGAGCATCATAGTTGCTAAACAGAATTTTAGGGTATTATCCTTACAAAGAGACTTGAATAATATTGTATTTATATATTTTTAATGACTGATTGAGATTATTCAAAATGATTAAATAAACCTTTGATTAAATACACGGATTTGTACTGTTTTAACTATCCATAAGCAAACAACTATTTTTATTTCTTTTATAAATTTAAAACAAATAAAATTATAAAAAGAATTAAATCATATATATAGTCATGAAGTTACACTAAACTTGAAAAATGAAATTCATATCATTGTTACTTAACAGGATTTTAGGAATACAGGCTATTATCCTTTCTAATAAGCTTGAATAATACTATATATATTATTAATAACTGATTTTGTGTAGGTTATTTAAAATAATTAAATAAATCTATAAATTATATAGCACTTACTTCGTAAGATCTGATGTTAGTCGTATTTCAAATTCAAAATATTTATATTTTTTTATAAACATTGAAGGGGTCTTTATTAATTAATTTCAATTTTTAAATCTGTTTTAATTTTAAAGATATTTTTATATTAACAATTATATATTGTTTTTACATTAAAAAATATGACACACTAAAATACACTGGAAAACAGATTATGATTAAAGACCAAAGTTTTTGATAAAAATTGGGTCGTGGATCAATAATTATTAAAATGTTCCTATTGCGCAGCATATTAATTGCTATTATTTTTTTACATTTAAAATTGAAACAGAAACAAAAGTTAGTATCGATATTCCATTACATTACATACTGTACATATTAGAAAATTATTTAAAATTATGCTGTTTTTCTTGTTATACCTTATTCCTCTTGATCCGCCGGATTCTAGAAAAATCCTGAAGATCTTGAATACTCATGAAATCATAAACAAAGAAAATTTAAGGTAATAAGTCATATCGAAGAAGCCTCAAGCATGAGATAGGAGAAGCCTCGGCAGTAAGGCATATGGAGAAGCCCTTTTAAGTCTTTAGTTCATTAACATCGGTAAGGCTTATGATGTATTCGCTGACATATCTACTGATGGTGACCTGGTCACCTATATGGATGTCTGCAATCTCATTTCCATATAGCCCAATATTCGAGAGAACCCACTGATAGCAAATGGACTCCCCAAATTTACTGGTTTAAAATCTTTACTTTTGAGTGTATTTCAGAGAATGTTAGACCAATATACAATGTTGGAGGACTATCAGCACCTTCCTTAGATAGGATGTCAGCAATATCATTTCCATATAGCCCAATATTCGAGAGAACCCACTGATAGAAAATGGACTCTCCCAAATTTACTGGTTTAAAATCTTAACTTTTGAGTGTATTTCAGAGAATGATATGCAGATATACAATGTTGAAGGACCACCAGCAGCTTCCTTGGGTAGGATGTCAGTAATTTCGTTTCTATATAGCCCAATATACGAGAAAACCAACTGAAAGCAAATTTCGCGTGGTTTCGAAAATAATTTGAGATACTTTATAATTGACACTGAAGTCCTATCACCAGTTTTCGTCCAGTTCCTTAGATTCCAAAAGGCAGTGTGGTTAACTGTCAAGATCCAAAAAATCTCGACCAAAAATCTTTAAATTATTTAAAGTTATACAGTGCTTTAGCAAGTGTTTTTGCCGTTTTAGGTATTAAATTATCTATAAATGGAGAAAATACTTTAGGGATTTCCAAAACAGTTTTATGACAAACATAATAATAGGAAATATTCAAAATTTTAAATAATAAATACATAAAAGTAATGCAGAAGTATTTCGAAATCACGAATTCGATACAAAAAATTGCTTAATTCCGATGAAATTAAAAAAAGCTGAAGTTGAAAAGAATGTTTGTGTGCAGTAAAATAATCTTGTTATTTGAAAACTGTTCTTTTATAATGAAGCGTATAGTGACTTTCTTTTTCAGAACAAAAATCCCATTTTATATTTTTAGTCAAAACCTATCAATTAGAATGTGAATTGTCACTTTAGTTAAAGTTAGTAACTTGACAGTTTTCAGTATTTGCATTCTGCATTCTACATTTTTTTATTTAATTTTCATTAGAAAATTTAGACAGTGGGACCTATGCTACACGCACCGTGTACATACCTTTGTACCATGCATCTGCACATGTACACACATGTGTACCTTGAGTCCTAGGGCACATGGTACACTTACCTATAACGCCAACTAACATAGATGGTAACATGCATCCATAACCTCAAAATTGTGTAGATGTCCACATGAAAAAATTATTGTAAGCATCTGTTGAGATTATAAGAAACAAAGGAAAGATTTAGAGCTAAATACTGAACATTGTAATAAACTTGAACACTGAGACTAGTAAATTTTAAATTGCTATAGGATCATTGTTCAAGAAAAAAATATTACAAACTAGCGAAGGAGTTTATTTTCTACCTTTATATCATGGAATTCTACCCTTAAAAGTACAAATTATGTTTCGTAGTAATGGTCTAACTTACCCGGATTCTGGATGCGTCCAGTTAACTGATTAAACAATTTATAATATGAATACACATTGCTATGAGTAACATAAGTAGGAACGTAAATTTCTATGAATAAATCAGAGCTTTGTTGCACAAGTCTTATAATTTTTATAAAGAGTTCCCATAACATCATAGGACTACAGTTTCTTTTTTCCCAACGATATAGTTCTCAGAATGAAATTCATAAATTGAGGACTAACTGCACTAAATGACATACAGAAGAGTTCGAGGTCAATCCCATGTTTTTCGCTTATATTCCTTGCTATAACTTCCAACTCAGATTTCATATAACTTAATTTTCTTAACTCTCTTCTAAAAAGGCTAAAAACGAAAAAACAGTTGTGAGAAAAAATTCCAAACTTATTCTCGAACTTTTATCTGTAGTTATTGGCGCATTTCGGATTTCGCCAACTTTATTCAATCTAATGAATCTCTTTTCTTCCGAACCTGTTTAAGATATTTGCATTACTTTTCAACCGATTAGTTCTACCCCCTTTTAGAAAGGTTTTCAGAATTAGAATTCTATTTCCATGTGAAAAGCGGACAGTCCCATTTTGACTTCAAAGTAGAATTTATTTTCATTCTCTCGTAACACAGGTCACATGAACGTTTTCCCTTGAGTAAATTTTTCGTGATAACAGATTTACTGATTTATTTTAAATATAATTTATGTACTCAATGTAATTTAACAAAATACATTGAATCTATTAAAATTAGCAATTACAATATTAATTAGTCAGTTTTAGTTCATTCACTTAACACTTTCATTGAAAATAGTAAATAAATACATCCCTAATTGAAATACATATACATAAAAATTATTTGCAGAAATTCAAAATCAATTGAATTGTTTGAAAACATTTTACCGTGTAATAAAATATTCAAATATTTTGAAATACGCTAGATTTGATATGTATTTTGAATATACATGCATTTTAATAGAAAAAGGACGAATTATAAATATTAAATTTCATTTGAAAGCTCTATAAGCGACAAATATAGGATAGGACTAAACCCGACATAGTTTCGTTATAGAAAATATTTACTTCCAACGTATCAAAGGGATTTTGAAAGCTGGAAAGTGATTCCTTAACTTGATTTTTTTCTTCTATCAAACTAGTTTGATTTCAAAAAGTACAGACTTCCGAAT
>CM063510.1:163050688-163060688 GCA_032207245.1 Pardosa pseudoannulata
ATAATGAAAGAAATTAAATTGATTTTCTAAACTGAAGAACACTAAAATAATGTTGTTATATTAAACTATATTGTTCGGTTTTTGTGTTAGGATAATGTCTGTATTGCTTTCTATATTGGAATAAAACATTATTCGGTTATACAATGTTTAAGAATATGTTTTATATTTTTGAAAAAATTTAATTTCGCAGACACATTTTTTTTATTCTAATATACATGGTAATTATCAAAACTCAGCCAGCATTTGAATATTTTTAACAGATAATTTTTCTAGGTCCTTTTTTCTATTAAATAATGGAAATTTTATATAAACTATTAATAGGTAGAAATTAAATAGTACCACCTCCTTTATTACAAATATTAATTAAATTTTACAGGTCTTAAGAAATCGATGCGTCACTATACGCTCGAATTATTTTATACTGCTTAAATATTATCACACGGAATCTCAGACTAAAAATCTTAGCATTCAATTGTGATCATTGCACTATTGACTTAAATTTAAATTTGTCTAAAGTATTTTCTTGTATTAAAACAGATTTAATAGCGCAAAAGGTAAAAAATATTGCCGACAAATTCTATAGATGAAATTAATTGTTTTATATAAATTATATTATACATAAGTAAAGATCTATCTATATTTTTTTATATGCTTCCAAAACGTATAATGAAAAAATTAAATTAGTTTGCTAAAATTCAGAACACTAGGATAATTTTGTTGTATTGAAATATATTGGTTTAATTAAAATATATTGTTCAGTTTTGGGATTAGCATTATGTCTGTTTTGCCTGTTATATTGGAATAAAAAATCATTCGATTTACAATGTTTAAGAAAATGATTTTTTTTTTAATTTAATTTCGCAGACATAATTTTTCTTGCTGTAATATACATGCTAATTATAAAAACTCAGAATATTTAAGACATAATTTTCTACATCCTTTTCCCTATTAAGTAAGGGGAAAATATATATAAACTATTAATAAGTAGAAATTAAATAGTACCACCTCCTTTATAACGAATATTAATTAAATTTTACAGGTCTAAACAAATCGATGCATCACTATACGCTCGAATTATTTTATACTGCTTAAATATTATCACACAGACCATTATTCATCCATATATTAAGATTTGCGGGAGCGATAACTCACGGCCGATAACTGGACAATAATTTATCTTATTTATTTCAACAAAAGTGGATAGGCAATTAGTACGCATTCCATTTATGGGTTCCAGTATATATTACTCACCTACGATGCTTAATTTCTCATAGGCCAATCATTAATTAATACTTGGATTGGAGACTAATCTATCAAAAGAATCTTCTGATTTAATTGACGATCAGTACCATTACAAGTCGTACTAAAATAATGATTTATCCAAAACACTTGTAAAATATGATTTGACAAACAATATGCAATTTGCTCAGAGCTTCGTTAATTATTTTATTGTCATTATTTACTAAAGCAATTGGTCATTTGCATTTAATTTGTGTTATGAAAATTTTATTTTGTTCCTCTTATGATATGTATAATAAAATTTATTTTTATCAAATAACCCTTTACAATTTTAATGGTATTTGTTGTTCTTTGTCTCCTGGTTTTAATTATACTAGTACTTAACACGGTGAAAGTAAATCTTTAGTAAAAGAGATGCGCAATTTTAAATCAAAAACCGGGATCACAAAATACAATATCATGTAATATGAATAAAAACAAGTAACATGTTAATTTTATATTTTAGTTTGTGTACTTGTGAAATATCTGATGTGCCACCACATAACACTTTTATACGTCAGTATATCATACATCTTTTTAATATTTTGTATTATGATGCATCAGAAATGTCACACAATGACTTCAAAATTAATAAAAATTTTCGTTTGTCAATTTAATCGTGTTTTGAGTCGTGTTCAATACATTACTCTGGAGTAATATAGTTAGAATTAATATAGGTGATAGGGAGATATTTCGTTGCATATATCATTTGTTCAAAGCCAAAATATTTTGCAATCATATCACATTTATTGTACTTTGTAATAGACTGTAGTAAATGATAAAAAATTTTTCCTCAATTAGCAGTCTTTTAGTTTTATTTTGTAAATATGAACATGAAAGCCTTATTAAAAGTACATATGAATACATCGATATCTTTAAAAAACATTGTTGTAGATCAGTACCAATTATAACTATCTTATATATTGAATTTTCTCATCATTTTCTCAGGGAATGACGAGTAAATATATACTTTCAAACATTGTTACAAAAGTGAATAAACCGGCATCTTTAAAAAGCATTATTGCACGTCAGTATTAATTATAACTATAATATATATTGACTTTTTTCGTTATAGAGAACGACAACAATATATAGACTTTCAAGTATTGTTACAAACACATATGAATAAGCCGGTATCTTTAAATAGCATTGTTACTGATTAGTATCAATTATAACTATAATGTATATTGAGATTTCTCGTTATAAAGAATGACAACAATATATAGACTTTCAGGCATTGTTACAAATAAATACGAATACGCCGGTATCTTAAAAACATTGTTTTAGATCAGTACCAATATAACTAATATATACACTGAGTTTTACCATTATACAGAATCACAACTAAATAGACTTTCAAGCATTGTTAGAAATTTATATGAATATACTGATATAATTAAAAAGCATTGTTGCATATCAGTACCAATTATAACTATCTTATATGTTGAATTTTCTTATATTTGGAATGACGAGTAAATATATACGTTCAAACATTGTTACAAATGTGAATACTCTAGTATCTTTAAAAAGCATTATTGCATATCAATAGTAATTATAACTATAATATATATTGACTTTTCTCGTTATAAAGAACAACAATATATAGACTTTCAAGTATTGTTACAAACACATATGAATACGCCTGTATCTTTAAATAGCATTGTTGCAGATAAGTACCAATTATAACTATAATGTATATTGAATTTTCTCGTTATAGACAATGACAACAAAATATAGACTTTCATGCAAGGTTACAAATAAATATGAATACGTCGGTACCTTAAAAAAGCATTGTTGTAGATCAGTACCAATATAACTATCATATATACTGAGTTTTACTTTTATACAGAATGACAACTAAATATACTTTCAAGCATTGTTACAAATACATATGAATAGACCGATATAATTAAAAAGAATTTTTGCAGATCAGTACCATTTATAACTATCATATATATTGTGTTTTCTCGTTATAGAGAATGACTACTAAAAATATACTTTCAAGTATTGTTACAAATAAATATTATGAATATCCCGGTATATTTAAATAGTATTATTGCAGATTAGAACCAATTATAATTATGATATATATGGAGTTTTCTCGTTATGGAGAATAACAACCAAATATAAACTTTCAAGTATTGTTAAAATTACATATGGATATACAGATATAATTAAAAAGCATTATTGCTGTTCAGTACCAATTATAACTATCATATATCTTGAGTTTTCTCGTTATAGAGAATGATTACTAAATGTAGTCTTTCAAGAATTGTTACAAATGTAAACGAATATATTGATATCTTTTAAAAGTATTATTGAAGATCAGTACCAATTAAAACTATCATATATATTGAGTTTTCTCGTTATAGAGAATGGTGACTAAATATAGACTGTCAAGCATTGTTACAAATAAGTATAAATACGCCGGAAACTTAAAAAAAGAAACCTTGCAAATCAGTATCAATTGTAACTACCATATATATATATATATATATATATATATATATATATATATATATATATATATATATATATATATATATATATATATATATATATATATATATATATATATATATTGAGTTTTCTCGTTATACATAATGACTAAATATAGATTTTCAAAAAATTGTTAGAAATAAATATGAATACACCAATATTTTTAAAAAGCATTCTTGCAGATCAGTATGAATTATAAGTATATATTGAGTTTTCTCGTTATAAAAAATGGCGACTAACTATGTACTTTAAATCATTGTTTTAAATCACTGTTTTAGAAGCATTGTTAGGAAAGCATATGAATACACAGATATATTACTTAAGAACTTTGCTGATCAAAACTAATTATAGCCATTATATATATTGAGATTTCTCATTATACAGATTGACGATTACAGCTATTTGTTACAATAATCCGAAACGCCAAATATTAAATTTTCAGCTCATCTTTTTTATGTTAGTTCCCACAAAAATTGTTTTAAAATTTTCCATAATAATATTTGAGGATTATATTCTAAAAGGACAATAACTTGAAGACATAATACCAAATAAAATGAAGAAAATAAAATTAAAATAAAAAATTAATTATTAAAATTTTAAGGGTATTTGTTTTTAGCTATATTTCAGAATATTAATCGTTGTTATATTGAAATTTTTCATTACATAGAGTACAAATTACTATCAATTGGATAAGGTATATAATACATGTTAAAAACTCCCAAATAAGAAATTTCAATATTTTACTCTTAAATGTATTTGAGTTATGGACACCAAAGCGTTCATATAACTTTAATTAAAAAAAAATGATATCACAATTCAATCAAAATTGGTGGAGCATAACTAGAAACTATGTAAGTATGAGGTTTTGTCCTTCTAAATGCTAATCCCCTATATAATAATAGCCTAAGTTGTCTGTCCGCGAATTTATGAAGCGGTTGTATCTGGAATGGATACAGGCATCCATATTGGATTTTTTATGAGTTAGGGTTAGCGAAATTCAAAGCGAGTTCGAAATCTACCCCATCCCCCTTTTTGAGCGTTTAATGCTATTATTTCAAGCCTTTTCTATACTAAATTCATTATTGATAGGATGACGAGAGCGGAGCGCAATATTTAAATTTCTGGACTGTTTTTACTTGACTCATATATTCTAACCATATTCTCCAAGTGTAAGCTGGCGATTAAATGTCTGCTCATTTATCGTCGTACTTCTCGGGTTGTTTTTGCCCCCGACGTAGCCGAATTTTTCTAAATGTCTAATTAATTTAATAATTTCTGCTTTTTCTTTTGAAATCTTATTCCTAAAGTTTTTTTATTATTTTTAAAATAATAATTTTTACCATTTTTCAAATTTTTTTTTTTTATTATTTTTATTTATTAAATTCACGCATCCAGTATTATATCAAGCCCAATTTTAAGAGCCGGCTATTAAATGTATCAATTTATCACATAATAAATAGGGAAAAATAACATTTTTTAAAGCATTATGACGATTCATTAACAATCTCATTTAATCATTTATTTTAGATTATTTAAATATCTTCTGCATTATTTCATACGTTTTATCATTAGATAAGTAAATAATTTTTAAGGTAATATTTTGTTGCAAAATAATTCTCAGCCAAAAAATAAACCATTTTTTTTTATTTGCCTCATAGGGTACTTTACAATTCTGAAAAATTAAAAATGTTACTGATCCCGTCATATGACGGGCTATAGGCTAGTATTTTTATAGATAAGGTCCGCAGTCTTTATACAAGTCATACTGAAATATTTCTTTATATCTAGTTCAGATTGGAATCCAAAGAGAAGGAGCACAACTTGATGTTAGTATTAAATTCAACATTTCCATGTCCTACGGCTAAGTTATTTTCCAATTACATCACACAACATTACGTTACGTTATATTGAAATTTTTCGTTATTTAGAATTCATATTGTAAAAAGACGATGAAATCAATTAATGTCCTCATGGTCTTAAATACTAGATATAGGAATGATTATTCAAATTGCAATATTTTATTTATGCCTCAAAGTATTAGCAGTATAGAGTTCCCACTGCAGTCAAAATAGGGATAATAGAAATAGATGTTATCGTAGACTTAAATACAAGATTATACCAATCTACGGCTAATCAATTTTTCAGTTAAACCTTTCACCGTAATTACTTGTAAGATTGAATTATTTTGTTATATCGGAATCAAAAGGAGAAATGCACATTTAAATGTTATAATAATACTAAGTACAAAATTTCAACATTTTACAGCTGATTGATTTTGAGTTTTATTCCGACAACGAAAAACTTCAATATAAAGCGTACTTTTGCAAGATATATAGAAATATTTGTTATATAGAGTTTAGACTGCAATCAAAAGATGAGAAGCACAGAAATACGTAGAAAAGTCTTCAATACTAAATTTTAACATTTTACACCGTGTCATTTTTTTAGATATTTCCACACAGAATTAAAACACGTTATATTGAAATTTTCGTTACGTGATGCCCATATTGCAATTACAATAAGAGAAGCAGGATTAAATGTTATGAAATAATTAAATGTAAGATTTTGCTAATCCTCGATGTGTTTCCTAAGGCTAATCGAAGGTTAAGCCAATCACAGTAACAATTTGTTATTTTAAAATTCTTCATTGTATAAATTGCATAATATATTGTATATTGTTTGATTAATTCTTGATTATGCAAAAAAAGGAAGAGGGTGCATAATTATACATTATAACAGTTGTAAACGCACCCACTCTCTTTTGCGCTATGTTAGCGTGGAACCAGCCCGCCTACTTTACAGGGGCAGATGTTTTCGGTCGTGTCTTAGGATACTTTAAATTACGTCCTAAACGTTTTTGGACAACAAATAACATTTATTAAACAAAACTTAACTAAAAATTAAAGTAAGACAAATGATAAAAGCATAGTTTGTGTCATGGAGTCTTACAAAGAATTGTCAATTTTCTACATTTTTATATTTTCTGAGCTATGCTAGATACGTATGTACGCACTTCATGCATACACACGTACGTACGGCCTTCGAGATGAAAACTAGGCAAAAAAGGTTCATCAATAATCTAATGCATATTTAAAATTTCCCTGTACTACATACAGACGTAAAACTTAAAATATTCAAAAATCTGTCAATCATGGTGAAAATAAGTATTTATTTTTCTTTGAATTTAGGTTCTCAAATTTATCGTGATTAGAATATTTCATTTTACTTTGTACAAGGAAGTAAAAATGGTACGATTGACTTACTAAAAAACTATCTATAAAGAATAGTAGTAATTTATATCTCCTATTAGGGAATTTTATTAGTAACAGCAATTTTTCATTTTTATTACTACATAGGAAGTTTTTCTTCTAAATCCATATACCATTTAGAAAGTAAAAAGTTTTCACTTCTTATTAATTATTATAAAGCAGTAACTAATTTTAGATACTTTCGAACTAGACGCAATTTATATCTAGAGTTTAATTTTCCGCAAGGCAGAGTGCCATAAATTCCGTTACATTTTAACAAGTGAGACAGATAATATATATTTTTATTAAACGTTATATATCCCACGAGGGAAATTTTTCCGTTGGTTTTGTTCCTTATTTATTAGTATTATATTAAACTTAGTATTTTGCAATTTGGTATTGACCATATATATTATAAAATTGTCTATCAAAATAGTATTTTTAAAAGGAATCGATTTATGCATACTATTTAAAGCTATTTTAACATTAAACTAACCAACGTAATTGTAAGGGTATCTTAAAATAATTTTTCAGTGAATCTATCCTTTAAAGGGCAAAATTTGACGATTATCTATCTTACTTTCTGTTGCGTTTTCTTTTCTTAAACTTCTTAGACACTTACAAAGTTTAAGGCTTTCAAAGTAAAAATGAAATTTCCCTTTAACTTATGTAAACATTTTGCTGTTGATACAATTCAAACGTTTACATATATTTTAAATTTCTAGAGATTTTACAATGTAACACACTTTTAAGGAATTTTGACTAAATATGACTTTGAGGGTTTCATTTTCAATTTTATTTGTATTTTATCATTTTTAGTAATGTAATTATTTATCTAGTAAAAGCATTGTATAAACTCTACAGTATTTATCTCTTCTGCATCTCTTATATAATATATTATTATCTGACAAGGAAAATGTTATAGATATAAAGAAATTATGAATTCCATGAACTACTCTGTACCTATGAATTTTTTTTCATGCAAGCTCCCACCTCAGAAATTCATTGCATGTCTTCAATTACCATATAAGACATATTTTCCCGACATGTATTACATAGATTAACTCTAGTATAGAAATATATATTGGTATGGAATTTCTTAGATTGAAAGTACAAGAAATATTTATACATATTTATAATTCGGGGGAATTATTCTACACATTATAGTGAAAAATAATTAAATATTGAAAAGAAATGGTAAACATAGTTAGAAATAAAATATGGCCATTTCATCTGCAAGCCCTAGAGAGATGATCATCTAATTCAAAAATAAAAAACAAAGATAAAAAGGCAAAAAGTGATGTAAAATCGCCGAGCGGTCTGCGAACGTTCTATTTTCAACTATAAGTCATTTGGGTATGACTTCGCATGGGTGTCTTATAGGAGCAGGTATGGAGACGAAATCAGCCGTAGATGATTTCAAACTTAACAATGTTGATTTATTCAAAAAAAAAAAAACATTTAAAGAAATATATTCGAAAATTCGTCGAGAGAGATGATTACTCTAAGGCAACCTACTCATCTGGAAGTTCGGCCGGGAGTCCGCTCCCGTTTTTCTTTTTTCAAACAGGAAACCTCGGTTTTAGGGGAGATCGACCCCCCCAGTTGACCTTCGTCCTTGGAATAGCTGATGCGGTCACACAAAGAACAATTTCTTCTTTCTGTCGGTGCTTTGACAAAACGGCAGATCGTCCGTGCGTCAACAAGACCATTACTGCCGTTTTCCAATTGTTCGGCGTTTTGAAATGTTCGGCTCCTTACAATGAACCAAAAGTTCGCTTTAGCCGACACATTTCTTGATCCCCGACAGAGACGGACGCGATACTTACAAGTGACATATTTAAAAATCACATATTACTTAACCATGCAAAAAATAGGGCAATTTGTAAATGTTATGATATATTACGGGAAATGAGTGAAGAAATAAAATTTGAGGTAGAATTCCAATTGTACAATTTTCAAGAAATTTTACATTTTTGTCTTAATATTTTGTATACATTTCATGAAATCCCTTAAGGCTCATTATGCATTGTATCTATCATACAGTTTGGTTCTAATATTGTATCTTTCTCCACAATCAACACGACAGTGATTCTCATCAAATCCTATTGCCTCGGAATCTGCAGAATCTGACGATTCCAAGTGTGTTTCATCTTATTTGGTGCTGGAAATGGCGTTATTTTTTAGGTTCTTGAATAATTTGAAGATTATTTATAAACTTAATCTGTTGCTGGAATGAAAGTTTCTAAAGTTTTTTAACATTCTCTAGTGATGATAAAATTATAGTTACATACATGTTTGGTACGTTTTAAAATTGCTTTTGTCTCAAGAAATTCAGTTATAATCATAAAACTTATAAAATTATTTTATATATGATTATATTTAGTGAAATTGTATATGATTATATTTAGTAAAATATCTCCCCATGTATAATGATTATATATGAATACATTGAAAAATTGATTAATGCTCATCATCTCTCCTTGATTTTATGGAATTGCCAATCCTAAAATTAAAGGAGAGATGTCCATCCACTTTGGCGTCACTCTGCCGTTGTAAGTTTTGGGTTTTTAATCGAAAATTGGATTATATACATGCCTTAAAAATCAGTTTAGTAAAACAAATATGACATAAGTACTGTAAATTATTCAGATACTCAACAAAATTTTCAACCACTGAATTAAATAACAATTACATTTTCACTTACATTTATAATTGAAAAACACATCTGTACGTTTCAATTGATGAACTCATGTAACTATTTTCTAAGAGTAATGGTTATACTGCCAGCTAAGATTAAACCTTCAAAATTGGTTTTCTTTGTTCTATAGGTTTCTATATTACAGTTAACACTGTATTAATATTTATATACAATTGATACAAAAACTATCACACTTTTGAACATTGTTTATTTTCAAAGTAAAGTTCAATTTTGAACAGAAAACATATAAATTAGTTTTAAGTCCAATTTTAGG
>CM063510.1:163073188-163075688 GCA_032207245.1 Pardosa pseudoannulata
TGTGTATAAAATTGCAAATAAATTATGTGAAGAAAATTGCAAATTTATTTCAAATATGAGTGGTTTGAGTACTGCAAAATAATATTCCTAAACATTTTAAACTTAAATAGGGAATCCTTTTTTATATTCAATTTTAATACATTTTATTTAACAATAAACGTATAACGTCTATTTTAAGAAACCAATTTACTCAGCTCTTAATGGTTTTTCCTTAATACTCATAAAAATATCTTTTAGTAATCTTAAATAGGAAAATTAAAATAGATAATCCTCAAAGCAATTTTATTGTTCATTCAATACGATACAGAATCTCTCATTTTACAGTAGAAACACAAATACAGAAAGTTAAATTACAGCTATTCAGAAGTGAAAAGAACTCAGCAGTTTAACTAGATTCATTTATTTTATAACCTTTTTCATGTTGTACTTCATAAAAGTACTCATAATGAATTGGATATTTCTATAAACGTTTCTATAAAAATTACCAAGAAATGATAAAAAGAAAGCAGAATTAAAAGTAATGTAGCTCAATAAAACATCTATTCACAAAATATAATCTGGGATACTGTTTTAAACAAGTATATATCAAATGTAAGATTTGTTTTGTAAAGAATAAAAAATACGTTATGCATTTGGATGAGACATTTTTCAGTTAATAACAACTCTATTGAAAATGTCAAATTCATTGGTTACCTTTGAGAGTTTCAATATTTTTTTCCAAATTAAACAAACTGATGTTACTTAAATTTAGTTACGTTTTAGAGTTGAATAGTACATTTTTTACTTCAAATATAGTTCAAATAAATATAAAAGAATTCTATGAGTTATAAAGTAGAGAATTAAGATTATTGCCCCTCTAAATTTTATTTTTTCCTCTATATTCTTTCAAAAACTGAAAGTCATTATAAAAAAATCTATAAAAGTTAGTCAATTTGATATGTGAAATTAAGGTTGTTCGGTTAGATTAGGTTAATGCTAATGTGTGTTCATGAATGTAGTTCCTTCTCTATAAACGCAATCGTGTTTAAAGAGAGAAAGTCACGCAAACACTCCTATTTATTTATTAACTCTAGATTTCCGGACCGAGTCAATTTGACTCATTAAAAATGAGATCGCTATAAATGTAATGAAACTTTAATATCACTTTTCAAAAACATACGTTGGTTTTTAGTTAAGTTATAAAATATATGTAAACTTTCATTCCTCTTCCCCGCAGACCCCTTCATTTCGTATTATCAAATGTGGTATACCTATTTTCACGGTTGTGAGTCAATTTGACTTACAGAATGTATATGAAAATAAATAAATAGAGTAATAAATATAAAGTTAATATAAATTATAAAGCATATAAATTATAGTATGAAATAAATATAAATTATAAAGCATATAATGTATATTATAAAGTGAATATAGAGAAGAAGTCGAAACACTTCAATTCCAACGACAGAAATTCATGCGACTGACTCACGGAAGAATTGTCAAGTTCAACAATCATGCAAATGAAACAGATATAGAAATAATTGTGCTAATGGTTTCTATATCTGTTAAACCAAATGCGTTTCAAAAAGATATTTTATATGTAAAAATGTTTTCCATGATTGTTTTATAATAAACATTTTATTTAAACTAATTTGGAACTATTTTCTTTGCAAAAAACTTGTATGAGCCAAACTGATTCACTTCAGTAAAAATAGGTATATGATCAACATCCGTAAATCTAGTGTTAATATAGACTAGTTTCTTCAGGTCCACTTTATGGTCTGCACTATTAAGATTTCCAAAAGAAGTTTATGCTTCTTTAAAAATTCATTTTACATTTTAGATTATATTGAAGGGTGTCATAAAGAAACCCTGTACCAAATATGCATGTGGTTTTCACCATTTAAGCTTAATCGTATATACTTTCAAACACAAACATGCTATTTTTTGTACTGCATTAATAACTAACATAAATCGTAAAAATATTTATGATCCAACATGATTCTAGAATTTCAGCATTTAATCTACAGTTTTTGATAAGTTAAATATTTTTATTTTTTTTTTAGAATGGCAACAAGAATTTGGGCTGTAGAAACAATTTTTTAACTGGTACAGCTGCTTAGGTAGATTGAGATTTTTCCTTGTTTCATTAATGCGCCAGTATGATAAGTGGTATTTTACGCATTTTATATATAAGATAATTTGGTCTGTTTTACTTGTATTTACCAATGTTTGTACCATGATAATGGTTGTGGCGGACAAAAAATTCAATCCCAAACTAGAGTCCTAATTCTTATTTTGGTAATATAGTAGAACCTCGGTATAACGACCCCCTGTGGGAACAATATCATATGGTCGCTATAACGAATTGAAAAAATGCTTAAAAAATTAGAAAAGAAATGAGGCAACACTACATAGCTAGAGAACACTTCTATTTATTTGTATTTATATTACTGAATTTCTGAAAAAAAAGTCTTTGATTGACGCCTGTTTCAAGTCCATTTGGGAATTTTTCATTATC
>CM063510.1:163080688-163103188 GCA_032207245.1 Pardosa pseudoannulata
TGCAGTTAAAAATTTAGAAAAGTTAAAATCTGGGGGAAATGTTAGACAAAAGTTAAAAAATTATGATTTAAATAAACATAAGAGCCGTTTACGATAATTAGCTTCCATAAAATTATAACTAAGAAGCTCAGTCTATAATTTGATTATGTAAACTATTTAAGTTATGTATAATAAAAATTAAGTTAATGTTTAGTAAAGATTTCTTTAAAAGGTAGAGTATGCAATATTTTCTAATTATACCGAAGGTAATGTGGAGCTCTTGTTATTTCTCTCAGAATTTTATTCAGAGTTTTTAAAGTATAATAAAATTAGTGGGGTATTCAAAAGATCAGACCGTAGCACTATTTTTACTATTATAGCTATACTACTATTATTATTATTATTACTAATTATTACTATTTTATATAGTAATTTGTTTAATATGAATACAGAAATCAGTTTTAAAAATTGACTAGAATGAGTAACAGAAGACAAAAGAAATAACTAATGAATTCATTTGGTTTAATGAATACATATTATTAGTCGTACACCACGAAAATTTATTCCTACATTAAACAAACACTTATATATAAATAAAAAATTCAATGGTAACATATATCAATAAAATATTACTTTGACAAATATAGTTATATATAATAGAACTAACAAAATAAGATTAAGTTTGAAGACATTTATATTGTTGATTTTCTATTTACATAACTTTATTAAAGTTATTTGAAAATCATGAATACAATGCTAACTAATGTTTTGGAATAAAGTATTTTACAGCTCATGAGTATTAAAAAAGAAGAAACAGTACATAAACAAAACGTATCCATACGCAATCAAGAATTTGAAATTTTCATTTAAACGTGTTTTTCAAGATTTACACACTGAAATTCTTTGAAAATCTTTATTAATTTCTATGAGTCTTTCACAATTAAATGAAAAATATGAACTTTAAAACTTTCTAATACATATCTATATTTTTTTAAATTCATCCTGCAATTCTGATGATATTAACAGTAGTCGTGATAGCTTAAACGAAAGTGATTTTTCTTAAAGAAGATATCGAGAATAAATACATCTTTTCACTAACTATCCCTGGAAATATCAGATATTTTATTTTTAAAATATAAGCTAATATGAATCAATATCTATAAATTATGTATATAATATATTTCAGCCTAAATACTGATTATTAGTTAAATTTTCAAAAACTAAGAATAAAAAAAACAATAAAGAGAACAAGCTTATAAGGAAATATTCATGTTTAAAAAAGTTAATTATTAGAGAGTTATTAATAAATAGTTGAGTCATTTAAAAATTGATACGAGGCTCTGCTTAGTTCTTTTCTAAAACATTTCTAAATTATCACAGCATTTCTGTTTATTTATTCATCTTATGTAATTGGATATTTATTGGTATTTTAAATCCCTAATATAATGCTTAAAATAATGAATGTTGTATAACAAAGTACTGTTTATTATTTTTATTTTTCTTAAAGAAAATGGAAAATGAAATGCGAGCGAGAGAGTTGTTTTTAAAAATAGAATATCTCTGACTCACATCGTAAAGATAAAAATACGAAACTATTTTAATACTAATGATTCTTTTCTAGTAACTTAATATGATGTTCAACACTTGCTAATTGCTTTCAATAGCATCTTTTTAATCTTAAGCTAGAATTCTATATATATTTAGTAAAAACTATCCATTATGTCCCTACTAACTAGTACATATATGTCTTTTTAAATTTGGCGATGAATATATTTTATTTAGAATCCTTTGAATTACGTAATGAGTTTCATTTAAAGTAAAGTATCAAATCTTATTTTTCAAAAACGGTATAGATCATTTAAAAAGTTCTGTGTAGATAATGATTTTAAGAAAAAAAATCAGGTATTTAGATTTTGTTAAAAGAACATAAATTTAACAATAACAAGGAACAATAACATTGTTGTATTTAAAATGGTTAACACGATAAATTTAAAAGTTAACCCTCTGGTTGCTGATCGCGCGATTTTCACCGGCAACTGAAAATCCAGCGATTTTCACGGCATATGTTTTTCTTTTTTCACCGCTTAATAACTGACATAAATTATACACACATTATTAGACGTTTAGCAGTGTAATAAATAGATTTATATTAATCGAACTATAGTTAGATTATATAATTATAATTATATTATGTAATAAACAGAAATTAACTGTAATTCAATTGAAATTAATTCAAAAAAATTTTTTTTGCTTGTAATAACATCTGAAATGGGATTTGGCGACAGTTTAGTTTCTCAAAATAAAAATCTATATAAAAAAAATTTTC
The DNA here is from genome assembly GCA_032207245.1 of Pardosa pseudoannulata. Taxonomy (NCBI): domain Eukaryota; kingdom Metazoa; phylum Arthropoda; class Arachnida; order Araneae; family Lycosidae; genus Pardosa; species Pardosa pseudoannulata. The sequence goes on from CM063510.1 coordinate 163,082,994, forward strand.
TAGAAAGAAAAAGTGCATATTTCAGTTCTTCAACATGTATAGATTTAAAATATTCTAAACAAAATAAACAATTTTTGAATAGATTTTGGTCTACAAATTGAGCAGAAAAAGGGTTAATTGTATGTTATAAATTTGTCTATTTATTTAGTTTGAAAATTCCCAACATTTTCTGGATCTCTGCTTCCTTTAAAGAAAACTTTTTCAGTTTCTTTTTCCATCATAATAACTACAAAATCTTTTAATTTCTTACACGAGTATTTTATTTATCTCTTTATAGATTACAAATGGAAAAAAATAGTTAAAAAATCCATGCAATCTAGAAAAAGATTATTAATTTTTTTTTAAATTAACATAAAATGAATAGGAAAGTAAGAGTTAAGTAGCTTTATTTTGTAGAAATCATTCCTAAGAATAAAATGGGAAATTAATAAACGTTCTGTGACAATAATTCAGTGACTTTTACTATTTAATCTATTTTCATCTATAGATCATATTAACTTTTATCAAAAAACTTTAGTCTTTTGAATTTTCTAAAGAAGACTGAAATCTTAATTATTAAAATACTATGTGTATGCTGTAACATAGAAATGGTTTTAAAAGGAGACTTAAATCAAAATAAGTAAACAGCCATCTATAGATCATGTTAATTTTTGTCATGAAACTTTAGTCTATTGAATTTACTAAAGAAGACTAAAATCTGTACCATTAAAATACTATGTGCATATTTTGTAATAGAAATGGTCCTTTTAAGGAGACTTAAATCAAAAATAGTAAACAGTCATCTATAGATCATGTTAACTTTTGTCAAAAAACTTTAGTTTCTTGATTTTTACTAAAGAAGACTAAAATTTGTACCATTAAAATACTATTGTATCATAGAAATAGTTTTAAAAGGAGACTTAAATCAAAAAATAGTAAACAGCTATCTATAGATCATGTTAACTTTTGTCAAAAAAACTTTAGTCTTTTGAATTTTCTAAAGAAGACTAAAATCTGCACCATTAATATACTATGTGTATATTGTAACAGAGAAATGGTTTTAAAAGGAGACTTAAATCAAAAATAGTAAACAGCCATCTATAGATCATGATAACTTTAAAAAAAAACTTTAGTCTTTTGGTTTTTACCAAAGAAGATTAAATCTGTACCATTAAAATACTATATGTATATTGTAACATAAAAATGGTTTTAAAAGGAGACTTAAACCAAAAATAGTAAACAGTCACCTATAGATCATGTTAACATTTGTCAAAAAACTTTAGTCTTTTGATTTTTACTAAAGAAGACTAAAGTCTGTACTATTAAAATACTATGTGTATATTGTAACATAGAAATAGTTTTAAAAGTAAACATAAACCAAAAATAGTAAATACATTACGCTGGAAACATATTTACACTTAAAAGTAAAAAATACAAAACTATATATACAAAGTTACTATATATACAAAGCTCAAATTTGTAATATATTTATCTGTAATATATTTATCTCGAATATGTTATGAAGTATTTTAAATATCTGTATTTAAATATTACAGTTTGCATTTTCTCTACCTAAAATAAAATATTTTTTTATATATTTTAAACAACAAATGAAATACTTAAATTAAGGTTATACGTTTAACAAATTTTCTAGGCTATAAATTCCCCAAAACAATAAATAAAACACAATATTAAAGGCATTTAGAAAAATTAAAGAAAAAGTACTGTGCAATAAAACTTTATGTTATACTAAAAACTAAAAATATATTTTCTGTAATTTCCTTAATTTTGCCTCTATTACATTCGTGTAACACATTATAATAAATGATTCTTGTACCATAAGCTGTTAAACTCCAGTTTTAATTCCATTTGGAAATCAAAAGTATTTAAGTTTTAATTTACATAGAGCTTTTACAACTATAAGATTTCCTGAAAACCGTTTAAAGAAAATTAATGCGTCTATGATATTTTCCGCAAGGCACTAAAATCTGTACTTTAAAAGTATTATGTGTAAACATTAACCCTAAGAAATGTATAAATGAACACTTCAGAAACCAAAAATAGTACAAACAAGCATTTTACTCTGATGTCATACTTAACTTTTAAATAGTTAAGAAAATGACTTTAACTTCGAAAATATTTGATACGCAATTGTTTTTCTGCTCGTTTTGAAATGTCCCAGCGTTTCATTTGGTATAATATGTTATGGAAATTTAATTTTGAACTGTAATTAAAACAGTAAGAGTAATGATTGAAATAATTTCCAAAGAAAGCATTTTTACACGGAAATTAAATCCTAGGTAATAAAAATAACTAGAGCAGCATATAATTAAGTTATACGAGAATACTAGAATTATTATTTTTTAACTAAAAATCAAACATTTTACGAAGAAAACGTTTTTCAGTAACTTTATATATTTTTTTTTATTTTTAATTTTGGCATTAAACTGATAGAGCAGTTTTTCAATACTCGCAAAATTAATATTTCATGAATCCTTTTTGAATATCGGCATTAAAAAAATACTTTGATGTCTTTTAAATTTGTTTATGTCTGTAGAATTTTGATTTAATTTTTCAGCTAAAAAGTTGGTAAGGAGATCATGATCTACACTAAAGACGATGATAAGAATTATCGTGCAGGTGAGAAGGATAGATGACAGATTCAGTGGTACTTTTCTTTACAGGTTTCGTCGGCTTCTATCACCTTATTTGTATGCCAGTAGATGTTAGTCTAGAATTATGATTTAATTTTTCAGCTAAAAAGTTGGTAAATAGGTTAGTATCTACTCTAAAGACGATGGTAAGAATTATCGTGCAGGTGAGAGGGAAAAAAGGCAGATTCAGCGATACTTTTCTTTACAGGTTTTGCCGGTTTAAATCACTTTATTTGTATGCCAGTAGATGTCAATCTAGAATTATAATTTAATTGTAAGTTGGTAAGAAGGTCAGTATCTACTCTAAAGACGATGGTAAGAATTTTCGTGTAAGTGAGAGGGAAAAAGGGTAGATTCAGAGGTACTTTTCTTTACAGGTTTAGTCGGTTTGAATTACCTTATTTGTATGCTAGTTAGTAGATGTCAGTCTAGAATTATGATTTAATTTTTCAGCTAAAAGAGTTGGTAAAGAGGTTAGTATCTACTCTGAAGACGATGATAAGAATTATCATGCAGGTGAGAGGAAAAAGAAGCAGATTGAGTGGTACTTTTTTTACAGCTTTTGTCGCTTTGAATCACCTTATTTGCATGCCAGTAGATGTCAGTCTAGAATTATGATTTAATTTTTCAGCTAAAAAGTAGGTTAAGAGGTTAGTATCTTCTCTAAAGACGATGGTAAGAATTATCGTCCAGGTGAGAGGGAAAAAAAGCAGATTCAGCGTACTTTTCTTTACAGGTTTCGTCGTTTGAATCACCTTATTTGTATGTCAGTAGATGCCAGTCTAGAATTATGATTTAATTTTTCAGCTAAAAAGTTGGTAAAGAGGTCAGGATCTACACTAAAGACGATGGTAAGAATTATCGTCCAGGTGAGAGGGAAAAAAAAGCAGATTCAGTGGTACTTTTCTTTACAGGTTTCGTCGGTTTGAATCACCTTATTGGTATGCCAGTAGATACCAGTCTCATTAACCCTTTTCTGACATAAATGTAGAATGTAATGCCCCAAACCAAACCTCGAAAGTGAGGGGAAGTAAACCAACAGATCCTATTTCTAAATGACTTTAATCTACTCGTTCCATTTTCTATCTATTTTTTGAAAAATGTAACAAAGAGTTACATTATAACACCATCGCTGACAGTTTGGAGAGATTAAACGAAGGGCGGAAGTGATGCCAAAGACTCTCACCTTCGATCCGGTTGGACAAGGAGAGGTTTGATAACTCGTTTTCAGATTTGCACTTAGAGCACGAGGGAGAAAGCAGCGAGAAAATCATCGGTAGCAAAAACTGCTTCTTCATATAATCAGTTTGAATCATAATCAATGTTAGTGTTTAAATTAAAGATTCATCAAATGGTAAGTCTTAGTTCACTTATATCTTGGGCCTTATTTTCTTAAGTGTCTAAATAGGCCTGTCATAGTAGAAATCAAGACATATTTTATTTTAAAACAAATCTGCAAAGCTATAAGTTTAAGTTTCCTAAAATATTAAAAGCTTTCTTCTTGTTGAACAGAAATATACAGTTATCACTTGAAGCTATGCATTGTAAGTACCAGCAATTAGAATTTTGGTCAAATTTTATGAAAAACACCATGAATTCAAGCAATTTAAAGTGGTAGTATATTTACGTTTGAAAAGTTATAAAATCCTTTAAACTCGGAAAACTTTTTAACGAAATTTTTTGTCTTTTCTTAATTTTTCTTTTGGTATCACCTTATAAAGTAACGACTCAATTTTTGAAAATTAATAATTCAAAGATATTTTTAATATACTTACACTACGAAGTAATTTTATATTATTGAGATTTGGTTTCGTTCGGACTTCTTAAGGTGTGACAGATATTTCTTGGTAAGGAATAATATGGAAATCAGGAGCTTGTAATAAAGACTATTCTATGATCTACAATGCCTGAGATGGGGATAGAAACTTGCATAATGTTCCAAAACAGCTTCCTAGCTCTCAGACCATTTATATCTGTTAAACAATAACGCATAAAATCATTTTAACCAATTATGAAAAGCTATGAAGTAAATTAATACATATATTTTTATTTTTAGTATAAAGTCATAATTCTAAAACAGTTTGTATATATGTCCATACATATAAAATACATAAAATGTAAAGGGTGACCCAAATTTCACACAAGATTTGAATTTCTTACTATTCGTGCAGTAGAATGTTGGCAAACTTGTTAAAAACCATTTTACCGTTCATGGTTAACAGTTAGTAAAAATGCGAGCATTACACGACAGAATGAAGCTTTTTTATCATTGAACAATATTTTAAAAGCACTGAAAGTCTGGCGGCACCGCTTGGAAATTTCGTACAAAATATGGTCGTAGTAGTAATTTATCTTCGTAAACTGTGAAGAAAATAGGTGAAAAATTCAGACAGGTATTGAATTTTTATTATCACTGTTTATAACATTATGCATTGAAGGAAAAAATTAACCGCTACATCAACGAAATTCTGACACATTCATTCAAAATTGTCCTATAAAATTTCTACAAAAAATTGTATGTACCAGAAAAACCGTTGAAGTCTGTGTGTTTTTCCATATATAACCCTATCCTGTGTACTTTACAATTCAATAAAAACTAAAAATTTACAGAAAAACTGTGCTCTTTAATTATTTTAAATTTTTTGTAGATTTTGGGACACATTTTATAAAAAATATTTTCAGTATTTCAGATGTCACATATACTTTAGAAACAAAATAATTATTTAATTAAAAGTACAATTATACTTAACACATTGTTTGCGGGACACGTACTAGTACATTTTCTGATGATTGATACTTGAGCGCGGATCAGCTAGTACATGTTAGGGTAATAATATGTTTTTTTGTGGGTAAAAATAATGGTATATACAGGAAAACGGAGCCAAATGTTCTTGTCTTTCATTTTTATAATGTAAAATTGTTTATATATAACATAATTCGAAAAAATTAAAGCTATATACTACTATATCTGTTAAGGTTATCTTATGGTAGTTATTTATATATTTCTATTTATATATTTGTTTATATATTTCAATATAAAATACGAAAAGTTGGTTAAAAAATTAAATAATTTTCGATCTATTGAGGTTTAACTGAATAACTAAATTTACTTACAAAATGGACGCTCCCGATACAATTCTGCTGCGAAATGTACCAGCATATATTACGAAACCGGCTATGTTACAAAAATAATTCAGAAACTTGGAATTAAATACTAATTATTATTTTTATTATGTTTAAAATCATAATTATATTTTATTGGATTTGTATTTTAAACGTAATTTCAAATAAGATGCAGCTTGTGTAAAATATGGAATTTAAAAAAATTATTTCCTTACCAAAATATTTTTCAGGTGAATTTATTTCGAAGAATAAAAATGATTCAACGGTACAGAGTGCAATTAGGAAATATGAGAAATTAAGCTTTTGTATTTTTTAAATAAAAATTTTATGTTATACGAACACCAATTTTGTTCACTCATTTTCTTAATTCCCGAAACTGCTGAGTAATAACTTGAAAAATGTGTTTGTTAAGAACTGCGGAATAATGTTTCCAGAATCCTTAATCACAAACATTAACAATAATTTCTCTTCTTTTTGGAAATGAAAAGAATTAAAATTTAATTTTTACGGCTTTCGTTTTACATTCATAAAATACTTTATCGAATATCTCTTAAAGAGTGTGAATGAGTCTTATTAGTTTGTAAATACTAAAAATCACGCATTTAATTACTAATTTATTGAAACATTAAAATTTCACAAAACTTAACACAATATAGTAAAAACACATTGTTCAAAAGAACTTTGGTTTCATTAATGTTAATTATGGTATAGAATCCAATTTTTTATGTTTTCAGGTATTAAAATTGGAAATTCTTCAAGACATACAGTCTTTTATGTAAATTTCCAGTTTTTCTAAATATTTCTTTTTCGTTAGTTCGAAAATGTAAAATAAAATATTATTCTAGCACTCTGAGTATCTAAATTATTACTTTTTATACATATACTTATTTCTTTAAATTATACATTACAAAATGCCTAGAGTATAATTTATACTAAAAATTTATATATATATATATATATATATATATATATATATATATATATATATATATATATATATATATATATATATATGTACATATATATATATATATATATATATATATATATATATGTGTATATATATATATATATATATATATATATATATATATATATATATGTGTGTGTGTGTGTGTGTGTAATATACCAAAATTATTTAACTTTAATATTTCCTTAAAAACCTCCTCTCTCCCATTCTTATTCCTTAAAATCTTTTCCCAACCTCTAAATGTCTTATAACTAGTAAAGATGTCCCTTTTAGCAGCCCTGAAATGAAGTCTTAATTAGACTTGTTCCGTTCCCTTCAATGTCGGCCAACTGCATTTTTATTACTGCTATCTGATTAGGTTTTTCTTTGCCTAGTAGCCCGGGGAAGTAAAAACAATAGGGGCTACATAATTATTTTATTACACACACACACACACACACACACACACACACACATATATATATATATATATATATATATATATATATATATATATATATATATATATATATATATATATATATATATATATATATATATATATATATATATATATATATATATATATATATATTAAGCTGCTTATCTTTACTTTATTTGACTCTTGAATATCTCGTCGGTCTCATAAGATATTTAAACTTATCCAAAATAAAACAGTCAGAAATATTATTTTTCTTTTCTAAAATGATAAAATCTATTTAAAATATGATTTCTTTCTCTAAACATCTCTAAACAGTGTTTTTCTCTTCTTACGAAGACTTTTGAAATTGAGCATAACAGTATAGATACTTATTCATTGATTTCTTTAAAGTTAGTGTGAAACCACAACTTCTGTATAACTGTGAAGTACTATTCTCATTTATGAATTACTCTTCTAGTATGCATTTTTCATTTTAAGAAGACATTTGGTTTTGAACAAATCCGAGGAGACTGGTATTTGTTCATTGATTTTTACAAGGTTGGTATAATAGAAATACTTCTGTATAATGACAATAAATTCCCTGTAGTATCTAAGAATAACTCTATTAATGTGAAATAAGCACATAAAAACTTTGTCTATTTTAGGAAAGCTTTAATATATAGTCTTTAAATAAAATATGGGAGGTAATTTGAAGAAAATTGAACTTGATCTCTTGCTTAGCTACACAAAGTGCCGTTTCTTTTACGTCGATGGGATATTAATAATGAAAAAAAAAGATTTCATTAGGAAAGAACTAATTAAACGTGAATTATTCATTATTAGACTGAGTGATTTGAAACGTGAAGCATTGTAGAATCTAAGAGAATGTCCACTTCTGTTATATATTAAACTACGAACAATGTGGAAATTCCCCAAAGCCATGAATATCTCTAGGTATAGTGTATTTAAAGTAAAGGTTTCCAAAAATTAAGGAAGAAAATTAAATTATAAATACTGTTTTTCTAATGCAGCTGACAATGCAGAAAAATTTAATTTGTGCCAATCATGGTTGAGAATAGGTTATTCATTTAGCACCACCCGAAGAGCATATATCGCTTAAGAAATGTTACAGATCCTAGTTACATTGCCCCCTCTGGGTTCTCGTAATTTAGAAGCAGAGACCAAGCAGGTGACTCCTAGGCTTATCTGGCCACCCCCAAAGGTATCGTTTGAGAACTTAGAGGACATTTTGACCACGAACATATTTTACCGGTTCCAGTCACCTTTAATGAATCTTAAGCGGCAATCTTTGGCAGTCAGTTACAAAATCACTGCCTTTGTCAACTGAGATACCGAGAGACAATTAGGATTGTTAGTAGATGCATAAATAGGGTCACTAATGCATATTAAAAAGTTATAGAAATTATTGATTTCAATTCAGATAGCAGTTTTGGAAGCAGTAAAAAATATTCATTTTTTTTAGAAATTAAAAAGCACAGAAAAATTGCTTGATATTGTCAACGATCTGATAACATCTTATAAAAATGTAAACAAAGTCATTGAATTCAATGCAGAAAGCGTCTTGGCAAGCAATAAAAAATTACTCAGGTTTTTTTTTTTTTTATTTTTTTTTTTTATTTATTTATTTTTTTTTTATAACATCTTATAAATATATAAACTGTAATTCAACCTTAAAGGTGCTATTCATACCCTTGCAGCTAGATTTCTTTCCGGAAAATTCAAAAGAACTATCCTCAGTTGACATCAACTATTACGTTTTTAAAGAAGGGGTTCTAATACGTTGGCCGATCATTCTTGAATCCTCCAGAGCGCTGTTCCACAAGTGAAATAGAGCAGAAAATCGTTGTTTCTAATTTTCTATGTGAGAAACAAAGTTTAAATAGTGTAATTAATAATGTATAGTTAATAATATAGGAAATATTAAAGTATTTGAAATTATAATATGAACGGAAAAAGGGATTTCATTAGGAAATAACGAATTAAACTTGAATCATTCATTCTTAGACTGAGTGATTTGAAACGTAAAACATTGTAGAATGCAAAAGAATGTCTACTTCTGTTATATATTAAACTACGAACAATGCGGAAATTCCTCGAAGCCATGAATATCTCTTGGTATCATGTATTTAAAATAAAGGTTTCCAAAAATTAACGAAGAAAATTAAATTAGGATTATTGTGTTTCTAATGCAGTTGGCATTGCAGACAAATATCCTTATTCCAATCATGGCTGCGAAGGTGTTATTCATTTAGCACCACCGGAGGAACATATGTCGCTTAGGGAATGTTACGGACCCTAGTAACATTGCCCCCTCTGGGTCCTCGTAACTTAGAAGCAATGACTATGCAGAAGACCCCTAGGCTTGGATTGACAAACCCAAAGGTATCGTTTGAGAACGTGGAGGACATTGCGACCACGAATATATTTTACGTGTCCTAGTCACACTTAACGAATCTTAAGCAGCAGTTTTCAGCAATCTGTTACGAAATCCCTGCCTTTGCCAACTGAGATACGGTTGCTCAATTAGGATTATAAGTAGATGCATAAATACTGTCACTAATGCATATTAAAATTTTTAAGGAATTATTGAATTCAATACAGAGAGCACTTTGGGAAGCAAAAACAAATATTGAGTTTTTTTTTTAGAAATTAAAAAGCACAAAAAGAATTGCGTAATATTGTCAACGATCTGATAACATCTTATAAAAATGTAAACGAATTATTGAATTCAATGCAGAGATCATCTTGGCAAGAAATAAATAATTACACAGCTTTTTTTTTTAGAAATCAAAAAGCAAAAAAAAAATTACGTGTATTGTCAACGACCATATAACATCTTGAAAATATATAAACTGTAATGCAACTTTTAAAGGTACTATTCATACATTTGCATCTGGGTTTCTTTGCGGAAAATCCCAAAGCACTTTCATCAGCTGACTTCAACTATTACGGTTTAAAAGAAGGGATTTTAATATGTTGGTTGATCATTCTTCAATCCTCAAGAGCGGTGTTCCACAAGTGAAATATAGCAGAAAATCGTTGTTTCTAACTTTCTATGGGAGTAACAAAGTTTAAATAGTGTAATTAATAATGTATACAGGAAATATTAAAGCATTTGAAATTATAAGTGTTGTCTCTAAGAAATGGTGGGGTATAGGGTCTCTCCTACCCTATTTGAGTTCAAGAAGAAAAAGTACTATTAGTATTACTTATTGTTCTTCATGAGACAAAAAGTTACTTTTTCTTCTTTTTTGTTTGTCATAGTATAATTTATACGGTACTCATATTTCAAATATTTATCAATGATATTTAAAGCTAAAATTGTTTTCCACAAAATGTGTTTTATCTTTTTTTTAATACAATAATATTTTAATATATATTTATATATAATATTCTATTAATGGAATTGACCTTTACATTTTAAAACAATAATAGATCTAAATCAAATAAGAAACTATTTATAACGATGTATTTTAAAGCGAAATGTATTCAAAAAAGCACAGAAATAAAATGAGATTTTGAAAAAGGAGAAAACAAAAGTTTGTATCATTTAAATAAATGTCTTTTTACAATTTACGCAAACATAAATAATTTTTAATAGCTTTAGTAATATTTACTGGTAATATTCACTCTTTATATCAATTGCTCACAAACTGTTGCTAAAATAAAATAAAAAACTTTTTAAATATACATAAATGTGAATGAATAATTTTCAATAATTAGGAATTCTATAAACCACTTAAAAGCATTATACATTATAGGAAGTTAGAGAAATATATTTATATTATTTAAAACGGAAGAATTTTAATATTAAAAAAGATTTTTTATCTATTATATATAGACTAAAGTGTGTTTGTTTAAAACTCTCCGCATATATTTTGATGGTTGAAATCATTTTAAATCTCTAAATACTAACATAAACAAAGAAAAATATTTTAACACGATGCCATACGTATAGCCGTCAACAAAACAATTTAAAGTTTAGTCTCATATCCAATACAAAATTTATCTCTTTTTAAAATGTTCCAGAATTTCAATTTATTTAATCTCTAAATGGAATTTGAGTTTAAACACTATTTTTTAAGCAAGAAACGCAACATGTTTAAAATAAGAAACGTTTCATAACAAAGCATTTCTGAGGAATCCGTATCAAAACACAAGAAAAAGCAAATGAACAAAATGCAATTATGAAATATGAGAAAGCAAGCCTTTTGTATTTTCGAAATAAAAGTCTCTGTTTCAAGTTATGCAAACATAAATCCTTTTCAAAAATAACTTCTATGCGAGAAGTGTGTAGGGTAGGGGTACAGGGGAAAGAAGACGTTTCGGAGATAAATTCCTCCAACCTTTGCACGTCAAAATAAATCCGGTTTAGAAGTAAAGATAGTTTTAAATAAGACGAATGGACCTGAAATGTAAATAATCGTCTAAAACTATATTTATATGTGGGTTCCCTTATAACTTCTTTTATTCAATTGAAATCTTTTCGAAAGGGTTCAAACAAATTCTTTAAAAAAATAACTATTTTGGCTGGAGACGAATAAATAATTTCCAAAGAATAAAAGATCTAATATAAATATATTTTTCAGAATACCCTGTTGTATTTTGAAAATTAAATTACTACCTTACAATAAGTAAAAATGTTAAAAAGATTAGCATTATGTATGGACATATTCGAAATGCTTGCATTCATAACATAAGTATATATGTAAACAATGTTTTAAAGAATTGAGTTTTATGCATATAATATTGTCTGAATTTTCAAATTATATCATACAAAAGTTATGTAAACAAATATGCATTATATTTTGCAGCGTGTATTGTTACAATATTAAATTATTCTTTTGTATTATATAGATTAAATAAAACAAACATTTCTCCCAACTTAAGAAGAAAGCATTTTTGGCTGTTACAAAATAATGCATGTTTCCAAATGGGATTCAAATAATAATTTGATTTAAATTATTGCGGTAAGTGTTCTGTGCAGTTTTTGCATCACAATATGCTACGTTGGTTTCTCATTAAAAATATTTTCCTTATGCAATATGTTCACAAGATGAAAAGAATTTTCCTAATATATATATGAACATATATATGAACAGACTTGTAAAAAAGCCTGTTTAAAATAATTGTTTAAAACTATGATAAACATCCATTGTACGATACTAACATCCATAATTTATATCCAAATTTTATAGGTTTATTTTTCATGAATATCTTGCAAATGTACCTTCCTAAATATTTTATCATTCTTTCATCGATGGTGAAATTTTCAGAAAATATACCAAATTGCTTCAAGGTTATGCTGATTTTGTCATAAAAAGGTCGAAATTTATAATAATGATAGTGTGGGTCAATTGAAGAATTATCGTTAAAGTGAATAAAGGGCTTGGTGTCATTATACCGTTTACTGACAGCGTTACTCAGTAATGTCAATCCAGTGTCTGGAGCATTTTCCCAGTACATTTTTTCGCATGGTAACTAATAGTACCTACTAAAGAAATTGACACCTAGAAGTTACCTGAGTTATTTTTCTATAATGATCAAAGAATGTATTTTTGGGAGGAGGGGGAGCTGCATACTGATTTGTTTCTGTTGTAGTACGAGATATTATTCCATGAACCATCATGTGGAAGAGTTCAACTTAAGTTTTTCCTGTAAAAATGCTTATAATTTCATAATATCGTGTTGAAATTGAATCACTTAATAATTCAATTTTTGGTTGATGTTTTACCCACTTTGGTTTTTTTCGGTGGAAGATGACATTCTTTATAGTTATTTGATAAAATTTCAAAACGAACGGTAGCTTGAATTTTTAGCCCATCATGCATTACTGGCTTTTCACATTTAGTGGCTGAATCATCTATATCTTCTTCATCACTACAGAGTCTGGATTAATAGGAACAATACCAATTTCAGGATTATCAATTCCTCATCACTTAAAGATTTCATATATTTGAGAGCGTCTTGGACTGTTAAAAATCTGCTTGGCATTTTTACAGAAGCAAAACGCAGAGTAAAGTATCCAAATTCTTAGCAGAAAAAAAATAGAGCTGCATGACACTAAACAAATTTCAACCAAGCATGAGAGTAAGAGAGTAAGTTCATCTTGCAATCTACAGTTTTCCTGAATATAATAGACATATATTTCCCCTTGTTGTGTCCAGGTGTCCGAACAGGTGTTTGAACTGGTTTTCATTGAAAGATAAGAAAATAATGTGCGCTTTGAATGCAATAGCGAATTCGTGGAAAAAGAATCGTGATTGGACAGTTGTCCTAATTTTAGGACACCTTTTTTATACTTACAAAATACACGTGTAAAATATATTTTGGTACAAAAACTTTCAGCTACATTATTAGTTCTGTTTTATTAACTACCAATAATCTCCACAACGTTTGAAAAAAATAGTAATAATGAATATAACATTAAAGATTAAAAAATGACAATTTTTAAGGATTTGCTGAAAATAAATTTTACAATACAATATAATTTGATTTCTCACTTTTTTTGTTATTATGATAAAGTGTGTCTATTTTAAAGGTGTTAAAATAAAATCCACTGGGGAAATATTTATAACTTTATTATTAAATGGAATTTTATTTGCTGTCCTATTTATAGGACAGCGGTCCAATATGGGTTAAATATTGCTCTGGCTTCTTTGATAAAGAATTGTTATTAACATATTACATGAGGGAAACTCACTATCATGTTTTTCTCACTATTATGCCACTAAAGCGCAGATCATGTAAAAGTACATATTTAGTAGAATTTTGCTAGACAGTGTGTAACGTATAAATACGATTATACAATTGTATGGCATTTGTGTTTCTAGACAACGATTTGTGTTGTTTCTTTTCAGAAATTTTGGTCCAATTTCAAATTCGTTTAACGTCTACTCGCGACTAATTCATGGCGCCAACCAATGGTGAGAATGGAATCTCCGTTTAACCTCTTTAGGACCAATACGCTGAGAATGAACATCATTCACTGGACCAAACGCTCTGAAACTGAGCCCCGCTACAGACCCGTTCATTTTAAGGAGTTAAGTCTAGTTTTATAAAAAAAATTCCCCATTTAAAATGTTTTCTTTATGCATCGTGTTCACGAGTTGTAAAGTATTTTCCTATAACATATATATGAAAGACGAGTAAAAAACCGTTTTAAATAATTGTTTAAAACTATGATAAAAATTTTAAATATTGCGCTGGCTTCGTTGATAAAAAATTGTTATTAGCATACTGCATGAGGGAAACTTACTATTATGTTTTTAGTAGACTGCCACTAAAGCGCAGATCACGTAAAAGTACATATTTAGTCAAATTTTGCAAGACGGCATGTAACATATAAATACGATTATACAATTGTATGGTGTTTGTGTTTCTACGATTTGCATTTTTCTTTCGAAAAATATTGGTCCGATTTCAAAGTCGTTTAAAGTCTATCCGCGATTAACCCATGGCTCCAACCAATGGTGGGAAGCGATTTTTCGTTTAACCCCTTCAGGACCAGCGCTGGGAATGAAACGCTGTCAAACGCTACTTGCCCGCTCATTTTAAGGAGTTAAGAATAGTTTTATACAAAAAAAAAATCCTATAAAATCAGCATTTTAATATAACGACTGTAATTTTACAAATTATGTATATAATATGCTATTACTTAATTTTTATCAATATAAATAGTATTTCATCAATAGTAATAAATGAAATATGTTAAATACTAGAATTATAACTATGCAAAAGAAAAAAATTACTGTAGATGCAAAAATATAATTACAAAAACTATATATTTAGATGTAATTTAAAAAGAAAAAAAATGAGTAATAATAATCCATACTTCACCTTATTTTCAGTACAAAAAGGAAAAAACTAATAAAAAACGCAGATGTAACTTTAACCCACACGTGCACTTTTAGAGAGCTGTGATTCTCAGTTTG
Source organism: Pardosa pseudoannulata (assembly GCA_032207245.1). NCBI lineage: Eukaryota > Metazoa > Arthropoda > Arachnida > Araneae > Lycosidae > Pardosa > Pardosa pseudoannulata. The sequence goes on from CM063510.1 coordinate 163,098,075, forward strand.
TAATATGTAAAATACTAGAACTATACTATGTAAAAGAAAACACATACTATAGATGCAAAAATATAATCACAAAATCTATATATTTAGATGTAATTTAAAAAGAAGAAAATTGAGTAATAGTAATCCATACTTTACCATATTTTCCTTACAAAGAGAAAAAATGAATAAATAACGCAAATGTAACTTTTACCCACACGTTCACTTTTAGACAGCCGTGAATCTCAGTTTGTACTATGTAAAATACTAGAATTATACTATGTAAAAGAAAACACAAACTATAGATGGAAAAATATAATTACAGAAACTATGTATTTAGATGTAATTTAAAAAGAAGAAAATTGAGTAATAGTAATCCATACTTTACCATATTTTCCTTACAAAGAGAAAAAATGAATAAATAACGCAAATGTAACTTTTACCCACACGTTCACTTTTAGACAGCCGTGAATCTCAGTTTGTACTATGTAAAATACTAGAATTATACTATGTAAAAGAAAACACAAACTATAGATGGAAAAATATAATTACAGAAACTATGTATTTAGATGTAATTTAAAAAGAAGAAAATTGAGTAATAGTAATCCATACTTTACCATATTTTCCTTACAAAGAGAAAAAATGAATAAATAACGCAAATGTAACTTTTACCCACACGTTCACTTTTAGACAGCCGTGAATCTCAGTTTGTACTATGTAAAATACTAGAATTATACTATGTAAAAGAAAACACAAACTATAGATGGAAAAATATAATTACAGAAACTATGTATTTAGATGTAATTTAAAAAGAAGAAAATTGAGTAATAGTAATCCATACTTTACCATATTTTCCTTACAAAGAGAAAAAATGAATAAATAACGCAAATGTAACTTTTACCCACACGTTCACTTTTAGACAGCCGTGAATCTCAGTTTGTACTATGTAAAATACTAGAATTATACTATGTAAAAGAAAACACAAACTATAGATGGAAAAATATAATTACAGAAACTATGTATTTAGATGTAATTTAAAAAGAAGAAAATTTAGTAATAATATACTTATACTTTTATTTTCTTTACAAAAAAGAGAAATAAATAATAATAAACTTTAGATTTTTAGTTTTGTATATGTAAAATACTAGAATTTTTGTAAAAGAATAGTTTTAGATGGTAATGTATTTTGTTGTATAAAAGAAGAAAATTTATTTGTGTACTACTTTACCTTAGATTTACAAAAACTAAATAGATGTAATTTTTTTAGCCGTGAATCTCAGTTTGTACTATGTATATAGTTTTACTATGTGTTGATATGTAAAAGATTTTTAGTTAGTTTAAAAGAAATTGAATTTGTAATTTTTTATTTTACAAGAAAAAAATAATAAATGTAACTTTTTTAGTTTTTTAGTGTTTTATATGTAATACTATACTTATTTGTAAAATTATATAGATGGAAAAATATAGATGGTTTTTTGTTTTTTGTGTAATTTAAAAGAAGAAAATTGAGTAATAGTAATTTTTACCATATTTTCTTTACAAAGAGAAAAAATCAATAAAAACGCAAATGTAACTTAGTTTTTTTAGTGTGAATCTCATGTTTTGTACTATGTATATAACTTTGTGTGTTGAACTATAGATTGGTTTATTTATTTAGAGTAATTTAAAAAGAAGAAAATTGAGTATAGTTTACTTTTATTTTTTTAAGAAAAAATCAAAAAAAAAATGTAACGTTCTTCAGTTTTAAAAGTTGTGTATTTGGAATTTGTTTTAGTATTTTTTACTATATATATTTAGATTTTTTATTGTTTTTGTAATTAAGAAGAAAATTGCCAAATTTTTATATTTTACAAAAAAAAAAATCAATAAAAAACGCAAATGTAAACTTTAACCCACACGTTCACTTTTAGACAGCCGTGAATCTCAGTTTGTACTATTAAAATACTAGAATTATACTATGTAAAAGAATAGATGCAAAAATATAATTAAACTATTTATTTAGATGTAATTGAAGAATTTATTGAGTTAGTTATTTACCATATTTTTTTACAAAGAGAGTAAAAGTAACTTAACCCACACGTTCACTTTTAGACAGCCGTGAATCTCAGTTTGTACTATGTAAAATATTTACTATAAAAGAAAACACATATAGATGGAAAAATATAATTACATATTTTTGTTTTTTTGAAGAAAATTGATAATTATCCCTTACCATATTTTCTTACAAAGAGAATAAAATAACTTATTTAACCCACACGTTCACTTTTAGACAGCCGTGAATCTCAGTTTGTACTATGTAAAATACTAGAATTATACTATGTAAAAGAAAACACAAACTATAGATGGAAAAATATAATTACAGAAACTATGTATTTAGATGTAATTTAAAAAGAAGAAAATTGAGTAATAATAATCCCTACTTTACCATATTTTCCTTACAAAAAGAGAAAAATTATAAACATGTAAAAACACATTATTGTGACAGTTGGAACATTTGTAATTATGTATGTAAAATACTAGAATTATACTATGTAAAAGAAAACACATACTATAGATGAAAAATATAATTACATTTATAATATAAGATGTTATTAGAAAATTGTGTTATGTAATCCATACTTTTTTTATTTTCTTATTAAAGAGAAAAATAACGCAAATTGTAATTTAACCCACACGTTCACTTTTAGACAGCCGTGAATCTCAGTTTGTACTATGTATTAGAATTATGTTTTGTAATAGATGTATTGGTATTTTACTATATATTTTTATTTATTTTTTTTATTAAAAGTAATTATCTGTAATTTAGTTTTTTAGTTTTTTACTGTAAAAAATATAAATAATAAAAATATATTATTTTTATGTTGTATTTAGATGTGAATATAGTTTGTATAATAGTATTACTATTTATAGAAAAAAATATATATATATAATTTCTATATATTTTGTAATAAAAATAATAGTAATTATATTTTTTTTACAAGAGAACAAAAATCTTGTATAATGTAATTTGTTCACTTTTAGACAGTTTGAATCTATGTTTTTGTATACTAGAATTACTATATATGTAAAAAGAAAACACAAATCTATTATATATATATATATTATTTGATTTGTTAATAGTAATTTATACTTTGTATTTTTGATTATAAGGGACGCAAATGTATTAACCCACACGTTCACTTTTAGACAGCCGGAATTCAGTTTGTACTATGTAAAATATTGATACTATGTAAGAAACACATACTATAGATGCAAATATAACTATATTTAGTTGTATGTTTTGAAAAGATATAATAGTAACCATACTTTACCATATTTTCTTTTCAAGAGAAAATATTAATACGCAAATGTAACTTTAACCCACACGTTCACTTTTAGACAGCCTGAATCTCAGTTGTACTATGTAAAATACTAGAATTATACTATGTAAAAGAAAATATCTATAGATGCAAAATATAATCACAAAACTATGTATTTAGTTGTAATTTAAAAAGAAGAAAACTGAGTAATAATAACCCGTACTTCATCATATTTACCTTACAAAAAGAAAAAACCAATAAAAAACGCAAATGTAACTTTAAGCCACACGTTCACGTTTAGGGAGCCGTGAATCTCAGTTTGTACTATGTAAAATACTAGAATTATACTATGTAAAAGAAAAACACTATAGATGGAAAAATATAATTACAGAAACTATGTATTTAGATGTAATTTAAAAAGAAGAAAATTGAGTAATAGTAATCCATACTTTACCATATTTTCTTTACAAAGAGAAAAAATCAATAAAAAACGCAAATGTAACTTTTACCCACACGTTCACTTTTAGACAGCCGTAAATCTCAGTTTGTACTATGTAAAATACTAGAATTATACTATGTAAAAGAAAACACAAACTATAGATGGAAAAATATAATTACAGAAACTATGTATTTAGATGTAATTTAAAAAGAAGAAAATTGAGTAATAGTAATCCATACTTTACCATATTTTCCTTACAAAAAGAAAAAAACTTATAAAAACGCAGATGTAGTCTGTTTACATCGATAAATCTATCAAATACTAGACACTAATGCCCGTTTGTCAAATGCTATATGAGTAACAGGTGTGAAAAGTTTTGTTAAAAATAGCCATCTATAGCATCTAAAAATAATAAAAGTTGGATTTGATATATACAAGACGCTGGTCTTATATCAAGATCTTCTGTCGCGGACGCCACCTGGGCTCATAAATTAATATGTCTCAGCAATGATAAATTGACAACATTAATCGCGGTTAGCCGTTAAAAGAATTTGGTGAGACCGGTCCTTAGATTCTCAAGTTACCCGGCCTTCTGTCCAGTTACTAGATCCAGGACTAATGAGTCGGATTTTGTAAATTTACAACCTTGATAAAAGGATCCATTGTGATAAAACCCGCAAGTAATATGTTAAAGTGAATTTAACATATTCCATATTGTTAATAATTCTGCATGTCCCCTTTGTTTGAAACAGGTGGTTATGAACGCTGAGCATCTCCATCCCACAACACTAGATATTTTCTAGATATTGTTAAGGCTAAAGACCCTTTAAACAATCTTCAGACTTGATCATGTTCCTTCTATCTAATATTATAACTTTTATTCGTACGTATTCGTCTTGTGTAATGCTTCCTTGTGTTATTACACTGTAGTTAGTATACGTTTGTATTATTGCTGCATTTGTGTTTTGCATTAATGCACATTACACCTACCCTACTCATTTTCACATTTTTAAATATCTCTTGATTGGGGTATGCAAATGGATATTGAAGGTTGGTAGTGATCTATTTATACAAAGCGTGTATACACGTTACAAGCTAAAACAACAATACCCCATCACATGGAATGGCAACAGTTTTACGACCAGTTATTAATATCTACCACCCAAGATTTGCAACCTCATTTCATACAAGGGCTTTAATGGTAGCAATGTGCTTTAAATATGATTTTTATGTATTTAAAGCTGTTTAGAGACCCGTGAATGAAAACATAAGTAATTATAAGTAATTACTGACATATACCGTGTTATGTAACATTCCTAAAATTCCTGACTATGTGACAATAATATCTTATATATGTAAAGCATTTCCACCAAATTTATCATAAAGCTATAGAATTATCC
>CM063510.1:163110688-163113188 GCA_032207245.1 Pardosa pseudoannulata
TACTCATTTTCTGTTATTTTCAATTTCATTGGCTATAAAGTTTCGTAAGTAGGCACAATTACAGAAGTATAATTCTCATAATAAATATATGTGTGTGTATAAAACTTACATTAAGGTGGATTCATTATGAAAATAAAAAATCTATTTAACACAAAGCAGGTGTAAGGTTAATTCAAGAGCAATGAGCAAGTGCAGGTACTTCAAGGTCTGCTATTTACCCATGTAAGGCGGACTTTAGAAAGGCTCACATGTAGCAATGTTTCTCACAATCGTTGTTTCTATAGACTATATAAAATCCCATTGTAGGGATTTTCCTTAGTTCTTATCTATTTTGCAATATGGAACATCAATTATTTAAAATGAAAAATTGAGAGAGATGAGCATGCAGAAGTACTGCAACACTAGATGGACTCTACAAATGTCTGAAGTAGTGCTAGAGGCAATTGACACCATGAATGCTGTCCATAGATCCCGAACATTACGAGGTGATGGAGATGTTTTTCTGAACAGCACGTTGCAAGGCAAACCAGATATGCTCAATAATGTTCATGTCTGGAGAATTTAGTGGACAGTGAAAGTGTTTGAAGTCAGAGGACAGTTTTATGGAGTGACCGAGTCTTCTCAGATCAAGTAACGTGTTCCCAGCCATGAACAGTCCAATTTCAGTATTGACGGGTCCAGGCGAAGCTTAAAGCTTTGTGCCGTGCAGTCATCAAGGGTACACTAGTGAGCCTTCAGCTTCGAAAGCCCATATCGATGATGTTACGTTGAATGATTAGCACTATGACATTTGTTGACGACCCAGCATTGAAATCTGCAGCAATTTGCAAAAGTATTGGACTTCTGCCACATTTAATAATTCTCCCCCAATTGCCGTTGGTCCCATACGTAATTACAAAATCTTTTTCCAACCAACTGATATCGATGATGTTACATTAAATGATTAGCACTCTGACACTTGTTAACAACCCAGCACTGAAATCTGCAGTAATTTGCAGAAGTATTCCACTTCTGTCACATTTAATGATTCTTCCACAGTCTCCGTTGGTCCCGTACTTGCAAAATCTTTTTATGGCCAGCCCATATCGATGATGTTACATTAAATGATTAGCACTCTGACACTTGTTAACAACCCAGCACTGAAATCTGCAGTAATTTGCAGAAGTATTCCACTTCTGTCACATTTAATGATTCTCCCTCTGTCGCAGTTGGTCCCGTACTTGGAAAATCTTTTGCAGGCAACTCCATATCGATGATGTTACATTGAATGATTAGCACTCTGACATTTATTGACAACCCAACTTTGAAATCTGAGGGAATTTGAGGAAGTATTGCACTTCTGTCATATTTAATGGTTCTCCCTCAGTCGCAGTTGGTCCCGTACAGGCAAAATCTTTTTCCGGCCAGCCCATATCGGTGATGTTACGATGAATGATTAGCACTCTGATAGTTGTTGATGACCCAGCATTGAAATCTTCAGCAATTTGCAGAATTATTACACTTCTGTCACATTTAATGATTCTCCCACCAGTCGCCGTTGGTCACGTACATGCAAAATCTCTTTTGGACAGCCCATATCGATGATGTTATGATGAATCATTAGCACTCTGTCACTCGTTCATGACCCAGCACTGAAATCTGCAGCAATTTGAGAATTATTTCACTTATGTCACATTTAATGATTATCCCTCAGTCATCGTTGGTCCCTTACTGCAAGATCTTTTTCCGGCCAGTGCGATTCCAAAACTTTGACGCTTTATCGGATTTCTGACATTCACGATGCATTCGAAAATGGTCGTACAGGAAATCCAAACTTCATCACTACCTCAAAGATTCTATGTACCAAAACAACCCATTCAAACTCGCTTAAATCTGGATAATCTGCCATTGTAGCAGCAGTAACAAATCTGCCAGACAGATAAAACAACTGTGCCATACACTTGCTGTCTTATATAGATTTTAACGACCGCAGAAACGTAATCTCATTAAATCTTTATATCTTTATTTACATATGCATGCCTTCACTAGTTTTTGTTTTGGCTCTTCAGTGTATATACATACATACATATATATTTATATGTCTGTGTTTCGCAAGTTATAAAAATTATCTGAAAAAAACTATTTATGGATCTATGTATTTTTATATTTATAAAACTTTTATGAACTCTGTATTTTTGGAACAGTTATCTTATTACTTAAGTTCATAAATCAAATATAAAATTTTAAACCACGCTTTGTGGAGTGCGTTTTTAAAAGACATAGTTTACAAAAGTGATTTTATTATTAAAGATCCATAAAACAGAAAGAGACTGTCATTTACGTTAAAAACTCTATTTTAATAAAATCTACTTCCATCATCATTTTTAATCAGTCATAAACAGGAATGAGCGGCTACAAAGCGTAATAGCCTCATACACTACTGAAAAACAAGGAAATTATTCGTTATTTGTGCACAATGAAAATGAGTAAAAAAAGAAAAATTACACGCAATTTTTGAAAG
>CM063510.1:163123188-163128188 GCA_032207245.1 Pardosa pseudoannulata
CGTTTAAAATCATAGATAATGCCGTGATATCATAGATAATGGTTTCAATAGTCATGGTGTGGCAAATTTATATATATATATATATGTGTGTGTGTGTGTGTGTGTGTGTGTGTAGCATAGCGCTCGAAACCTTGCATTAAATGCCTTTAATTTTATATTCGAAAGACTCTCAAAGTTTTAACTCAAAACTTAAACTTAATCACTTTTTTATATACTTAAGCTTTTTTTATTACTCTCACTTGTTTTGTCAAGATATTTATTTTTCTAATTTTTTTTTTAATTTTAATTGTGTTTTAATATTAATATTTGATTTTTTTTTTATTATATTTATTTATTAATATTTTATATTTTATTAATTTTTCTTTATTATTTAAACATTATATTAATATTTAATTTTTTATATTTTTTAATTTTTTTATTATTATATTTTTATATAATCTTTCTCAATATCAATTTTATTTCTTTATATTTTTGATTTTTATAGTTTTAAATACCGTTAGCGATCAAACGAATAATCTATAGTATCAATTTTGAACTGCAGATTTTATTATTATCGTGTTTCTTTTTGATTGGATTGATTGTGAGATATGATTAATTTTTTAAATTTAGTGAAAGTATTAACATTTGCTTATTTTATTGATATTTTATTAATTTAATTTTGGTTAATTAATAAAATTACATTTTACATTTTTTGATTAATTTACTGTTTACTTTTTTCTTATATTAAATTATAATTTTGTATTAAATATATATATTATTTTCTGTTTGTTTATTTTATTTTTATTTTTCAAATTTAATTTTGTAAATTTTAAATTAATTTTTTTTGTTTTTAAATTTAAATGTAAATTTTTTTTTTTTGTTTTAATTTTTTTTTTTTATTTTATTATGGGGTTTTTTTTTTTTTTAAGGGTACTGTCCAAAATATATCACAATTCTTCTTGCTTTCGTGTGAAATTAGGAGATATTTAAATAACCTGTTGTACCCCTTAAAATGTATAAAGCAGTATTAAATTGTCTTACTTTGAATTTTACACGCTACTCAATAAAAGTAAATAAAAACAGACATTTATCATTACAGGTATTGTATGATTTTTTCTTAAAATTACATTTCTTATTGAATTATACATCTCACTTAAAATAATTCATAAACTTTCCAAACAGAAAAGTTTTATAAAAAAAATCAAATTTCAACGTAGAACAACACATTTGCATTTTCCTGGTGTTTGAACAACAAGATTGTTTTTCTACAGAATTACCTACATGAATGTAGATAAACAATGAGAAAATGGCCGAATCTTAAACATAAAGGTCTTTCAACTTTAAAAAATATAATTTCTTGACTTTATCCTCTCTCGTCTCGGAAGAGAAAAACGAGTTTTCTTTACGACTTTTGCATAGAAAAATAAATAAGTGCAGTGTAAAAGATAGATTTTAAAACAAAAGCAAATGGAGTAGAAATGCAAATAATCAACTAAAACGCTATTTGGCATTTTATTTTTCTTCAATGATTCAGCAAAATTGTCTTCTTGACTCAGAAGGAAATCTCCGATGTAAACAAGAATTAAATCAAATTTATTTCATCGTTACTTGTAAATTTCCCAGTTATTTCCTATAGGTGGATGAACGAATTATTTTATTATTAATTCGCTAATATTTTTTTTTTACATTTTTACTGTAATAAGAGTTTTATTACACCCTTTTTACAGCTCTGGTAAATATCTGGAATAGATTTGAAATCTGTAAAACAGGGCTGCACATTGAATTGAGGTGTATGGAATGCCATAAAGTAGATTTTTTAATTAAAACTTTTAATAATAATATCTCTGCCAAATACTTATTAATGTCATTATTTTAAATATTGTTCCAGTTTTTTCAGGCAGTTATTAAATATTGAGTTAAATTGATAGATTTTATGTCCGAAAGAAATTATTGGACTTTTAAATTGACACATGCACTGTACTTAGTGAAAAATTGAAAACATATCTTTTAAATCTTTTAGATAAAAGAAAAATTTGATCTACGAGAATTTTGACTTCACACAGATTTAGGTACAACCCTTTTCTACAGTTCTGGGCAATATCTGTAGCAGATTTAGAATCTAACTTTAACCTTATATTTTTTTTTTTATTTAATTTTTTTATATTTTATTAATTTTTTTAAATAATAATTTTTTTTTTTTTTTTTTATTTTTTTATTTCTTTTATATATTTTTGAAATTTTTTTTTTTCTTTGAAATGTATTTTCAGTTTTTAGATAGATTTTTTTTAAATTTTTAAAGATAATTTATTTTTTAAATTTTGTTTTTTTAAAAATTTAATTTTATTTTTAATTTTATATAATTTTTTTTTTAATTATTTTTATTATTTTTTTTTTTTTTTTATTTAAATATTTTTAATTATTTGTTATTGAAATTTTTTTAATTTATTATTTTCTTATTAATTTTTTAATGGTATTTTTAAATTTTAATTATTACCCTTCGATAGGCTTAACTTTTGTAGAGATTTATTATTTTATTTATTTTTTTAGAGTTTTAATTTTATCCATTACATTTATAGATTTTAAATCTGTTTTTTTTTCACTTTTTTACAGATTTTGTATAATATTTTTTTTTTTATATAACATTTTTTATTTTTATATATTTATTTTTTATATTTTTTTTTTTTTTTTTTTTTTTTTTTAATTATTTATTATTTTAATTAAAAACAATTTTTTAGTTTCTATTACTGATTAAATTTTTAAAATTTTTTTAAAAATATTTCTAGTATGATTTTTGGATTTTTCAAAATACTGATTATTTTTATATATTTTTTTAAATACAATTTTTTTTTCTGTTAATTATTAAACTTATTACATTATTTTTTCTCATTTATTTGTATTCTTATGGATTTAATATTTTAATTTTTTAAATTGTATTTTTTTAAATAGCTGTTTTTATAAATGTTTATTTTATTTGTGTTTTGGTTTTTTGTTTTTCATTTTTTTTAATTTTTTTTTTTTATTACTTTTTTACATAACTCTTTTTAATTTTCAAATATTGTTTTTATCAAACATTATATATTTTTATAATTTTATTTTTTTTTTTTTTAATTAACATTTTTTTATAAGATTTTTTTTATTTTTTTTTTTTTTTTAATGATTATTTTTTTAAATATTTATTTTTATTTTTTTCTTTATTTTTTTCATTATATTATTTATTATATATTTTTTATATATATTATTATTAATACTAATACTAATATGTAATATAGTATTAACTAATATGTATAACTAATATGTATACGTATAATGTATATGAACTATAAACATACATATAAACTAATATGTATATACATATGCATATACATATTCATATATGTCTATAAATATGCATATATATGTGCCTATGTATGCATATATATATGCATATATATGTGCATATGTATGTATATAATATGCATATACATATAAACGAATATTATTAACTAATATGTATAGGTACTAACTATATGTACTATGTATCTAATATGTATTACACTAATATGTAATACTAATTATACTTCACTAAATTATATTACATTTATTGCATTTCCAGGAAAATTTTACCGGTGAGACATTTACAGTTTATTTTTGCTTTTTCAAATTACCTTGATCATTTTGATTGTAAATCTGTCATTATACACGTAATGTAGATTAGATTATTCCCATTTCATTAGTTTAAATACTTCATTTCAAAAGACACCAATATACAGAATTTTTTTTTATTTCTACATGACTTCTGCTGTAGAACTTATATCTACTTCAGGGACAGTGACAGTCCCATAAACAGATTCAACGTTCCTAATATTCTCTAGATTCACGAGACGACATTTCGAAGACTGCTCCCGTGGTGGACATTCCAAACCCCTACATGTGAAACGTGCGTCAGACCACATAAACCCCAATTAAATATCTTCCGAAGATTATACCCCTCCCAAGCGAATGCATCTGCCGCATAGTAAAGACATATGATCGTCATTCGAATTTAATTCATTTTATGTGTGAAAAATCACGTCTCTTGAATTAGTTCCAATGGGTACTACATATGTATGCAGTATATACAGACATACTTCGTAAAAGTGAGTAAAATTTATTTTAGATTCATATGGGGAAGTTTCATATATTCTTATCTGTATGATATAAACTACTTTTTTTTAGATAACAATTTTAGTTAGTTTCTGATTGTAGTTTTATACTATTCAGATGATTTTTATTAATTTATATATTTATATTTTTTTCTATTTGCTATACATTTTTTCTTTGGTATGTACATTTTAATTATAAACTGCGTATTTTCTCATGATTAAACATTTATAACTCTAGGGCCCTAAGTGGTCTTAATTATATAAAATAATTAAATACAATTTTAAATTTATTTAATAAATTATAATAATATATAATTAGCCTAATTATCTATTCCGTTTTCTGATATAGCATTTTAATTATAAACAGTGGCATCCATGATTCTTTATAACTCTAGGGCCCTAAGTGGTCTTAAGCTATTGTATAACAGCTCAAATATTTTGAAACTTCAGCTTCTAATAAATTAATATAATCAACTATATAATAATAGCCTAAGTTATCTGTCCGCCTGTCCTCGAATTTATGATGCGGTTTTGGACCTGGAATGGATAGTGGCATCCATATTGGATTTTTGATGAGTTAGGCTTAGGAAAATTCAAAACAAGTCATTAAAACATTCAAAATCTACTTCTTCTTCTCCTTTTCGAACGTTTAAAGTCATTATTTCAACCCCTTTTTCCCTGGTAAGTGTATTTAAACAATTTATCACATAACAAATAAATAAAAAAATTTCTAGCATTATGACGTCATTCATTTAATCATCCCATTTAATCATTTATTACTTTAAATTACTTAAATATCGTATGCATTATTTTCATACGTTTTATCGCTGAACTTAGATATTACGTAAATAATTTTCTTTTATATTTCTCTTAAATAATAGATTAGGTATATAAGTGATA
>CM063510.1:163135688-163143188 GCA_032207245.1 Pardosa pseudoannulata
GTATACGATATGTAGGAAGACAAACTTCACAATGATTTAAAGGTTAAGTATTATGTGGATCAAAAACTCAAAAATTTGTCTCTGATAGCGTGATCTCCTTTTTGTTCAAGAAAGTCCTAAATTGGCCTCTAGGGCAGAGTAAACTTTTAATTCGTAAGACCCCTTCACTGACGGTGTGCACTGTAGTCCTAAAGGTCAATTTAGATTAGAGGTTAAAAAAGGGAAAGCAGAGAAACGCGAGTTTTTCAAATTTTGAATTAAAATATGAAAACCCCTGAGAATTTTCTCGGGCCTTACTGAGGGTTTCTGGCTATGAATGTACGTCCATATCTTTGATTTTTTGGAAATTTCGTGACACAGTATTCCTTAACTGGCCAACGTTGGAGTTTTTTACAAATTATTCACACTAGTTTCCCAATTTAGTTTACTTTTCCTTACACACAGACTCTCATATATATATATATATATATATATATATATATATATATATATAATATATATATATATATATATATATATATATATATATATATATATATACATCCCAACAAAAATAACAATTTTTCTGAATCACTCTTATGGAAGAAAAATGTTCATCGTAGGACAAAAAATAAAAATAATGCAGTCTTAATAATATCCAATGCCAGTGTCTTATCATAACTTAATAATAGCGGAATGAATTTATTCATCCTCATACATCCGAAACTCGGTTATCAATAATCTTCCTTATGAAGACAAATATATGTACCCTGAGTCAGCAGGCGAAAATGATCGTATTTGGAAGGGAATAAATATTTTGAAAGGACGCTTATAGTTAGTAGCCGAGTGAGCAAAGATTCAACTTTGTTTACACGATATTATAAAACTCAAGTTGTATGTGTCTCTTGTAATAAATAACTTCTCTATTATTTTTATCTATACTAGATAATAGCAGATAGTCTTAAAAATTTACCTGTAGTAGATAATATATTTTGAAAGGACGCTTATAGTTAGTAGCCGGGTAAACAAAGATAGAACTTTGCTTACACGACATTATAAAACTTGCACTGTATGTTTCTTGTAATAAATCACTTCCCTATTCTTTTTATTTATAGTAGGTAATATTTTGAAAGGACGCTTATGGTTATTAGCCAAGTGAACAAAGATACAACTTTGTTTATACGATATTATAAAACTCATACCGTATGTCTGTTGTAATATTCACTTCCCTATTCCTTTTATCTATAGTAGATATTGCAGATAGTCTTCAAAATTTATCTATAGTAGATTATATTTTGAAAGGATGATTATAGTTAGTAGCCAAGTAAACAAAGATACAACTTTGTTTACACGATATTATAAAACTCACACTGTATGTGTCTTTAATAAATCATTTCCCTTTTCTTTTTACTTATAGTAGATAATAGCAGATAGTCTTGAAAATTTATCTATAGTAGATAATAGCAGATAGTCTTCAAAAGTTATCTACAGTAGATAATATTTTGAAAGGACGCTTACAGTTATTAGCCTAGTGAAGATAGATACAACTTTGTTTACACGATATTATAATACTCATACTGTATGTCTGTTGTAATAAATCACTCCCTTATTCTTTTTATCTATAGTAGATTATAGCAGATAGTCTTCAAAATTTATCTAGAGTAGATGATATTTTGAAAGTACGCGTATAGTTATTACCCCATCGAACAAATATACAACTTTGTTTACATGATATTATAAAACTCACACTGTATGTGTGTTGTAAAATAATCACTTCCCCTATTTTTTTATCTATAGTAGATAATAGCAGATAGTTTTAAGTATTTATCTATAGTAGATAATAATTTGAAAGGTTTCTTATAGTTAGTAGCCGAGAGAACAAAGATACAACTTTCTTTACATGATATTATAAAACACACTGAATTTCTGTTGTAATAAATGACTTCCCTATTCTTTTTATGTATAATCTAACTGTTACATTACAAAATATGTATCTTCTTTGACGGATTAATCAATCATAGGATTGTGTCAGTATGGATAAATTACTTCATTTAAATAAATGGCAATTTTCTAACCATTGCAATTTTCTTCTTTATCCTCCTTATTACTCTTATACTAATATTACTATTATACTTAAGGATACCGTAAAGTTTTAATAGAAGTAAGCTAGATGACTAGTTCAGATATACTCTTCAGGAGCGGTAGCTCAGTCGGCAAAGGCAACTCTCGGAACTGGAGTGCTACTGGTTTCGAAACTGAGCCGTGTGATCCACCGTGTTCGGTAAAAGTGACTGGGGCAAAACATTTGTTCTCAGTCACATTGCCATCCAAGTTCTCAAACGATATCTTTGGGGTGGCAGGCCAAACCTAAGGGATTCTGCTTGGTCCCAGCTTCAAAATTATGAGGCCCCTTTGAAACATAAATCACACTTTCACCCTAGAATTGCTTGTTAAAATGAAAGATGCATCCCTTTGCTTGAACAGAAGTAGCATATGGCTCAATCGTGCTTGGTTTGACCAAGTGGCATCGTAAACAATAACAACAGATATACTCTATATATTTTTTTTATCTTTGTGTGCATACTATTTTAAATTCCATTATTTTATGTTGATTAATTACGTCTCAAAACCTATAGATCCTATTTTAATTATTTAAAAGATGCAACCTATATATCTACTAAAATAATATTCTATATTTTAATTTACCTTCATCAGCATAATATTTTAAATTACAACACTCAAGTTTGATTTATTAATTTTCAAGAAAATATATAAGACGTTTCAATTAATTCAAAGAAAATTACGCATGTGGTTCATTAATATTCCACGTATTTCTTTATTCTAACCTGCAAAATGTTTTAAACTGCAGCAATTAATGTTTATTAATTAGATTTTAATAAATCATAAAATATATTTTAATTTTTTAAAAGAAGTAACCTAGATATCTGGTTAAATATACTCCTACACCAATTTATCCTTATCTACGTAATATTTTACATAACTAAATCACCGTATAATTATAAGATATTAATAAGCCGCAGATTGAAGTAACTGGTAGTGTAAGGAAATAAGAGGTCGCAGTGCGATTACGCAATCGTGCCTTACAAAGGTTAAAAACGCTGAACCAATTTTCATTAATTTTTATAATACAAATCTGAATAAATGTAACTCTTTTATAACAGATTTGTATTACACCGGAACTGATTTTCCGTTGAGTGAATTCAGAGAAAATGAATAAGAAGGGCTTTTATAACATTTTTTATGTTTTTTTAAAACAATGCCTTTTCATTCATCTAAATTACTGAGCTTCTAAAATGTTATATTCAGCATAATTTTGCAAAATGTAAATGTATATGTATGTATTTATGCATATATATATATATATATATATATATATATATATATATATATATATATATACACTCATGTCCATAAATTAAGGATAATTCAGAATCACACAGAAATTGAGCTCTAAAATAAAAATTTCACCTGTAGAATTATCACACACATCTTGAAGAAGAATATGCAAATTGCAGGAATCCACCAGATGGCGCCGATAGTACGTCACAATGACGAGAGTGTATGAAAGGGGTATATAAGGAATGGTAGCAAAGAAGTAAAATTGTTCACAAGCGCTTTAAATGCCTTTCAGTGCAATAACTGCATAGTTATGGCACAAAGGAAGCATTTGGATGATTTTTTACGTGGTAGAATTATCGGACGACTGGAATGTGAACGTACCCAGCTGGAAGTATCCGAGGAACTTGGAATCGCCCAGAGTGTCATCTCCAGGTTTTGGCAAAGATTCAAACATGATGGTAATGTGAGTAGATGTTACAGCACAGGTCGCCCTCGAGTTATTACACCGAATGATGACCGGTATTTGGCAGTTACTGCCAAAAGAAACAGATGGAGCACAGCATCAGACCTGTCTCGTCAGCTCTCTTCAGCTACTGGTACGACAGTTTCAAGGCAGACCGTGTACAGACGCTTAGAGAACATTGGTCTATATGTACAGTATCATTTTTATGGCCATGACTGCAACCCCCCATCGAGAAGTCAGTCTCATTGCACACACACACACACACACACACACATATATATATATATATATATATATATATATATATATATATATATATATATTATATATATATATATATATATATATATATATATATTATATATATATATATATATATATATATATATATATATATATATATATATATATATATATATATATATATATATATATATATATATATATATATATATATATATAATGTTAAAAATTAAAATACATAAAATAGGTTCCTTACGGTAGTTTGAAGATGTTCCATACAAATTTCTTAACAAACAATTCTTTCTTTTACTCCCCCAACTTTGAAATGAAAAATGACAAACTTTAAAAATATAGGTTTCCAGACTTTTGCCAAGTTCTTTCTAGACTTTATACGTTTCATAAACTTTCCAATGTTCGTGACATAAGACTCTATAAACCTTCGCATGGACGTTTCACTGTAGGTTAACGAGCATTTAACGAGGACTGGTTGGATCACATAACGTTGAAATCCGTTTGATTTTCAGTCCAGGAGCAAAGTGTAGGGCAGCGTATTTTATGAGGGTTTTATGTGAGGCCTCAAAAATTTACGAGAGGACATCGAAAATAAATAGAATTCAAATCTCACTGCATAAGTTCTTTTTCTAGATATTAAAGTTTTCTCTACCATGTAAAAGGAAGGAAATATTATAAGGGCGAATTGGTATTATCTTTTTAGTTGCTTTTTAGTTGTCTATAATATATCCCTACTTTTGAATCTACGTTTTACTCTAGTTTGTTCTAAAATTAAGGAGCTTCAATTTAATTACTATGCTATAGAATTTGTACGAAGTTGCCATATAGAGTTATACATTTCTTTTCCAATTCACTGAGCTTTCAAAGATTAATGTTTAATGATCGCTATGCGGTCCACTCTATTCTACATAACTAATTATTTGTCTGATCTTCGGCTTCCAAAATGTACACAAATCATTAAGAGTAATCGTGTACAACCCGTATATAAGAATAAATAAGTTTTTGAAGACATTTCATGAAAAATGTCCTATAGTGTATTTATATCACCCAATCTTTATACAGTATATTTCAACATCATGTAGAAAAAAAGATAAATCACCTAAATATACAATAATTAAAATCTAATTTCAATTGGATTAATGTCACTTTCTTGAAAGAGTAATTTAGACCTGTGTATTTTGAATAATTATTTAAGTTTATTTTCTGGGGGAAAGGTATTCATGTAAATTTAACTGTACAATTAAATAACAAGCTTAAGTAATAATTATTAATTAATAAATCATAAACTTAAATATTGTCTAAATATATAAAACACTGAAGCTAATTTTAAATTTTATGTAATTTTATTATAAAATAATACAAAGCATTAGTATATAATAATAAATAATTTTAAGAAAATTTGGTAAAATGTAATATACTAGGTACTTTAAAAAATATCCAATAAAACAAAAGACTCTAAAAATATTGTAAGTTTTAAAACTAGAATATAACACAGAATGCAAATTTTATAGAAATACAATAATAGATGTACAAATATACAATAATAAATATTTTATCTAAATTATGGAAGAGTAGGACTACATTTATATTTATTTAAAAAACGAATTACTATTTTTAACACGTTTGAATATTTCGATATAGATTTCTAATTTAAAATAGCATTAATCCTCATATGTTATCATCCCTTTATTTCCACTTTTTCATACTTCAAGTTGATGATCAATTATAGGGGAATTACACTTGTTAAGTGCTGTGCAGGGAGGTATATGGACAATTTATCAAACAACGTCAAATGCACAGACGTTATACTCCTGCGCAGCTTCTGATTTGATTTTTGTTTTCATTTATCCGAAGTTCGGAGAACCCTATGTTCACAGCTGTCAGAAAAGTTAGGGTTAAAGTTCTACAGCAGAGGAAACCGGGAATATTGTTCTCATACTCTCATTGTTCATAAACACGTTTGAAATAGTACGCACTGAAATGTGTGTCTATTAGTGTAATTGAAGCATTTCACACTTACAAAGGGGTAACTACAAATTAATATACTTTTCAATATATAACACAGTACTCTTCAAATGCAAAAAAAATAATAATAATTAATAATGACATGAATATGTTTTGGAGAGAGGAATTCTACAGTATTGTTATTCAAAAGAGAATGATATAAGGATCTACTTCTTAATTTAAGATTTCTTATTCTTAAGTTCAATGAATATCCACTACAAAAGTATGTTTCGAAACCACAATTAAAGAGAAAATAATCGGTAACCTACAGATTTATCATTATTAAAATATCTTGAGGCACATTTGTTTATTCTTTAAAATATGCTGTTTTCAATTTTTCCATTATCATATTTGTCTTTTTAGTTTATGATCTGATATTATTTATTTTACTGATATTATTAATTCAAATTTGATCTGATATTATTAATTCAAAAGGTTTCAAAAAATCATCTATCTATCTATCTATCTATCTATCTATCTCTCTCTCTCTCTCTCTCTCTCTCTCTCTCTCTCTCTCTCTCTCTATATATATATATATATATATATATTTATATATATATATATATATATATATATATATATATATATATATATATATATATATATATATATATATATATATATATATATATATATATACATATATATATATATATATATATATATATATATATATATATATATATATATATATATATATATATATATATATATATATATATACATATATATATGTATATATATATGTATATTTATGTATATATATATATATATATATATATATATATATATATATATATATATATATATATATATATATATATATATATATATATATATATATATATATATATATATATATATATATATATATATAGGTGTGTGTGTGTGTAATCCATTTTTAATAAAACTTTTTGACAAGGAGAGAGCTCAACAGCTACCAGTAATAAAAATGCAGTCGGGCCAACATTGAAGAGAACGACACCAGTCTAATTGAAACTTTATTCCAGAACTGTTACAACGCAGATCTATTCTACTGAACAACAAAGAAAAGCCACAGAGATAATTCTGGTCGAAAAGAGGTGCACCCAAGAGTGAAGACAGAAAGAATTTTCCCCCGGTAACAAAAAAAAAACTTAATAAGAGAATTAAATCCAATATCAGCAAAAACGCGAAACCATTTGCCAGCGACAGCTGGGAAAAGTGCTGAACAGACAGAAAGTTTACATTTTTATTGTAGACAGCTTTGGGAGGAATGTTAAGTGGATAATACTCCTTTGATACTTAGAGGCTGGGAAAAAGGTTTAAAGGATTTAGAATGGGAGAGAGGAGGTTTTTAAGGAAATATTAAAGTTAAATAATTTTGATATATTACATATATATATATATATATATAATATGTGTGTGTATGTATATGTATGTGTGTAATACATCAAAAT
>CM063510.1:163150688-163208188 GCA_032207245.1 Pardosa pseudoannulata
TTCTGGGCGAATGGAGAAATATTGCATATGACCAAGACAAGACAGCGATCACTGATGACAACACATATCGGTCTAAAGAAAACCATTATTTAGATTAGACATTTTCTACATGGGTGCCATCATGGGCAATTGGATGAATAAGACGGGAGACACTACCGCTAAACGCAACATGGCTTTAGGAATGTTTGCAATCTTACGCGGTATGGAATCCTTTAAACCCCCTTCCCGGTTTTTCCCGAACTGAAGTCGGGCAGGCGAAATGTACAATCCTGGATCATCCCAAGTGTACCTCGGGCAGTGAAATTTTACACTTTGCAATCAGTCTTTCCTGAATTACTTCACATGCGCTTTTTATGGTTTCGATTACTTTTGTTTACTTTTCTGGCTACTAGATTATTTGCTGCCCAAAGAGAGACAGTAGAGGGAAGAAGGTAAGGAGAGACACAAGGTTCTACTGTCCAGATTCCGATGTTGGACTCTGTGCAGTACGGTGTTTTCGATTGTATCATATACGACAAAATTTTGATTAATAATTTCATAATCATTTATGTAAATGCATAGGATATAAATAAAATTTAATTCAAGATAAAAGCTAGGTATTCCAAGCTTTTTATTTATAGTTAGTCTGAATTGACTCTAAAGTCTAATGCTTTCTGCCGTACAGAAAGCCAACTATACATGTAAATTACTTATTTGTATAAATTGATTTTTTTACATTAATTTTTAGGAAATTTTGTATGTGAATGATGCTATTACGTTTAAAAAGCTATGTATGTATGATAATAAGCATTAAAAAATTGACATTTTTAGACCCATAATCCTGAAATAAAATGAACCTGGAAGGGGTTAAATCCGACAAAGTTTACAGACTGAACAGGTAAACCATAGATTTGAAATATCCTTAAAACCAAATATCAATTCTCATCATATTGGAGGATCGTGGAGGACACGGAAAAGGATAATAGTTTGGTTTTTGGTTTGGATCGCTACGGTCTATGTTTTGCAACACGAATGCTAATGAGACCGGAACCTATACTTAAAGCCGACTCCGAACAGCTGAGAACATCCATGCCATAGTGGGATTCGAACCCATGAACTCCGCTACCGAAGGCCAGCACCATAACTAATCGGCCATCGTTCGGCAGGATAATAGTTAGAGAAGATGTGATCACCAAATTGCTGCTCCATGTACCGTTTAACATACCTCGTTATATGTGGAAGTGCACCATCCTGCTGCCAAACGTTGTCATTGAGTGCATTCCACCTACACATATTCCGATAGTACATAATTTTGTAGCATGGGTGTGTAACGAAGCCTGTTATAGGACATTTTACAGAGCCTGTAGGTGTGCTAAGAGTAAGTGTGGTTGTAAGTCGCACCACACAGTCACTTTGGCGTCAAATAATGGTACTGGTGTCATGAGCATTCGTCTCTGCTTAGTGCAAACAATTGTAGATATTAACCCTTTAAGCTATTTTCCCGTACAGTATACATGCTACTTAAAATTGGCCTCAACTGGTTTGCCCTACGGCGTGTGGCCATCGATATTATCTCCTTTCTTTTACTGGTTATCTCGTATATTTCATTATTGTAAAGAGACTATTTAGTATAAATATTTTTCGACATTGCTGAATGGAAATATGGGGTCTACCGTCAAAACGGAGGAAAAAACACGCAACTAGAATTTAGATTTGATCTCGTTGACCGTATAATTGGAAAATATCATTCGGGAATAAATTTCGGACGTGGACGACCAGTTTCGAAGCCTAGTACTATGAGACTGATATAGACACATTTTTTGGAAATAGCAGCTCCCGCAGATAAGAATCTGAGACCTGCAAGACAATGTGCAGTGTGCTGTGCGGAAAGAAATGAAAATGGAAAGAGAATAGGAAAAGAAACACGGTATTTCTTCCCTGATTGTGACGGAGGACTTTGCATTACACCATGCTTCAAATTGTACCATGCACACAAGAAAAAAAATCTGAGTTGTTTGGAAAAGTGTACATTTCAAAATTCATTGTGAATTTCAATTTACTACGAATGTCTATGATTGTCTATGACTATGAATTCCCTATGAATGTCTATGAATGTCTATGACTATGAATTCCCTATGAATGACTATAAAAGACTATGACTATGAATTGACTATGAATGACTATGAATGACTATGACTAGGAATTCACTATATATGAGAGAATTTTTTGTAGAATTTGTAAACCATTCTTCATTGCATCCAAACTGTACTTGAGAAAAGCAAACATTTAGGGGTTTTTGTGTTCCAAAATTATAAAATAAAAAATATTGTAAAAGCATTAAAAGTGAAAAAAATGAAAAAATTATTATTTTTATTCTATTAAGTATGGTACTTAATTATATGGAGGAAAAAACACGCAAAAAATATATAAAATATATGCATATTTTCAAAGCAATTCTGGTAAAGAAAAAATTGACCGCTTAAAGGGTTAATGTTGCCATTTAAGGTAAAGTGCGCCTCATCCGTCCATAATATGTGAAGTGGCTAATCGTTATTAGCATAACATACCAACAAAATAAATGCTTTCATTGAAATAGTAATAATTTGCTTATTTTTTTTCTATATATCAATTTTTACAATTGACTGAAATTTTATCTTTTCCAAAAGTAGATGTCTGCAAATTGTACTTCATAAAATTTAATTTTCAACATTGCAAGAAAACCGGCAGGCTTCATCAAGCATCGGAAAACAATTTGTAGCAACTACTAAAATTTTAAAAGAGTTATTAGCATTTAAATAATTAACGTTTTCAAACTTTAAATATTAAATTCTAGAATAATTTGCATTTCAGAATATGTCTTCAAATGTCATTCAGAATTAAAAGCAATCATAATATTCATTGACTATTTGAGGAACAAATCACTTTAGAAATTACGAATTTTCTCCAAAAATATATGATATTTTTGTTCTTAAATAATCAACTTAGTTATAAGCTTCATTATTACAAGAGAATTTCTGAATAACCTTATTATTTTAGTGAAATAAAATCTGGTTTTTGTCAACCGTATTTATTACATTTTTCAGTTAGACAATCTTTGTATTGAATTAGCAATTTAGAAATTTTCCAGGTGCGTTTATACATTTTAGAGATTTCCTTTTAGTGCTCTTATCATATTGTCTTGAAAATCAAAGTATTTTGGGGATTTACAGACGATTTAGTATTGTGAAATGGTGAAAGCAGTTCATAATACAGTTTACTGTATAGTTAAAAAATGTCTCTTAAGTAAAAATGTCAACTTAACAAAAACTTAAAAAATGTCTCTTAAGTAATTTTGGGGAGTTAGAGAGGAATAAATATCGTAAAATAGTGAAAACAGTTGTTAACACAGTTTATTGTACAGTTATAAAAATTCTCTCATATAAATAATATTTAAAATAAGTTAAAACAGATACCCAGTATTGTTTCAGATCTAAATTATAAAATATAACGAAAAAGTAAAAGTAATTAGTTAGTAGGTTTGCGCTAGGAATATTGTTAAACAATCACATGTTTATCAAATAGTAATATATTTTAATCACAAATTATTTTTTGATAGATCTGTCTTATATATGTTTTATGCAATAGAAATATACATCTTCATTACATAATTTTCCTTTCAAATTGAACATTTTAATTGAAATCATTTTTTTTCCTTTAAAAAACCTTGAGGTACACTTTACAAATTAAAATTTTATAAATTAAGGTTTTAGTTAAGTAAAAAATAATTTAGTTGTGCTTACCTTTCATTAATAGCTTTTAATATTTTTCTAAACTATTAGACAATTCAACATTTACTATAACATTCATAAAAACAAAAGGATTTTAATAAAATTCACCCCTTCCCACTGTAAAAGTTGCATTGATACAATATATTATTGCATCAAGTTAATGGACTAAATACATCGACATTTAAACAATGTGTACAAATCCCAAAGTAATATATCAAAATATTCATTCGCAACTGGAACAATTTTAAGCATCTTCTAAAACTCAGAATAAGTGCATTTTTCTGGATTTACAATTTAGTAAATCCCAATCTTCGCTTATAAATGTTTTAGCAGTGAAAAATAAATCCGAAGTATAAATAAAACCTCTGATCTATCACTTTATTTTCGGATCGAAATGGGGCAGGATTTGAACGTTAAAAGATCAGGGTAGTCCTTGTTAAATGCTCGTTACCCGAAGCTGAGACGTTCATAGAAATATTTATAGGGTTTTATTTCTCAAGAAGAAAAAGTTTTATGAGGAGTATAAATTGCAGTTCAGCGAGGTATTTTGTTTATCGAATTTTATGAGATTTTAGAAACTGATTATTTTGTCTTTGATATTTCTATTTTTTATGCTTATAAATAAATTTCAAATCCTTTTACTACTGCGAGAAACTAAATTTGATTATATGGCTTTTTAACATTAGGAAAGTAAATGTTTGAAATATTTCTTATCATATAAAACACTACTGTAGAAGTATATACGAGGCGCATCCAGAAAATAAGTTTCCCTATTTAAAAGAGAAAAGAACTCATACTTTCTGTTACATATTTATTGGCAACAAGTACAGCAATGTTTCAGCTGTTTTTCAACATAGCCACCACCAGAATTGAGACATCTGTCGTATTGTTGGATCAACTTTTGTATGCCTCTGACGTAGTACTCTCCCGCCTGTGAATGGAACCAGCCTTCCTGTTCTAGAACACCGTGCACACCCTTTTCCGTACCGACAGCGCCTGAATTTGGTCCTGACCGAAGATTCACTATGGTACCAATGCATTGACTGCTGTTTGGTTTCGGGGGTAAAGTGCGAAATCTAAGTATCATTGACAGTGCCAATCCTGTCGAGGAACTCGTCGCCGTCATCGTGATACCGTAGCAGAAATGTCAGTGCTGCTCCTAAGCGTTGAATTTTGTATTCAGGTGTCAGTTTCGGCTCATATACGTGACAGAGCTGATGAACATCAGTTGTCACAATGCTTTGTGCATTCAAGATTACAGACCAAACCTTGCAGGCGGCGGGAGAAGCTTTCATTTTGGAACGCTGCTACACCGCTACTGGCACGAATCCGGACTTGTCCAGCTAGCATATGATTAATACGTCATAGATTTGTATGCACGTTCAAATGACACGGCTAATTGAGCTTACTATAAAGGGGAAAACATCAAGAAACTTACTTTATGGATGCACCTCGTAGATTGGAATTATACGCCTTATATGCTTAGTTGAATAATATGTAAGCAGTATTTCATAACATGTAAGTGCATGGATGTTTTATTTAAAAAGATCTTCTGCATATTAAATTATATGTGTGTACATAATGATTGTAAATTACAATTAATAATAATTTCTTCGGTTTTAGTATACAATAGATTGAAATTTTCCATAGTATGGAGAAAATAGGATACTACTGTTCTTGTTTTCCAATGGCAGACTCCGGATGGTTAAGAAAAGTTTTAGTAAAGTAATAAATCTGGTTATTGCACAAAAATTTAAGAACAAAATATAAATTGCATGTTACGTCGAATACTTTTTAATAATAAAAACTTTATAATACTCTAGTATTAAGCTTTATCCTCTTTGGAATGGGGAAAAATATATTTTATCTCGTATTCTTTTCACTTAAATCAAAGTACAGTACCTGGAAAAGTTGTTACTAAAGCACCTTGTACAAGCCAAGTACGTGATTTATAGGGTACTAGAATTAAGGCAAATGGGTGTGGCTTTCTGTTTTGATGATGTTTTTGTAGAAAACCTCTAGTGTGAAGAACGATTTTTCTCAAAGAAGTTCATCAAAATTTAGAACCTAGAATCAAGATCTCCACTCTTGAACTTCCACCTCTGAGGTACTGTTTCAGAAATTTATGGACAATGCTACCACGAGCAAAATTTAAGTACTTTGGTCACCACTAATGAACACGGCGGATCTTTAGCCAGCTCCATCTCCGAGTGTGCAACCCTTCAATTACAAGATCATTGTCTTTGTCTACGGAGCTTCTGTAGCTAAAAAGCAAAGATCGCGTATCTATTTCAATGCAAACTTGTAAATGTATGTCATATTTATTGAAAAGTATATTCAATATCCCTACAAACGCTAATTTTAAGGTTCTTAAACATTTGAAATCAAAGAAACTAAACACCTTTGTAAATGTTTTGGAACCATAAAAAATATATGGAGTATCCCTAAACAAATATTAAGCTTACAGACTGAAGGTATTTTGTATTTGAAAATATTGTAATAATGTAGGCTATCCTAGTTGCATATTCTTAAACCGAAGTGCAGAAGTTCAGATATACATAGATTTAGTCCTAAATTAAACAATAAAGTTTACTGTATATATCAACTGTCATTTGAAGAAGATTCCAGGAGTGAATATTTTTTGCCTTATTTCTAAAATGATTTATTTCCTTTCTTTTATTTGGAGGTTCATTGCATTTGAACAGACTGAAAAATCGGTTTGATAATACATGCATAATTTTCAAATTTTTCATGGTTACTCTGAAGAATTTGCAATATACTAGGAAAGAAAAATTGAATACACAAAATCAAACAAATCTTTATTAGAAGATTACATATGTATTTACAAATTATATATCATTAGATAATTCATGTAATACACACAAGGATAAACCTAACAGGAACAATAAAATTTCTTTGGAAACTGATTCTGTCAAGCTCTATGAATATTTTTTAGTGATCACTACAACTAACCTTTATAGAATAAACGATTCAGCAAAATGCAAACAGATGTAAGTGACAAAACTAAGATTTACATAAATATAGAGCAAATTTCAGATCATACGAAAAAAATCGTAAACTTTAACATAAATATTTTTTTTCTAATTAAGTCTATGTACTTTATAACGTGAAAGCTTCTTGACATCATTCCCGGTTTCTTTTGAATCATCGATAAAAATATCCTTGCAAAATAAATGATCAATCCACATGCGATGGTAACACTTTATTCTTAAATATCATCACTTAAAAAAATTCTTAACACAAGTTAAACATAAAAAACGAGCATCTTCAATAAGCATAGGACATATTGAGAAACGATGCACAGCTCACTAATTGTCAAAATAACACCACACAGCATAACGAGAGACTTGCCTTTATATATTCATCTGGTTGTGAAATACAGTTTACAAAACAAATTAGCATGCCTTGAGGGCTTCGTCACGAAATAGAAAAACAATTAGAAAGTGCTGTTTAAATTAAACTAAACTGAAGGTTGAATTAACAAAAGGTTAATCGGTGTGTGGTGGAAACAGAATTAGACAATATGAAGTTAACAAGCGGCCCCCTTTCCATCACACACTGAGCCTCGCTTCACAATGCAGCAAAAAATATTTAACATAACAGTCCAGTCTAAAAATATTTAACAAATTCATTGAATAACAAATATATAAATATAAAACTTCAATTACCAAATACAACATCACAAAAATTTCGAAATTGCTTAGAATATGGTTTAGTAAATTCATCTATAAAGTTTAATTTTGAACTAATGTATGACAATCGAAACAATATCTCATTTACTAAATTCCTTAAAAAATGAAATTCTATATGTATACTTCTGTTTTCTATAATGCGATTTCAAGCAGCAGGGCAAATCTCAATTTATGAAAATTCTGGCTTTAGTTTCAAAAGGAACGGAAGTTTACCGTTTGACTATTGGCTATTGTACACATGAAAATGAATGGGAAGGGCATTATAGTTCGTGACGGTGCGACAAATTGCTCTACTGAGCTTTTAGAAAAATTTATATCTGTCATATTATCACAAGATTCTAAACTGAATTTATGTTTCTCATCACTTAGTATTCTTTTAATCTAAATAAACTCTTGTAGCTTCAGCGAGTAATATATTCTGCCTCCATCATTGAAAGTCATATGCATTTGTGCATTAAAGTCTTCCATACTATGGGAGGATTATCTAAAATAACTACATAACTACCCATAAACTCCCTATCACCACGACTAGCTGCCCAGTCAGAGTCAGAAAAAACACTTAAAATTTAACCCTTAAGTTGACAAGATGTTTTTTCAAATATTTTTAATTTCTTTTATTTTTCCATGTCTGTATAGACATTAGGATCTCTGTAAAATAAACAAATATATCATTTTCCATTTTTGAGATAATGTCCGCTGTGGCGAACACTGACAATTATGTTATATAGTAGTTATAAATATGCATGTCCGGTGTAGCGGCCAGACTTAGCCAAATTAATTGTTAACCTGAAACATTATATAATTTCTAATCCCTTGTACAAGATACGTATCCCAGAAGGCTTAGTAAACCATGCCAATGTTTCACTTCAGGATTGGACTTAAATTGAGAAAATTTTTTTAACTCATACGACATGTCAGAACGAGTCTTACTAGCCAAAAACTCTAAACATAAAATCAAGTTCCTATATGGGAAAACTTTACTCTTTCAGCTTTCGTACTACTTGGGAAAACTAACTTAGAATAAACACTGTTTGAAATGGGAAGAGTACTCATGGTTATATTAAATTCTGCATATAATTTAACAATTCTGATTATGAATTTAGTTTGAATATACCATTTATCGTTAACTTTCTCAAACTCAACTCCTAATAACTTTCTAATTCCCCCCCCCAAAGTTTTCAAATGAAAGTACTTTCTCAATAATATAACAATTTCATCAATATCAAGTTTAGATTTGCGAAAGATTACAATATCATACACATAAAACAGTAACACAATTTTATTTTTGTAAGTATAACAATTACATCAGTCTATTTATAAATTCCAGTTTTAACCCTTAATTTGACATGTTTTTTCAAATATTTTTTAATCGGTTATTTTCTCATGTCTATACAGACATTAGGATCTCTAAAATAAACAATATATCCTTTTCCATTTTTGAGATAATGTCCGCTGTGGCGAACACTGACAATTATGTTATATAGTAGTTAGAAATATACATGTCCGGTGGAGCAGCCAGACTTAAATAAATTAAGGGTTAATAACTTATCATGCAATTCAAAATACCACATTCTACCTTTTTGGTGCAGACCATAAAAAGCCTTTTTCAATCGGCAATGTTTTAGGTTGCTGCACATACCCAACTGGTTGTTTCATAAAAATATCAGTATCAAGTTTAACATATAAATAAGCATTAATATCAACATGTAAATGACAGTTTCAGTAAACATACAAAAATACAAAAAATGATCCGATTATAGCAAAAATTAAAGGACTAAATACATCCTCGTATGTCTCCCCACATTCGAGAAGATAACCCTGGGCGACCAGTCTGGCTTTATAACATACAATGTTACCAGTATCATCTTTAACAATCTTTAACGGTGTAAACCCATCGACTTCCTACTACTTTAACATTTTCAGGAGGATATACAAGCTCCCAGACCTTACGGTCATGCATTACTTTTATTTCCTGATCGATTGCCTGAACCCATAAATACTCATCAGAACTAATAGCTTCTTTAAAATTTTTATTAAGTTTAACTTCAGCTATATTACTTTCGAGGAGATTCGATTAGCCCCCTTCACTCAAGTTAAGCGAATGAAAGTCAAAATAAGACTTTTCACATTCAATATTGTTATCTTTACAAATTTTGTCACGTCATTTAATGAACGAAGCCAAACATTCGATCCTTCTACTCTAGTAAATATCTGTTCTAGTGGTCCTCGGAATAGCTTGGCGATACCAACCAATTTGTGAAGGTGTCAGTACTGTATCTTACCCCTCTTCATGCTCATAAATAGCCATTAACTTCCCGTATTGACGAATTTTGAGGCATACAATCAAAATTATCAGGAAACTTTCGAATCTCAGGACTTGCTAATTTATGGTCCATACTCCACCCCTTTAGTTCCCTCGCCAAAACTGACATTTATGGTTTCTACTATACTTTTTCATCTTCAATCCAGATAGGATAACCTCTAGTACGTTGAGCACATCCCACCAAAATTTTGTTTTTCGTTTTATCATTTAATTTCTTACATTTCTGGTCTGAAATCTACAAAAGCCAGTGAGCCAAAATTAAGATGTTTAAAAGATGGTTTCTTCCCGAAGAAAAATTCAAATGGGGTACGATTTTAGTTACCATGACACGACCTATTCGTTGTATAAGTGAAACGAACTGTAGCTTCCCCCTCCCCCGAATTTTTTTTAGTAGTTTACTATCATTAAGAAGTGACCGAACACATCCCATTACAGTTTGATTATCTCTCGGCAACCCCATTCATTTGTGGGCTCTATGGATTAGCAGGGTTCCCGCGGACCTTAAAAACTAATTTTAGATTTCATTTTTAAGGGCACTAAAACTACTTAACTTTCCTCAAAGGTCCTTAAAAACTCTAATTTTTAAATTGAAACTCGATCCGCCGCTATCACGTGATTTCCTATCACTTCTGTATGACAGTTTTTTCTTAGATAATTATTTGACAAATAATCTTCCGCATACTGAACAGGTTTAAACTATAAAGTCAGCTGCCCTTTCCTAATATCTTCCAGTCCTGCAGATTTTTATTAAACGAAGCATGGAGGATTGGGGGGGGGGTTCTAGATATTTCAGTTACCTATGGAAGTTTAATTTTCCTTGCATTGGGTGTAATATTAAAGTCTAAAACTTTTCTTCCTTCCCAGGAAACGTCAGGTATAATCAGGTAGTACATGCATATATGTAGATATATATAAGAGTAATTTTTAAACTCAGAAAGTTCTGTTTATAATACTGCATTTCATTCACAATTTATTTTTAGTTTGACCACTCAAAAATTTGAACGAAAAAGTCAGAACTTAGAACAAAAAATTAATTTGTCAAATAGATTTATCTTATAATTTTTAGGCATTTTAAAAAACTTAATTCTGAAATATTGTAGGGAATTTATTAAACATGCCTTGTCTGGTTCATAATCCTTAAAATATGTTCCTCAGGAAATAGGGTTTATGTCTTTATGCCGTGTATTTCAAGTACGACCTTATAAAAAGTTACTTTGGTCCTTAGAAAGTCCTTAATTTTTGTTCTGGAAAAAGAGTGGGAACCCTGATTAGTTACCTCATGTTTTTGCCACGTGTAGAAAGGAAAATTTCAAAACCGTTGTTACAAAACTATTCCACCATCTGTACGAATTGCTTTTAATCTTCCTGCCTAGCATTCTTTCAGGGCGAGTTAAATACCTGATAAAAGCGTTAAAGACACCAGACTATTGCTTAATGGGGCAAAAACTGTCACTCTTCTAAAAAATTCATCTATTATAGTTATGTAATAAATATTTCCACCTAAAGTGATGCTAGGAGCCTACCCACATCCATATGTGGCAACTAATGGTGCAGATGACCTTACGGCCCCATTAATTTTAAATGAGGTACGCTTTGCTTTCAAAAATTTACACACTTTACAATTAAAGGATTTATTTAACGCTGGAAAACCCCTCGCACTATTATTTTTACATGTATTTACAATATATTCAAAATTTATGTGACAATATCTCTTATGCCATAATTCTTTTAATGAAAGTTTGTTTACATTTTCTAAATTGTTTCCTATTTCCTCACTTTGGTGGGTATTTAATTAGCGATTAGGTTTGAAGCAATATAAATTTAAATAATGTCTTCATTTAGCAAAAAAATACTAAATTCCATTTATCCTCAAAAACTAAGTAATCCCTCATCACCGACGAATTTATTACCCTCTTCTAATTTAGATATAGATAACAAGGTTTTTCTAATATCAGAATATTACATAACAAATTTTAATGACATTTTCCTGCTTTTACCATTTATTTTAGTAATATACTTCACAGTATTATTCCATTTATTGAGCTATACTCCTCACCCACATCCATAGACATTAAGTTATTTACAGGCCTTAATTCAGAAAATAAATTCCTATCTTTACAAATATGAGAGGTTGCACTGCTGTCTAATACCCAAAAATTGTTCAAGTCGGATGAAGATTTATTGTAAATTTTAGTATTATTATCAACTTCTACTAAACTGTTTGAATGGGAGGGGAGAGACACACGAGGAGGTTCTTTAGCTTTACACTTATTTTTCCATTCATAACAAGAGGATTTATTAACAAGAGGCCCAATTATTCCACAATAGTTGCATTTCACTTTAAATTTACGCTGTTTAACATTAGAAACAATCTTTGTACAGGGAACATCACTTAAATTACAAGAAACAGTCTTACCGGCTTGCTGGGATTTTACCATTACATTACAAACTGGAAACTGTCCAACATAAGCAACAGGTAGATTGTCCGTACTGTGTACTCCATACATTCCAGAAAGGTGGTTGGCCTCCAGTAGACGCTCTTATTCAATTTTATTCAATACGAAATCTTTGAGACCACCTGTAAATTTGTTACACTGTAGGGTTAAACTTGGCTGGTTGGCTTCTAATATACTGGAAACCAATATATAGATCTGACATAGTGTGACCTGTCTCTTCCAAGTTCGACGCTGCTTTTATACGACAAATAAAAGATTTCAACAGTCTCTCCAGCTTGAAAATTTGATACAAGATATATCCAATAGTTTCATCAGACGAGCACGTGTATCGGGTTCAAAATATTCGCGAAGAATATCCTATGCCTTCTTCCAGTCTGTAGTTTCATCCAAAAGTAGTTTGAACTCATCAAATATGCACTGATAAATTATAGTATCGGCATGTGTCTTGCATAATTCGTTCACTTCTTTCACGGAACTTCAAAGTATCTTTTCCTTCCTTAGTGCCCTTGGTATCCTCCACATCATCTTTCTCAAATAATTTGCCAGCTACTACTGTGCACAAGACGAAGACCTTCACAGAAGTATGTGAAGAAAACCTTCACATTCTTCTTCCAAACATTCCAGTTCGTTGGGGTTAGCAGGGGAACTCCGGAAACCTCCCTTTCACCACAGGAAAACTAAATTTTTCAACCTTCAGATTACTGCCAAGTGCTGGGCCCATAACCACTACTGTAACGTTTTATGACGTGGAAGTTTGACATCACTCCCGGTTTCTTTTGAACAGTCCCAACTGATCGATAAAAATAACCTTGCAAAATAAATGATGATCAATCCACATGTGATAGCAACTGACATTATTCTTAAGTATCATCACTAAATTAAAAAACACTTCTGAAAAACAAATTAAGTTTAACATAAAAAAAAGGCCTCTTCAATAAGCACAGGACATATTGAAAAACGAGACACAGCTCCCTAATCGTAAAAATAATAACACCACCCAACATAACGAGCGACTTGCCTTTATAAATTCAGCTGACTGTGAAATACGCAGTTTACAAAGCAAATTAGCATGCCGTGAGGGCTTCTTCAAGGAATAGAAGAAAAAACAATTAGAAAGTGCTGGTTAAATTGTAAAAAACTAAACTGAAGGTTGCATTAACAAAAATGTTAATCAGTGTGTGGTAGAAACAAAATTAGACAATAAAAATGAAGTTAACAAAAGTTAAGTGACATTGTAATGGCGGAATAACATAAGTCCTAAAATTTTGTTTTTTTCTTTTTAACATTTATATCCTTTTAAAATATGTTCTTTAATATATTTTTTTTTAATTTAATGCTACTTTCTTTTATTAACTGTAATAGGTTACTGTAATAAACTGTTAACAGATTTTGAGCCGGTCTGACCAAACTCGTTTAAAGACTAACCACGATTAATCTCTGTTTAAACTGAGAATTGCCTCACATAGGCTGCTATCATATTACAATTGACACATGTCACTGGTGACTTCTACGTCATAATGATGTCAGAAATCGCCAGAGATGGAAATTTCGAACCATAAATTTCCCTCTCTGACATCATTATGACTCAGAAGTCACCAGTGACATATGTCGACTGTAACATAGTAGCACCCATAATTGGTTGACGCCATTGGTTAATCACGGTTAGCGGTTAAACGACTTTGGTGAGCTCTTCAGCAGGAAAAGCTAGGGGTGCTACTATTTTAGAGACGACATGTGTCACTTGTGAATTCTGAGTCAAATGATGTGAGAAAAGGAAATTTATGGTACCAAATTCCCTTCTCTACCCATTTCTGACGTCATTATGCAAAGAAGTCACCAGTGACATATGTCGACTGTAACATGGTAGCAACCTAGGATTTCAAAAATATAGGTGATAGAATGAAGAAATTCATCAGCACTAAATTAGACTCAATTTTTAATATTGACTTCTATTTATCTAAGAAAGATGAAAAGTTCACTCAGAAAAATCTTTTTAATTTCTTTTATTTATGTAAACAATTAAACTAGGACCCAGTTTCAGTATATAGTCAGTCGATTAGAGCTAATCAGAGATTACCTGCTATACATTTATACAGTAAATAATCCTTGTCATCTACGTCATTATAACGTAAAATCATCAGTGATATATGTCGACAGTAATATGGTAGAAGCCTAGGATTTCATAAATACAAGTGATAGAATGAAGAAATTCATCAGTACTAAATTACACTCAATTTGTGATATTGACTTCTATTTATATATAAAAGATGAAAAGTTTACTCAGAAAATAGCTTTTAAATTTCTTTTATTTATGTGAACAGTTAAACTAGAATCAAGTCTCAGATTATTGTCAATCGATTAGAGCTAACCAGAGATTAGCTGCTATACATTTTTATAGTAAACAATCCTTATTTAGCTCTAATTGATCATTGTGATACCAGATTTAGATATTTAATGGAATTTAGAAGCGTTTAGTTGTTCCATGTATATAAAAATAGTGGCATATTTGAAAAATGATTCTAAAAGTAAATTCCATGTTTGATTTATCAAAAAATATTTTTTCTGTAAAAAATGTTTACATATTTTATGCGATATGGATAGAAATGTCAAAAGTTTGCACCTTTCATAATTAGTCCATTACGTATATGTAGCAGCCAAATATGGCTTTGTATATGTCAACTGTAAAAATGCAAATTTTCATCTACTACGGCATAAGGCTTGAGTACTTTTAAGGGAGCTTTGACCATAACTCGGCCTTACGATCTGCAGCGGCAAGTCTGTAGGCGTACAACTTATCGTTATCTGTATTTGGGTTAAATTACTTCTGCATCTTTATGAAGCTTGTGCAAGCTTTTGCAGTTGGATGGACTTTATATTGTGTTGAGATTTAAAGGAAGCCATATTGTTTGACCCCAAACAGTTTTAAAATATTCGGAGATTGGGGAAACAGGAAGTCTCTTTACTATTTAGTCTTTACGTTTAATATATTTACGTTTGAAGGCAAACTTCCTTTCGCTCTTAATTCGTAGGCTAGAAATTTAGTGATTTTAAAGCTCTATGGAATTGCTTTTGAAATTTATTTACCTAATGTTAATTACAATGTAGAAATATTTACGTAATACCAATAGTAGTCTTATTTAAATATCGGCATTGATATCTATTAAGTTAGATCTATCATAAGTAAACAAAAAATATGAGTGTTCATGGAATACTGTATTGCAAATCTTTTGAATTTCTTATCAGTTACATTCGATAAATTTAACACATTAATAACAATTCAGTCATTTCTAGAAATTTGATTAAAGAGTTGTTGCATAAATTTAATAGTACACATCTGTCTTCCAAAGATTAAAATCTGAACTTCCGTTTAGGAAAGATTTTAAAAATTAATTTTAAAATTGTTGCTCTTTGAAAATATTAAGAAAGTTTTTTTAAAAGAACTTAATTGGTTTTAATTTTTGAGGTTATTAAGCTAACGAGTAATTAGGCTTAATATTAGGCATGATAAAACTGTCAGAATTTAAAGAAAACATTTTAATTTTTAAATATTATTGATGTAATTAAAAAATTTAGCAGAATTTAAAACTTATTTTAAGTAAAGTGTTATCAGGTTTGATAGTTAATATGTCAGATTAATAGGTAATTAGTAATAATCTTTCTGGCAAATCAAACATAAAAATCGTACAAAATTTTAAAAACCAAAATTTCTTTAATTTTCTTCTTTTCATTCCCAATTTGTAGACTAGAAAATCGGATTGTTTACAGCTCTATGGAATTGCTTCTGAAATTTATTTACTTAATGTTTTACAATATAGAAATATTTACGGAATACTAGTAGTAGTCTTACCAGTAGTAGTACCAGTATACCAGTAGTAGTCAAATATTGACTTTAAATATTTATTAAGTTTAATCTATCATAAGTTATCAAAAATGTCTTGTATGACTGTATTAAAACTTTTGAATTTCTTATTTCAATTGCGCTTGTTAAACTTGCACATTAGTAACAATTCAGGCATTACTAGAAATTAGATTAACGAGTTGTTACATGAATTTAATAGAGCTCTTCTGTCTTAAACAGATTAAAATCCCGACTGCTGTTTTTAGAAAGTCAAAAAATTAATTTAGAAAGTGTTGTTATTTAAGATTAAGAACGCTTTTTAAAATAACTTAATTGTTTTAATCTTGAAGAGAGGTTATGTTAATGAATAATTACGCGTAATAATATATAAGAATGATAAAACTGTCAAAATTTAAAGTAAACATTTTAAATTTCTAAAAACTGATGGAATTAAAATTGAGCAAACTTTAAAACTAATTTTAAGTAATCAGGTTTGAGTTATCAGGTTTGATAGTTAAATTTGTTAGATAAACATATAATAATATTCTTTCTATCCATGTATATGCATAAAACCATACAGGTTAAAAATCAAAATTTCTTCAATTTTCTCGTTTTCGGGAACCGATTTTATTTACTTTTTTTAGCAATGGAGTTTAACAGTAAATTTATTTTTTTCTGTACTGCATTTTCTTTAACTTTCTAAATACCCGGAAACGAGTTACCAAAATTCATAAATTTAGGTAAACTATGTTTTTTAACTTCTGTCAAACCTGGTATTTTCATTCATCAATTGAAAAGTAAAGTTGAGATGTATAGTGCGCAATGTGCACGATGTTTAGATTTAAAACTATTAAATCAGTTTTAAAAGTTTTAATACTTGAAAATACTATTTATTAAGTTCAGGAATAAATTCCGATAATTATTTGGCGAATTAATAACTAATTTCCTGCTCTACCGGTTAAAAAATTTAAAAAGTAAAAATTGCTTTTAAGGCCAAAAATGTTTTTGAAATCTAACTACTAAAGAAAGCGATGTAACACCGATATTGGTAAACTTAATAGCTCTACTAATTAAAATATATTTGCGCCCTCTTCCCTTTAAAAACTATTTCGTATTCTTGAAGCCTCGAAAAATATTGAAAGGGTCTAAATTTTTAACACTAATTCGAGTCATTCCGGTCAACGTCAATTTTTCAGCTTTGAATCTGGAAATTTTATTCTTATAAGAATATACGATTAAAAAAAAAAATTCACATATTTAGGTTATTCTGTTAAGGCTTTATTTTTAACCTTCACTGCTTTTATATTTTAACTTGTCAGTATTAAATTTTAATACTTGATTAAACGGTAGAAGTTCAAGGAACCCAGTTTCAGAATTTCATAAATTTTCACCAGTACTCGGTACACAACATATGCCGGTCACTGTTTCTTAGAATGTTGAGGAAAAGCATTATTTCGTATATTGAAAATGTCTCAGTGTGGAAAAGACTTTAGTTTGAACTATTCTAAGTCTAAAAAAACATCTCATTAGTAGAGGAATTTTGCCTTCAATGAAAAATGACATTTTATACTACTGTATTTTGGAGAATTCCTTACAATTGACTCCCTAACTTCAAAATGTGAGAAGTTTTACAGATTAAAGTTGCATGCTGTTATATCACATAGTCTCAAATTTCTTAAAGAAATTCATAAGTTGGAAGAAACGAAACCATGACTCAACTTACAAATGGAATCTATCTGTTGGAGTCCGACTACTCTGGCTATTTTAGGGGAACTCCTTACTATTGACTCCCTAACTTAAAAATGCGACAAGTTATACGGATGAGAATTGCATGCTGTTATATCACGTAAATAGTCTCAAGTTTCTCAAAGAAATTCGCAAGTTGGAAGAAACAAAACCATGACTCAACTTACAAATGGAATCATCTGTTGGAGTCCAACTACTCTCGCTATTTTACGGGAACTCATTACAATTGACTACCTAACTTAAAAATGCGACAAGTTATACGGATGAGAATTTCATGCTGTTATATCACGTAAATAGTCTCAAGTTTCTTAAAGAAATTCGCAAGTTGGAAGAAACAAAACCATGACTCAACTTACAAATGGAATCTATCTGCTGGAGTCCGACTACTCTGGCTATTTTATTGGAATTCCTTACAATTGTCTCCCTAACTTAAATGCGTCAAGTTATAAGGACGAAAGTTGCATGCTGTTATATCACGTATAGTCTCAAGTTTTTTAAAGAAATTCGTAAGTTGGAAGAAACAAAACCATGACTCAACAACTTGCAAATGGAATATCTGCTGGAATCCCAAAATCTCATATCGAAAAGGTAAGAATTTTATGCTTTTTTAATAGTTAGAAAGTGAAATATATTTGAGTAAAGTGCTTAAAATGAAATTTATTTCTCTTTAGTTTTGTTATCAAAATGTTATGAATAGATTAGTTTTTAAAACAAAACTTTAAACGAAATAATTATTTTCTATATTCTTACATATGGGGAAATATTGTTTATATTAAATATAATTTTCTGGGTAAATATGTTGTATTATTTTATTGTATCAACTGTCAATGTACCTGAGATTCCTTTGCATTTTAAATCCTTTACAGTATCAGAAATAGCGACCAATGCCCCGAAACTTTTCGCTGGAAAGTATATTGGGGGGGGGGAATAGCAAATGAGATATTGCATTGGACGAATGGATTTCGGGCTGCATGGAATTGAAATACCGTTCTTTCTCTAGCCTTAATCAGGTCAGACATTCTGAAACTCGTGCATTTGCCTTGCCCGAACTAACAAGTGGTTAAATATCCAAATCTTTAGCATGTCCTCTTAAAATCTACACTGAATATGTTTATGCTTCAGTATGCGTGAAATTGTCCTTTTGCATCATTCTGGATACCACTACACTATA
This sequence comes from Pardosa pseudoannulata, assembly GCA_032207245.1. NCBI lineage: Eukaryota > Metazoa > Arthropoda > Arachnida > Araneae > Lycosidae > Pardosa > Pardosa pseudoannulata. The sequence goes on from CM063510.1 coordinate 163,169,682, forward strand.
ACTTGCACAATTTGTTTCCTTAATGTCTTGCTTTTAGAATTAAATTAGGTAGAGGACAATCTTAGACATTTACAAAATTTTAAATTTTTATTCTTAAATCTTCCATCTGCATCGGCACTTCATGACTTCTTGAACGGTGCACTTAAATTTACATTTTCGGAGCGTACGTAGGCGGCAATCGTGACAAATTGGCTTACTTATTATAAAACTAAATTTTCGGTAATAACTTTACATTTAATAGCCATTCGTTTTTCACTGAGTTTTTAAATTTTCATAAATGGTATCCTATGTTTAAAATAGCCATGCTGTGGTATTCGTAGTTTAAACTTTGTTTTATATTGGTCAGATCTTAGCATCGGTTATACGTATTCATCTGAAATGACTCTGGCTTTAAAGAATTAAACAACTGAAATAGTATCTTGAAATTTCAGATCTCCGTTATTTTGTGGAAGTACCTCGAAATTGTTTACCCATATGAAATATTGCTTTAAAGTAATACGAAATACATAGAAGAGAAATACCATACTAAAGCATGAATACACAAAGGACTATCAAGCATTTAAAATAAATCAATGAGCAGCAAGGAGCATCTAATACCATTAGACCTGCTGTGGTGAACTAATAAAGTGCTTTTGGATGTCTGAGATCTACACAGGATGTCAGAGTAACAATTCTTCTAGACTCGGCGTCATGACTTTGAACTATCAGAAGTAACTTCCTAAGGGTAAAGTACACTACAACTTCTGTAAACCGTGAGTAGTAACTTAAAGGTAAGAATTTTATGCAAATGATTAAACTCAAATAGTGATTTATATGTCCTCTTAAATAGTATTAAATATTTTCTTCTGTATTCATTTCTTTAAAGGATTAAAATATAATCTTTGAATACAGTTCCAGATCTGTAAGGTAATATGTAGAAAACGCCGTTAACGAATGATTAGTAATTGTTGTATCCAGACTTAAATCTTGTCAATACTTCAGATATAAAAATAATTCTTGTTATTCACTTACACGTCAAATTAATACCCTCTTAATGCATGCATGTATGTATTGTAAGGTATAAAAAAATAGGTCTTTGTGGATGACTGTATTACAAATCTTTTGAATTATGTCAATTACATTTGTTAAACTTAACACATTAGTAACAATTTTGGCATTACTAGAAATTAGATTAACGAGTTGTTACATGAATTTAATAGTAGCACTTCCATCTTCTACAGATTAACATCTCGGCGGCTGTTTAAGTCAAAGTTAATTTAGAAAGTTTTGCTTATTGAACCTTTCATGAACATTTCTTCAAAGAACTTGATTGGTTTTTAATTTTTGAAGAGAGGTCATTAAATTGATGAATAATTACGTCAAAATTTAAAGTGAAAATTTTAAATTTCTAACCCAGATTTGTTGTTTATATTTAGAAAAATATTTTCCAATTTTAAATACGGAGGAATTTAAAGAATGGGGAGTTATATTTTAGTGTACTTGAATCACTTTATATTGATTTAAAATTTCCATATGAAGTCTGCAAGGTAAATGCAAACAGCCGTTTTTCACATTACACAAGATAGAAATTGTCAAATTAATGTCCGATTAAATTCAATGAAATTCTGCTTGAAATTTAATGATGTGCCTTATTTTATCCACTAAGTGTCCAACAATTATAATATGAGAAAATATAAATAGTAGTAGGAATATTTTCTTTATTTTTATTGGAATTTGAAAGTGAAATCTTTAATTATAAATCTTTTGTTCGAAATATAAGTTTATAGATTACTGTATACAACTCTTACAAATGATAAAATTGTTTTATAAATTTATTTTTAATACTTATTGCAAACAAACATTGAATTCTTAGTTTTCTACTAAAGTGTTATAGCCAGTAGTGTTATGTTTGTACTTAAAATTTCAAAGCAGTTGCAATTACTAAGAACGTGATTAACGGGTATTGACTGGTACTTTCATGAATTTGACCATTACATCCTGTTCTTTCAGAGGTGTAAAATGAATGTTATTGTCTGATCTTAAGTCAAAATTAAAGAATGGTAGTTTACAAATAATCTAAATACTTTTTGAAAGGGAAATCACTGGCTCAATTTTCTAGATATATCATTAAGTTAAAGATCCCGAACGATTTACGAACGGTTAGGGCATTGATCTTTGGTAAAGAAATTCGTAATTTTAAACCACACTTTTGCATTAATGTTTGGAATTGACTTAAAGCAGTAGATGCCGGTCTCATTAGCCCTCATTGTAAAAAAGACATTAGCAGTCCAAACGACACAATTAAAGAATGATGAGGTCATTATAAAACTCATAAAAGATAAAACTGTTAAAGTAATAAAGCTAAAATTTAAAACTGATCAAAATTTTTAAAAAATTATACGAAATCAAAATCATATGTAGGTAGTTGTCAGGTTTGACAGATAAAAATGTTAAGTAATTTACGAACTCGTACTGTGGCAATTTATAAGCAAAAATTTATTCAAAATTAGTTTATTGTTTAAAACTAAAACCGAAACATTCTCGTTTTCGGCATGAGAACAATTTTTTTTTTCTTTTACATTGGGGCTAACAATAACTTTTATCTTTTCTGTATTTTCTTTTTAACTTTCGGCGTACCCGAAAACGAGAAGACTAACCCATAAATTTAGGTAAATAATTTTATTTAAATTTCTGTCAAACCTGGTATAATTATAAATTGAATAAAATGGGAATGACGACATATATAAAATACTAAATATAAGAAAAATGTATAGAAGTCCTACTTTAGATTTCTAAATTAGTAATCTACCTAAAATTAGATTAAAACTTCCTAATTACAAAGGTTTACAAGATCTAATATTAGGTTTATTAGATTTAAGACACCTAGCTCGAGAACTGGCTACTTCTTTCTACTTGCTATGAACTACACATAATAATAAAATGGAGTTTAAAGAAAGTAAAGATTAAATTTTTAATTTTAAACTGTCTAAAAATGTGTCTCAAATATAACGTAAAAGGTGCCAAGGAACGTTTAGCATAAATACTGACATTTTAAATGCAGTACAGATTCGACGAGATGAATTTAATTTGCGTTGTTTTATTTTAAGTTCTATTTAGGTACTTCAGTTTGCATATATTAACTTGCTCCCATTTAGAACCCGCTAAAGAAATCTTCATAGCCGTTCAGAAATGGCTTTAACCCATATTTTATATACTAAATGTAAAGCTTGCTACAAGTATAACTTTTATTCTTCAAAGCTAACATAAATTTTATAACGTTTTATTTGAGTTTCAAAACTTAGAACTCTTCTAAATTATTGAATCTGAGTAATGTTTAGTTTATCCGACATAACTTGTTTTGTAAAATGATTTGTGCCAAAATATATATTAAAATTCTTAGATTAATCAGAAAGTGGCCTTAAATGTTATTCCTCATCAAACATTGGTAATCTTAAATGTTCTGAAAGATTTTGTGAAAAAATTTAATTTGATAGGGTAAAATGTGTTAAGCAATAGATTCTGGTCTCATTAGATTTTTCTGTCAAAACGATAAACAGTGCTTAAAATCATCCCTGAATTTTTATCCTAACCTTAAAATATTTTGCCATAGTTTTATGATTTTACTATCTCTGCCGGTAATCTGTATATACTCAGAAGCTGCCTTCACATGCGTCATTACAATCTAGGATATTGAGTCAGGCAAAATTTCATGTATTATAAATGGTATACATAAATAGTGGAAAAGATTTTACTTAGTTCCATACTGAGTGTTCAAAACCTAAAGGCAATAGTTAAAGAAGTTTACTCAAATTTTAAATACGACTTTTATTCTCCAGCTATTTTGGGAAGTTCCTTAAAATTTGTGTTAATGTGTAAATGTATCAAGGTATGCAGAGAAAAAATTAATATTTATTCAATTAAAGATATTTTCAGTAGATAACAATACGGTTTGTACTACAGACGCCACGACTTCCAACAACTGGAAAGAGGATGAAAAATGCTGTGGATTAAGTCAGCCGAAGTAAGAATTTTATGCTGTTTAAATTTCAAATCCTGCTTTAACGGTCTTTAAAATCTGCACTGAAGTCATCCTTTTGGAAATGGATAGAAGTCAATCTTAGAAATTTACAAAATTTTTAAATATCTATAAATTTTCAATTTCCATCGGCACTTTATGATTTCTTTTAACAGTGCACTTAAATTTACTTTTCAGGAGCATACGTAGACTCTAATCGATTATAAGTTGATTTATCTATTATAAAATCAAATTTTCGGTACTTATTTTACATGTAATACCATGTCGTTTTTCACAAAGTCTATAAATTTCCATTAATAGTACTCTATGTTTTAAATAACTGCCGTGCTATAGTATTTATTAAATCTTTTTTATATTGTGCAGACCTTAACATGGGTTTCAGTTATGCTTATATGTAATCAGCAGAAATGACTCTGACCTTTAAAGAATTAAACAGTTGATCAATTATATTTTGAAGTTTCAGATCTCAGCTATTTTGTGGGAGTTTCTTGAAGTTGTTTGGCCCCGAATGAAAACACAAACTATCAAGGTTTTAAAGAAAATCAAACACAAGGATTATGTATTTCTAATACTATTATACCTGTTGTAGGGAAACAGTTCTAGTGCTTTTGGAAGTCTGAGATCTACCATGGATCAGGAACAAACGTTTCTACTAGACTCGGCGTCATGACTTTTCACATTCACAACTTCCTAAGGCTGAAGAGTACGTTTGAATGTGAATATCGTACGTAAAGGTAAAAATATTGTGCTAATGATTAAACACAAATCGACCTTTAATCCCTCGTAAAATCTTAAAATTTTTCTTCTGAATCCATTAATTTAAAGACTTTTAGTAGAATCTTTTGATAGTTTCAAATCTCTAAGGTAATGTGTCAAATGCTGTTAACGAATGATTGATTAGTTATTGGAGTATCCAGACTTAAATCTTGTCAATACTTCAGGTATAAATACGCTTGTTATTTACTTGTACAACAAATTAATACCTTAATTCATGAATGTATCATAACCCGATTTTTTCTTATATTTAGAAATAGTTTCAAATTTTAAATACGAAACAATTTAAAAAATAGGAAATTTCAGCTTAATGTACTCGAATTATTTTGTTTTCATTTAGATATGTCTGAAAGCTAAATGCAAACCACCGTTTATTCACGATGCATAAGATAGAAATTAATATTCAGATTAAGGTCGGATAAAAATAAATGAAAATGTTGCAGAAATTTAATGTTATACCTTACTTTATCCACAAAGTGTACAACAATTTACAGTAGAAAATATCAATAGTAGCAGGAAAATTTTCTGTATTTTTGTTGGAATTTGAAAGAACTTTCATAAATTTCTGTTAGAAATATAGCAGTTTACATATTACTATATACAACTCTTGCGAATGATAGAATTGTTTTATAAATTTATATTTAATACATATTTTAAACAAAAGCATTGGGTTCTTAGTTTTCGATTAAAGTATTAAGGTCAGTAGTTTTAAGATAGTTCTTAAAAGTGCAAAGCAGTTGTAATTACTAAGAACATGATTAACTAGTATTTTCTTAAATTTGAATGTTAAATCTTTCCTTTCACAGGTGTAAATTGACTGCTATATTCTGAGAATCTTAATAAGTCAAAGTTAAAGAATGTTAAATTTCCAATACACTGAATACTTTTTGAATGGAAAGACACTATATCAATTTTCTAGATATATCATTAAGCTAAAGACTCCAAACAGTTAGGGCGTTCGATCTTCGGTAGAACTTCGTATGTTCGGTTCTCGCTGTTGCATAAATGTTCGGAATTGGCTTTTAGTTGTAGGTTCCGGTTGCATTAGCACTCGCGTCGTGAAAAAGTAAACATTTGGGCTTCAAACGAAATAATTAAGCTAAATAATGAGGTGACTTAATACTCATTAAAGATAAAGCTGTTAAAGTAATAAAGCTAAAATTTTTAAAACTGATCAAAATAATTTTTAAAATAAACTTCAAGGGAAATTGAAACTTAACCAAAGTAAAGAGTTGTCAGGTTTGACAGATATTGGTAATTTACGACATAGTTACTCTGGCAATTTAAATGCAGAAAAGTTATTCAAAATCATAAATGTTTAAAACTAAAACCTAAACTCTCTCGTTTTCGGGATTGGGAACTTATTTTTTAATTTTACGTTGGGGATAACAATAAGATTTTTTACTTTCCTGTATTTTCTTTTTAACTTTCTACATACCCGAAAACGAGAAACTAAGTGCATAAATTTACATAGTTTTGTTAAACTTTCTGTCAAACTTGGTATATTTGCAAATTGAATAAAATAGAAAAGACTATTCATATAGCACTAGATATACGAAACGATGTATAGAGGTCTTACTTCAGAGTTTAAATTCTTAAAATAAAAGTTATCTAAATTTAAACTTCTAATTACAAAGTTTTTCAAGATGTAATATTTGCAGGTACTATTTAAAGTTAACAGAAAGGTATCGTGTGAGAATCAACTACTTCAATGTGCATTAAAATTCTTAAAGATTAAGAAGAAAAAGCCTTAAATATTTTTACTCAGTTAAATTGTTAATCTTAGTTCTCAAAGATTAGGTAAACAAATTTAATTTGTTGATAGGGTAAAATACGGGTTAAGCAGTAGATCCTGGTCTCATTAAACCTTATGTCAAAACGGTAGACAGTGCTCAAAATAATCACTAATTTTTATTTCACCTTTTTATAAGATTTTGGCAAATAGTTGAGATTTCAATATCTCTGCAAGTACTGCGTATATAAACTCAAATTGCCTTCACATGCGTCATTACAATCTAGAATATTGAGCCAGACAAAATTTCGTACACTATGAATAAATGGAATAGATGAATAGTGGAATAGATTTTACCTAGTTCCATACGGAGCGTACAAAACCTAAACTCAATAGTTAATCTTACTCAAAATTTTAAACGAGAAGGATTTTCATTTTGCTCTAGCTATTTTGGGAGGCTCCTTAAAGTTTATGTAAATGTATAAAGCTATACAGAAAATAAAACTAAGATGCAAAACAAACCTGTCAAGTTAACAAAATAGAACATTCGATTTGTAATGCCATTCTTGCTGCACTGGGAGAACCTAAATAAAATAATTTTTTAAAGATATTTTCAGTAGATACCAACAAGAACTACAGGCACAATGACTTCCAACAACTCGAAAGTGGCTGAAGAATGCTGTGGATCTCGTAAGCATCAGTAAGAAAATTTTATGTTAAATCTCAAATCCTGCTTTAATAGTCTTTAAAATCTGTACTGAAATCTTCCATTTAGAGTAAGAGTTCAACCTTAGAATTTACAAAATTTTAAATTTATATTTATAAGTTTTCCATTTGCTTTGGCACTTCATGGTTTATTTTAACAGTGCATTTAAATTTACTTTTCAGGAGCGTACGTAGACTCCAATCGGAATTGGTTTATCTATTATAAAAAGAAATTTTAGGTACTCATTTTACATATGTAGTTTTTCAAGAAGTTTTTAAATTTTCATCCATAGCATCCTATGTTTACAATAACGGCCGTGCTATAGTATTGTTTAAATTTTGTTTTATATTGTGCAGACCTTAACATGGGTTTAAGCTAGGCTTATATATAATCAGCAGAAATGACTCTGGTTTAAAGAATTAAACAATTGAACTAGAATATTTTGAAGTTTCAGATTTCAGCTATTTTGTGGATGTTTCAGATGAGAGTTCGCATACTAAAGCATGAATGCAGAGGACTAGAAAGCTTCTAAAGAAAATCAATGAGCAGTAAGTAGTATCTATTTCTAATACCATTATACTTGCTGTGGGGATACTATTATGCATCTTTTAGATGTCTGAGATCTTCATAGGCTTGCCAACAGGATCGTTTGTAATTAGTAATGACTCGGAGTCATGACTTTAAAAACTCACAAGTAACTTCCTAAAGCTAAGTCTGAATATTGTTAATGTTATATTTAAAGTTAAGAATTTCATGCTAGTGATTAAATTTAAATAGTGCTTTAAATGCCCTTAAAATCATACTAAACTCTTTTTATGTGAATCCATTAATTTAAAGAATTAAAGTAGAATCTTTTCATAGTTTCGGATCTCAGAGGTAATGTGTCAAAATGGCCGTTAACGAATGATTGATTAGTAATTGGAGTATCCATACTTAAATCTTGTCAATTCTTCAGGTATAAAAAACTTTGTTCTTTACTTGTACGACGAATACCCTCTTGGAGCATGAAAATATATCAACCCCGATATTTTTCTTGTATTCTTTAGTAGAATTTCCAAATTTAAACTAAAGACGAATCTAAAGAATTGGAAGTATTAGTTTAGTGTACTTATATCATTTTGTGGTGATTTAATTTTTCCATATGAAGTCCTGATATTAAATGCAAAAGGCCGTTTATTCACAATACATAAGATAGAAATCGTCAAATTAACGTCTAATGAAATTAAGTTCTTGTGGAAATTTAATGTACCTCATTGTATCAACTAAGTGTCCAATTTAGAATAGGGGGAAATATCAATAATCCAAAATTTTCTCCAATTTTATTTCAATTTGAAAGGTTTGAAATATAGCAGTTTATAGATCGCTATGTACAAATCTTGGGAATAATAATTTTATTAATTTATATTTAATACTTAATGCAAAAAAAAAACGTTGGATTCTTAGTTTTCTACTAAAGTGTTAAAGCCAGTAGTGTTACGATTGTTTTTAAAATTTCAAAGGAGTAGCAATTAGGAACTCGATTAACTAGTATTGACTAGTACTTGCATGAATTTGATTGTTACATACTTTTCTTTGACAGGTGTAAACTGACTTATATATGTGTGTGAAAAACCTTAGAAAGTTAAATTAACGATTAGTGTTAAATTTCGAATAAACTGAATAAGTGTTTGGAAGAATAATTACTGGCTCAATATTCTAGGTATGATAAAACTACAGTAGCCAAACGATGGCCGAATAGTTGGGACGTTGATCTTCGGTAAAGGATTTCTTAGGTTCGACCACCACTGTTGCATGAATGTTCAGAATTGGTTTAAAGCAGTAGGTCCCGGTCTCATTAGCCGTCGCATTGTAAAAAGTAGACATTAGATCTCCAAAATAAACAATTATTCTAAAGAATGTTGTGGTCTGGGGATACCCATGAAAGAGAAAACTGTTAAAGTAATGCTAAAATTTAAAACCGATAAAATTAACTTTATATTTCGCTTAAAGTTTAAAATTATCTTAAGTAAAGAGCTGTCAGGTTTGACAGATAAAAATGTTATTTAATTTGTGAAGTAGTCTTTCTGGCAATTCATATGGAGACACAATATTCAATTATATTTAATTTTCAAAGTAAAACCCAGACTTTCTCGTTTTCGGCATGGGAACTGATTATTTTTTATTTTACATTGGGGCTAACAAGAAAGATTTTTACTTTCCTGTATTTTCTTTATAACTTTCTGAATATCCGAAAACGAGAAGTCAATCATGTAAGTTCAGGTAAATACTTTTATTTAAATTTCTGTCAAACCTGGTATATTCATAAATTCTATAAAATAGAAATGTAAATATATAACAAGATTTGCGAAGCAATGTATAGAGGTCCTACTTCCTAATTTAAACTTATAAATTAAGCGCATACCTAAAATTAGATTCTGAATTCCCAATTACGAAGCTTTTCAAGATGTAATATTAGCAGGTACCATTTAAATTTAACAGACATTTATAGTTCGAGAATCAATAACTGCTTCATTCTATTCCCTATAAACTGCACGAATTCATAAAAAGAAATTTAAAAAGAGCAAATTTTTAATTTTAAACTTTAAAAAAAATTAAAAATTTTTAAGAATTTTTATTAAGTTCTAGCTATTTTGAGAGGTTCCTCAAAATGTGTGTAAATGTATCAAGTTATGCAGAGAAAACTAATATTAAGGCAATTAAAGATATTTTCAGTAGATAATCAATAGGACTTGTACTACAGACACAATGACTTCCAACAACTTGAAAAAGGCTGAAAAATGCTGTGGATCCCGTAAGCAAAAGTAAGTTTTATGCTTATGTTTAAATCGTAAATCCTGCTTTGTCTTTAAAATCTGCATCGAAGTCTTCCTTTTGGAAGTAGTTAAAGGACAATCTTTGAATTTTACAAAATTTTAAATTTCTATTTACAAGTTTTCCATTTGCTTTGGTACTTTATGATTTCTTTTAACAGTGCACTTAAATTTACTATTTAGGAGCGTACATACACCCCAATCGGAATAAATTGGTTTATCTATTATGAAATCAAATTTTTGGAACTTATTTTACCTGCTTTATCACGTAGTTTTTAAAGATTTTTTTAAACTTTCATCCATAGCATTCTATGTTTAAAATAACGGCCTTGCTATAGTATTAAGTTTTGTTTTGTATTGTGCAGACCTTAACATGGATTTTAGTTGTGCTTATATTTAACCCGCAGAAATGACTCTGGCTTTAAAGAATTAAACAGTTAAACTAGACTATTTTGAAGTTTCAGATTTCAGCTATTTTGTGGATGCTTCAGATGAGAGTTCGCATACTGAAGCATGAATACAAAGGACTATAAACTTCTAAAGAAAATCAATGAGCAGTAAGTAGTATCTATTTCTAATACCATTATACCCGCTGTGGGGATATATTATACTGTTCTTAGATGTCTGAGACCTTCATTGGCTTGCCAATAGGATTGTTTATAATTAGTAATGACTCGGTGTCATGACTTTGAAAACTCACAAGTAACTTCCTAAGGATAAACTAGACTTCAGAGTCTCAATACTATTACTGTTGCATTGAAAGTTAAGAATTTTATGCTAGTGATTAAATTTAAATAGTGCTTTAAATGCCCTTAAAATCCTAAATTTTTTTCTTTTGAATTCATTAATTAAAAGAATTAAAGTAGAATCTTTTGATCCAGTTTCAGATCTGAGGTAACGTGTCGAAAACGCTGTTAAGGGATGATGATTGATTAGTAATTGGAGTATCCAGACTTAAAATTTGTCAATAGTAAAGGTGTAAGAAAATTCTTGTTATTCACTTATAAGATAAACTGATACACTGTTAATGGAAGAATGTATTATAACCCCGATGTTTTCTTATATTTAAAAGTAGTTTTCAAATTTTAAATAAGGTATTTTTTGAATGAGAAGTTTTAGTTTAGTGTACTTGAACTGTTTTATATTGATTTCATATGGAAATATAAAGTCTTCTAGTTGAATGCAAATTGCCATTTATTCCTGATGCATAAAATAGACCTTAATTTTCAAATTAATGTCCGATTAAATTAAATGAAAATGTTGTAGAAATTTAATGATACATTTCTTTAACCACAGTGTCCAACAATTTAGAATAGTAAGATATATCAATAGTAGGAAACATTTTCTGTAATTTTATTGGAATTTGAAAGAACTTTTATTATAAATTTTGTTTTAAATAGAGCTTATAGATTACTGTGTAAAACTCTTACGAATGATAAATTGTTTATAAATTTACATATAATAAATATTGCAAAGAAAAGCACTGGATTCATAGTTTTCCACTGAAGTGTTAAAGACAGTCGAGTTACGATGGTTCTTCAAAGTGCAAAGCAGTTCCAATTACTAAGAACACTATTAACTAGTACTGTCTAGCACTTGCATTAATTTGACGGTTACATCCTTTTTCTTTCAGAGGTGCAAATTGACGGATATATGTGAAAAACCTTAGGAAGTCAAATTAACGATTAGGGTTAAATTTCGAATAAACTGCATACGTTTTGTATGGATAGTCGCTGGCTCAATTTTCTAGGTATATCATTAAGCTAAAGTCGCTAAACAATGTTCGAATGGTTGAGACGTTGATTTTCAGTAAAGTATTCCGTAGGTTCGAATACCCACTGTTGCAAGGATATTCGGAATTGGTTTAAAGCAGTAGGTCCCGGTCCCATTAGCCATCGCGTTGTAAAAATTAGACAAACTCTCCAAACTAAACAATTAAGCTGAAGTATGAGTCTGATAACTCATGAAAGATACAACTGTTAAAGTAATGATAAAATTTAATACTATTAAATTAATTTTTAAAACTTGAAGCGAAATCGAAATGTATCCTAAGTAAAGAGTTGTCAGGTTTGACGGATAAAAATGTTACTTAATCTACGAAGTAGCTTTTCTGGCAATTTATACGCAGAAAAAATTTTCAAAATTATATTGAATTTTCAAACTAAAACAAGGACTTTCTCGTTTTCGGCATGGGAACTGATCTTTTATTTTTTATTTTACATTGGGGCTAACAGTAAATTTTTTTACTGTCCTGTATTTTCTTTAACTTTCTAAATACCCGAAAACGAGAAGCCAATAACATAAGTTTAGGTAAATAATTTTAAATTTCTGTCAAACCTGGTATATACATAAACTTTATAAATGTCGATATTTTACTCAAAATTTTTAATGAAAAGAATTTTCATTCTGCTCAGACTTTCTTGGTAGGTTCCTTAAAATCTGTTAGTGTGTAAATGCATATAGCTATACGGAAAAATCTAATATTAAAGCATCAAAATAAACCTAAAGATTTTGAACCTAATCTGTAAACAGGAAATTTCGATTTGTAATGCCACTCTTGCTGCCCTGAAAGACCCGAAATCGAAGAATTTTTAAACGTTTTTAATGTAGATATCCAATAGGAATGTTCCTAATATTAAGGCAATTAAAGATATTTTCAGTAGATAACCAGTAGAATTATTTGTACTACAGACACAATGACTTCAAACAACTCGGAAAAGGCTGAAAAACGATGTGGATCCCGTATGCAGCGGTAAGGAAATTTTATGAGTCTTTAAATCTCAAATCCTGCTTTAAATGACTTTAAAATCAGCACCGAAGACATCTTTATAATTCTAAAACTAAATTAAAAATTTTAAAATAGATTCGCTAGATGGTCGGGACATTCGAGGTAGCGGATAGTAAACACAGCTATGGTATGAATTGGATTACTTTTATTACAATATCTTGTGAATATTTCAGTTTAAATTAATTTTTCTTGTTATTCATTTTTAGATGACACTTAGTCTTTAAAGAAGATCGATCAACATTTTCATGCTTGAAAGTATTTACAGGTAACCCCTAAATTTCATGAATTGAACCAAGATTTTATTTTAAAAATGACTTCTAGAAGAAAGAGGCGAAATCTAAACTTTAATCCACAGTGCATGTTCTTATTTTTATATCTTGGTATTTTAAGATTTAAATAATTGGGTTTGTCAGTACTCCACCGCTGTGCAACCCATTAAACTATATATGACAGTGTAAAGTGTACATGATTAGCAGATCAGACCAATTGGTATTCTATAATTCGAAACTATTTTATAGGTAATTTTGAATGCAAAAAGATATAGTCAAACCATGTAGTTGTGAAACTCCTGTGGGTAAGCAAGATGTTTTTCCCCCAAGAATTCCACCAAAGATTTCGCATATCAATATCAACGTGTAGCAACACTGATCTATAATGGCAGTACATAACGACCAAGAGAGGCTATATGGGAAGGAACAGAAATGCAATTAAAAAGTAGGTTACAGCATTTTGTACCATTTTTTAGTTATGGTTTTAAATTTGTCGCTAGGCTTTTAACTTTTCGGTTAAACGTTCATGTTAACATTTACGATCTTATTTAAAATTCTAGGTTTAATGTAAAAGTAGATTCTTTTAAAGTTTTTGTAAAATTTAATTTGAGGTAAATGTACATTGCATTTATTTCTACCCAACTAATATTTTATCTTGTTATTCAGTTTTACTAGACGCTTAGTCTTCAAAGGTGGAAAGACGATTTAACCGCTTAGCAACCGATTAAAATGCAGATATATGGTATAGTATAAAGTGTTTATATGATTGTCAGTTATGACCAACTGGTATTCACTAATTCTAAAACATTTTTATAGGTGTTTTATAGCATAAAGAACTAAATTACGGTCGCACGAAGTAATGGTGAAACACCTATGGGTATTCAAGATGTCTTTCATCGCAAGAATTCTGCTGGTCCTGCATATAAATATGAACGTGTAGCAACACTGGTATGTAATCGCATTTCATGTCGACCAAGTGAGCCTATGTTCTCAGGAAGTTAAAGTAAACGGTATGATACAGCATTTTATAAATTTCTTTTAAATTTGTCACGTTGCTTCTAACTTTTCCGTTAAAATATGTTGATATTTAAGATCTTATATAAAATTTATGTTTTATAAATGTTATGTTTTAAAAATGGTTTCTTTTAAAATATTTGTAAAAGTATAATTTGAAGTAAATAAATGTACATTGAATTTATTTCCAGACTAATTTATATTGTAAAGTGGATGCGTTATAAGTACTATACGGTAAGTGTTTAGTTTATATTTTCAAAATACTGGAAGTTTACCCATTTGCATTGTATATGGTGTCTACGCTAGATGTTTTACGTCATATAGAAGATGTCAAAATTTTAAGGATAAGGTTTGGAATACTACCATATGATTTAGTGTCAGTTTAAACACTGTTAAAATCTTATTGTTAGAGAAGTTGTTCAAATTTCTGTGAAGGTCTTGAGACTTAAACCTCGGTTATATAGTTTGTAGGGGTAATTAGTTTTTCAGTTTTCTTGTGTGCTGTGTTTAACAAATACCTATTAATATTGGTGGAGTAACTATTTCGTAGGCTCGATCCCCATTGTTGCATGATTGTTCTAAATTAGCTTTAAGCGGTAGGTCCCGGTATCATTATCTCTCCCGTTTTTTTAAAATGTAGACTTAATTATTAAGCTAAACATTAATGAAGTGTAACACTCATGAATGAAAACTTTAAGTACTAAAGCTAAAGTTTAAAAGTTTAACTTTTAGAAAAAACTTAACCTAAGTAAAGATTTGTCAGGTTTGACAGATGAAAATGTTAGTTTACGAAATAGTATGTCTGGCAATTTAAATGCAGGAAATTGTTCAAAATTCTATTAAGATTTAAAACTAAAACCAAAACTTTCTCGTTTTTGGCATGGGCATTGATTTTATTTTATTTTTTTATTTTGTATTTTTGTTTTTACTTGGGGATAACAAAATGTCTTACTGTCCTGTATTTTCTTTTTAACTTTCTAAATAACCGAAAACGAGAAGCCAAGCGTTTAATTTTAGGTAAATAAATTTATTGAAATTTCAGTCAAACCTGGTATTCATAAACTGAATAAAATAGAAATAACGATAAATATAGCACTAGACATCAGAAACAATATATAAAGGTCCTACTTCTTAATTGAGGTTATTGCATTAGAAATATCTAAATTTAGATTCTAATTTCCTAATTACAAAGTTTTTAAAGATGTAATATTTGCAGTTACTCTTGAAAATTAGCGTGATCGTTCGAGAACAAATAAATATATTATTCTACTTGCTACAAACTGTAAAAATTATTGAAATGAGGTTTAAAAAAGTGGAGCAAATTTTTAATTTTAAAAGTATTGAAGCTTGAAAGTATTTATAGGTAACCCCTAAATTTCACGAATCGAAGCAAGATTTTATTCTAAAAATAATTACTTTTAGAAGAATGAGGTGAAATCTAAAGTTTAATCCATAGTGCATGTTCTTATATTCATATCTTGGTATTTTAATAACGATTTAAATATTTGGGTTTGTCAGTACGCCACCGCTGTGCAATCCATTAAAATAAAGATATATAGCATAGTATAAAGTTTATACGATTGGTAATCTGAAAAATTGATATTCAGTAATTCTAAACTATTTTATAGGTGATTTGGAAGAACCAAAGAAGGTAATTATGGTCAAACCATGTAAAGATGAAATGCCTATGGGTAACTAAGATTTTTTTTTTCGCACGAGTTCTACCAAAGATTTCACAAATATCAACGTGTAGCAACACTGATCTGTAATGGCAATTCCTATTGACCAGGATATCTTATTTTCTCAACATAAGGGAAGGAATCTAAATCCATTTAAAAGGTACGATACAGAATTTTGTACCATTTTTTACAGTTTTGTTTTCAAACTTGTCGCTTTGCTGTTAACTTTTCGATTAATCGTTAATGTTAATATCTACAATCTTAATTAAAATTTTAGGTTAATGTAAAATATGGATTGTTTTAAAATTCTTGCATGTGTTTAACTTGATGTAAAACAAATGTACATTGAATTTATTTCTACCCAATTAATAATTTTTCTTGTTATTCAGTTTTATGAGACACTTCGTCTTCAAAGGTAAAACGACGTTTTAACCGCTTAGCAACCGACTAAAATGCAGATATATGGTATAGTATAAAGTGTTTATATGATTATAAGTTAATACCAACTGGTATTCAGTAATTCTAAATTATTTTATAGGTTCTTTCACAGCCTAAAGGAAACAATTACGGTCACACGAAGGAATGGTGAGACCTATGTGTATTAAAGATGTATTTTATCGAAAGAATTCTACCGAAGGTCCCGCATATAAATATGAACGTGTAACACCGATTTGTAATGGCAGTACATATCGACCAATGTGCCTATGGTCTCAACATGAGAGAATTAATCAAAGTTAAAGGGTATGATACAGCATTTTATAACATTCTTTTAAATTTGTCAAGTTGCTTCTAACTTTGCGGTTAAAATATTTACGATCTTATATAAAATTTCTGGTTATATATATGAAAATGGTTTTTTTTTAATATTTGTAAGAGTTTAATTTGAGGTAATTAAATGTACATTATTTCTATTTAACAATTGCAGACAGTTTTAAAGATATTTTCCAGTCTAATTTATATTGTAAAATGGATGCTTTATATGTATTAAGTGTTTAGTTTAATATTTTCAGAATACTCAAAGTTCGGACATTGGGTTCCACTGATGAAGTATGAGACCAAAAGTACGCCTTGAATGTTCTACTAGCAAAAGACATTGATTTGGTTTGAAAACGGTTACTACGTTCAGTGTTTTACGTCATACAGAAGCTGTCAAAATTTTAAGAAAGGCTTCGAATACTACCAAATGTTTTAGTGTCAGTTTAAAGACTTAAAATCCGTGAAATCTGATTAACGCTTGAAGAGTTGTTGAAATTTCTGTGAAGGTTTTTAGACTTAAACCTCTGATAGTTTGTGGGTGATTTGGTTTTTCACTATATGAAATTTTTTGTGTATTCTGTTTAAGAAATACTATCAAATATTGGTGGAATGAAGATTTTGTAGGTTGGATCCTAACTGTTTCATTAATGTTCTGAATTGGCTTTAAGTAGTAGGTCCCGGTCTCATTATCCCTATGTTGTGTAAAAAGTAGACAGCGTTCCAAACCAAATAATTAAGCTAAAGGCTAATGAGGTGTGATAATACTCCTGAATTATAAAACTTATAAATTAATAAAGCTAAAATTTAAAAGCCATTAAATTAATTTTTAAAACTTAAAGTAAATAAAGATTTGTCAGGTTTGACAGATGAAAATGTTAGTTAATTTACGAAATAGTGTCTCTGGCAGTTTAAATGCAGAAAATTTATTCAAAATTACATTAAGATTTAAAACTAAAACCGGAACTTTCTCGTTTTCGGCATGGGGAACTGATTTTTATTTTATTTTACTTGGGGATAACAATTTTTTACTGTCCTGTATTTTCTTTTTAACTTTCTAAATACCCGAAAACGAGAAGCCAAGTGCATAATTTTATTTGAAATTTATTGAAATTTCTGTCAAACCTGGTATTTGTCCTTAATACAAAGGGCGCTACATATAGCGCTAGATATAAGAAAAAAAAAGTATAGGTGGTCATACTTCCTAATTTAGATAACTACATTAGGAATATCTAAAATTATAATCTAAATTTCCTAATTACAAAGATTTTCAAAATGTAATATTTGCAAGTACTCTTAAAAATTAACAGGCATGTATCGTTCGAAAACGAGTAACTACTTAATTCTAATTGCTACAAACTGTTAAAATTAATAAAATGGAGTTTAAAAAGAGTAAAGTAAATTTTTAAAGTGTCCAAAAATGTATCTGAAATATAAGGTAAAAGGTGACAAAGATCCGTTAATATAAATTCTAGCAATTTAAGTGCAGACAAAGATTAGAAGAGGAAAATATATTTTGCATTGTTCAAGTATTTTATTTAGGTTGAATTGCGATTTTAGTTTTGAATTTGTTTCCATTTAAATATATGCCAAATGATTCGAAATATTTAAGAATTCTCATTATGCTCT
Organism: Pardosa pseudoannulata; assembly: GCA_032207245.1. NCBI lineage: Eukaryota > Metazoa > Arthropoda > Arachnida > Araneae > Lycosidae > Pardosa > Pardosa pseudoannulata. Next base: position 163,187,851 of record CM063510.1, read on the forward strand.
AGGTATTTTGGTAGGTTCCTTAAAATTTGTTGCTCTGTAAATGCATCTAATTATACAGAAAAAACTAATATTAAAGCATCAAAATAAACCTCTGAAGTTTTTATCCAAATCTGTAAACACGAAGGAACTTTTGATTTGTAATGCCATCCTTGCTGCCATGAAAGACTTTAAATCGAAGAGTTTTTCAACGTTTTTAGTGTAGATATCCCATAGGAATGTTCCTAATATTAAGGCAATTAAAGGTATTTTCAGTAGATAACCAGTAGAATTATTTGTACTACGCAATGACTTCAAACAACTCGAAAAAGGCTGAAGAAAGATGTGGATCCAGTATGAAGTGGTAAAAAAATTTTATGCATGTTTAAATCTCAAATCCTGCTTTAAATGACTTTAAAATCAGCACCGAAGACATCTTTATAATTCTGAAACTAAATTAAAATTTTTTAAATAGATTCGTCAAATTGTCGGGACATTCGAGGTACTGGATAGTAAACACAGCTATGGTATGAATTGGATTATTACAAAATCTTGTCAATATTTCAGTTTAAACTGATAATTTTTGTTATTCATTTTTAGATGACACTTAGTCTTCAAAGAAGATCGATCAACATCTTCATGCTTGAAAGTATTTATAGGTAACCCCCTAAATTTCATGAATTGAACTTCGATTTTATTTTAAAAATGACTTCTAGAAGAGGCGAAGTCTACACTTTAATCCACAGTGCATGTTCTTATTTCTATATCTTGGTATTTTAAGATTTAAATAATTGGGTTTGTCAGTACTCCACCGCTGTGTAACCCATTAAACTATAGATATATGACAGTGTAATGTGTATATGATTAGCAGATCACATCAATTGTTATTCTAAAACTCGAAACTATTTTATAGGTATTTTTGAATGTCCAAAGATAGTTAGGGTCAAACCATGTAGTTGTGAAACTCCTATGGGTAGGCTAGATGTTTTTCGCAAGAATGCTACCAAAGATTTCGCGTATCAATATCAACGTGTAGCAGCACTGATCTGTAATGGCAGTACATAACGACCAAGAGAGGCTATAAGGGAAGGAACCGAAATTCAATTAAAAGGTAGGATACAGCATTTTGTACCATTTTTTAGTTATGGTTTTAAATTTGTCGCTAGGCTTTTAACTTTTCGGTTAAACGTTCATGTTAATATTTACGATCTTATTTAAATTTTAGGTTTTATGTAAAAATGGGTTCTTTAATATTTCTGTAAATTTGAGGTAAAAATGTACATTGAATTTATTTCTACCAAACTAATGATTTTTCTTTTTGTTCTGTTTTGCGAGACAGTCTTAAAGAGTGGAACTACTCTTCACCACTTAGCAACCGGTTAAAAATCAGATAAATGGTATAGTATAAAGTGTGTTTGATTGTCAGATATGACCAACTAGTATTCAGTAATTCTAAAATATTTTTATAGGTGTTTTATAGCCTAAAGAACTCAATTACGGTCAAACGAAGTAATGGTGAAAGCTATGGGTAATCGAGATGTATTTCATCGCAAGAATTCTACCGAAGGTCCCGCATATAAATATGAACGTGTAGCACCACTGTTCTGTAATGGCATTGCATATCGACGATGTGAGCCTTTGTTCTCAACATAGTCATGAGAGAAGGAATCTATTTTCAAGTAAAATGTATGTTACAGCATTTTATAACACTATTAAATTTGTCAAGTTGCTTCTAACTTTTCGGTTAAAATATTATGATAATATTTACGATCTTGCATAAAATTTCATGTTATATATAAAAATGGTTTCTTTTTAAAATATTTAAAAATTTAATTTCAGGTAAATAATTGTACATTGAATTTATTTCTACTTAACAATCGTGGACAATTTTAAAGATAATTTCCAGTCTAATTTATATTGTAAAATGGATGAATATTTATATTTTTAAGTGTTTAAGTTTAATATTTTCAGAATACTGGAAGAAGATAATTATGGTCAAACCACGTAATGATGTAACGCCTATGGGTAACCAAGATGTTTTTTCGCAAGAATTCTACCAAAGATTTCGCATGTAAACATAAACTTGTAGCAACTCTGATCTGTAATGGCAGTACATATCGAGAAAGAGAGTCTATTTCCTCATAGTTATAAGGTAATTAATCGCAGTAAAAGGTAGAATACAGCATTTTCTACCATTTTTTAAAGCTTTGTTTTAAATTTCTCGCTTTGCTTTTAATTTTTCGATTAAGTGTTCATGTTAGTATTTACGATCTTAATTAAAATTTTAGGTTTATGTAAAAATGTATTCTTTTAAAATTTTTCTGAAAGTTTAAGGTAAAATAAATGTACATTGAATTTATTTCTACCCAACTAATAACTTTTCTTATTATTCAGTTTTACGAGACACTTAGTCTTCAAAGGTGGAACGACGTTTTAACCTCTTGGCAACCGATTAAAATTCAGCTGTATGGTATAGTATAGTGTTTATATGATTGTCAGTTATCACCAACTGGTATTCTGCAATTCTAAAATATTTTTATAGGTGTTTTATAGCCTAAAGAACGCAATTACGGTCACAGGAAGTAATGGTGAAACACATATGGGTAAACGAGATGTACTTCATCGCAAGAATTCTACCAAAAGTCCCGCATATAAATATGATCGTTTAGCAACACTGATATGTAATGGCATTACATCGACCAAGTGAGCCTATGTTCTGAGGAATCTAAATACAAGCAAACGGTATGATGCAGCATTTCATAACATTCTTTTAAACTTGTGAAGTTGCTTCTAACTTTTTGGTTAAAATATTATGTTAATATTTATGATCTTGTATAAAATTTTAGATTTGTATAAAATTATTTTCTTTTGGAATATTTTTAAAATTTCATTTGAGGTAAAAATGTACATAGAATTTATATTTACCTAATAATCGTAGGCAATTTTAAAGATAATTTCCAGTCTAATTTATATTGTAAAATGGATGCGTTGTAAGTATTATATTTTTAAGTGTTTAGTTTATATTTTCAGAATACTGTAAGTTCGCCCATTTGGTTTGTATTCGGTGTCTTACGTCATACAGATGTCAAAATTTTAAGGATAAGGTTCTGAATACTACCATATGTTTTAGTGTCAGTTTAAATACTATTAAAATCTGATTATTGTTAGAAAAGTTATTCAAATTTCTGTAAAGGTTTTTAGACTTAACAAATTCCCCACAAAGTATATCAGAAGCTTTTTCACTATATGCTGTTTTTTGTATGCCGTGTCTAACAACTGACAAATATTGGTGGAATGAGGATTTCGTACGTTCGATCCCCACTGTTACATGAATGTTCTAAATTGGCTTTGAGCAGTCGATCCTTGTCTCATTAGTCCTCCCGTTTTTGAAAAAGACAGCTTTCCAAACCAAAAGCTAAAGATTAATAAAGAGTGATAATACTCATGTATGATGAAACTTTTAATGTAATAAAGCTAAAATTTAGCTCATCAAAATTTTTAAAAAACCTTAACCTAAGTAAAAATTTGTCAGGTTTGACAGATGAAAATATTAGTTAATTTACGAAATAGTGTCTCTGGCAACTTAAATGCAGAAAATTTATTCATAATCGTATTAAGATTTAAAACTAAAACCGAAACTTTCTCGTTTTCGACTTGAGAACTGATTTTTATCTTTTTATTTTGTATTTTTTGTTTTAGTTAGGTATAACAATAAAATTTCTTACTGTACTGTATTTTCTTTTAACTTTCTAAATACCCGAAAACGAGAAGCCAAGCGCATAACTTTAGGTAAATAATTTTATTGAAGTTTCTGTCAAACCTGGTATTCATAAAGTAAAATAGAAATAACGATAAATATAGCACTAGATATAAGAAACAATTTATAAATTTGAAATAGTATCATTAGATGATCAGGATATCCGATAGTAAACGCAGCTACGGTATGGATTATATTAATTTTATTAAAATATCTTGTCAATATTTCAGTTTAAACTAATCATTTTTCTGGTTATTCACTCTTAACAGACACTTGGTCTTCAAAGATCGATCGACTTTTTAATGCTTGAAAATATTTATAGGTAACACTAAATTTCACACATCGAATCAAGATTTTATTTTAAATTTAAGGATGACTTTTAGAAGAATGAGGCGATATCTAAAGTTTTATCCACAGTGCATGTTCTTATATTTATCCTAGTATTTTAAATAAGATTTAAATCTTTGGGGTTTGTTAGTACAGCACCCTGTGCAACCCATTAAAATATAAACTTGTGTAAAGTGTATGCGATTGGCAGAACTGACCAATTGGTATTCAGTAATTCTAAATTATTTTATAGGTGTTTTAGAAAGCCCAAAGATGGTAATGGTCAAACCGTGTAATGATGAAACGGCTATGGGTAACCAAGATGTTTTTCTGAAGAATTCTACCAAAGATTTCGCATATAAATATCAACGTGTAGCAACACTGATCTGTAATGACAATACATATCGATCAAGCGAGTCTATGTTCTGAGCAATCTAAATTCCAGTAAACGGTATGATGCAGTATTTTATAACATTTTTTTTTAATTTGTCGAGTTGCTTTTAACTTTCGGTTAAAATATGTTAATATTGCGATAAAAATCTTTTTATATAAATGATTTCTTTTAAAATATTTGTAAAAGTTTAATTTGAGGTAAATGTACTTTGAATTTATTGATACCCAACTAATATTTTTTTTTCTAGTTATTCAGTTTTACGAGACACTTCGTCTTCAAAGGTGGAACGACGTTTTAACCGCTTAGCAACCGATTAAAATGAAGATATGTGGTATAGTATAAAATGTTTGATTGTCAGTTATGACCAACTGGTATTCAGTAATTCTAAATATTTTTTTATAGGTGTTTTATGGCCTAAAGAATGAAATTGAGGTCACGCGAAGTAATGGTGAAACAGCTATGGGTAATCGAGATGTATTTCATCGCAAGAATTCTACCGAAGTTCCAGCATATAAATATGACCGTGTAGCAACACTGATCTGTAAGGGCATTACATATCGATCAAGGGACCGTATGTTCTCAGGATTTGAAATTAAAGTGAACGGTATGATACAGCATTTTATAACATTCTTTTAAATTTGTCAAGTTACTTCTAACTTTTCTGTTAAAATATTTACGATCTTATATAAAATTTTAGGCTTATATAATAATGGTTCCTCTTTGAAATATTTGTAAATGTTTAATTGGAGATAAATAAATGTACATTGAATTTATTTCAATTTAACAGTCGTAGACAATTTTAAAGATAATTTTCAGTCAAATTTATATTGTAAAATGAATGATTTATAAGTATTATATTAAGTGTTTAGTTTATATTTTCAGAATACTTTAAGTGCGGCCATTTGGATTCTATTCGGTAACTTACGTCATACGAAGATGTCAAAATTCTAAGGATAGTTTCGAATACTACCATATATTTTAATGTCAGTTTAAAGAATGTTAAGATCTGATTATTGTTAGAAAAGTTGTTCAAGTTTATGTGAAGGTTTTTAGACTTACCCCTCTGTGATATAGTTAGTAGGAGAATTGGGTTTTAATATAACCTGTTTTTCGTGCGTTGTTTAACAAATTCTAACCAATATTGGTAGAATGAGAATTTCGTAGGTTGGATTCCCACTTTTACATGAATGATCTGAATTGGGTTTAAGCGGTAGGTTCCGGTATAATTAGCCCTCGCGTTGTGATAAATTAGACATTAGCATTCCAAATCAAATAATTAATCTAAAGATCGAGGTCTCATATTGCTCATAATTGATAAAACTGTGTTAAAGTAATAAAGATAAAATTTCAAATTAATCAAAATAGTTTTTAAAATAAACTTATAATAAGTAAACAGTTGTCAGGTTTGACATATGGAAATGTTTGTTAATTTACGAAGTAGTATCTCTGGCAATTTAATTGCAGAAAATTTATTCAAAACTATACTTAGATTTAAAACTAAAACCGATACTTTCTCGTTTTCGTTATGGGAACTGATTTTTTATTTTATTTTTGTATTACTTCGGCATAACAATAAAATTTCTTACTGTCCTGTATTTTCTTTTTAACTTTCCAAATACCCGAAAACGAGAAGCCAAGCGCATAAATTTGGTTAAATATCTTTATTGAAATTTCTGTCAAACCTGGTATTCATTAATTGAATAAAATAGAACTGACGATAAATGTAGCTGTAGATATAAGAAACAATTTATAAAGGTCCTTAATTTAGATTACTGCATTAGTAATATCTAAAATTAGATTCTAATTTCCTAACTGCAAAATTTTTCAAGATTTAATACTTGCAGGTACTTTTAAAAATTAACAGGCATATTTCGTTCGGGAACGAATAACTTTATTCTACTTGCTACAAAATGTAAAAATTAATGAATTTTTTAAAAAAGGTAGAGAAAATTTTTAAATTTAAATTGTCAAAAAAAATGTATCTGAAATATAAGGTTAAATGTGTCAAAGAACAGGAACAAATTCTAACAATTTAAGTGTTACAGATTAAACGAGTTAAGTATTTGCACTTTTCGGCTATTTTATTTCGGTTCCATTTAGATATTTTAGTCTTCATGTTTGAATTTCTTCAAATTTAAATATACTCCGAATGAGTAAGGGATTGATTTTTGGTATCCGAGATTAGATTTGAAACCCCTAAAAGGCGTGAATGATTCTAGCCGTTAGGAAATGGCTTTATTCAATATTTTATATACTACGTGTAGGTTTTCTGCAATCTTTACTAGTATAAAACTTTTCTTTTTCATAGCTATTATAAATTTTAAATTATATAAAGTTTTATTTAATTTTTAAAATATTGAACTATTATAGATTATTGAATCTGAGTAATGTTTAACCTTTTTTCTTACAATACTTGTATTGTTAAATCTTTTCTGCAAAATATATAAAGATTTTTAGATTAATAAGAATCATGCTTTAAAGTTTACTACTCACCAAAAATGTAATTTTAATTGTTCTAATAAACAACTAATTTTACTTGTTATTCAGTGTTACGGAACACTTAGTCTTCGAAGGTGGACGACGTTTTAACCTCTGAGCAATCAATTAAAATGCAGATATACGGTATAGTATTAAGTGTTTATAATTGTCAGTTATGACCGACTGGTATTCAGTAAAATATTTTTATAGGTGTTTTAGAGCCTAAAGAACTCAATTATGGTCACATGAAGTAATGTTGGAACACCTACGGGTTATCGAGATGTACTTCATCGCAAGAATCCTACCAAAATTTCCCGCATATAAACATGATCGTTTAGAAACACTGATCTGCAATGGTATTACATCACCCAAGTGAGCCAATGTTCTCGGGAATCTAAATACAAGTAACCGGTATGATACAGCATTTCATAACATTCTTTTAAATTTGTCAAGTTGCTTCTCACTCTTTGGTTAAAATATTATGTCAATTTTTACGATCTTATATAAAATTTTATTCAAAGTGTAATTTGAGGTAAAACGTGCATTGAATTTATTTCTATACAACTAATATTTTTCTTGTTATTCAATTTTAAGAGGCACTTTGTCTTAAAGGTGGAACGACGTTTTAGCCGCTTAGCAACCGATTAAAATGCAGATATATGGTATGGTATAGTATAAAGTGTTTATATGCTTGTCAGTTATGACCAACTGTTATTCAGTAATTCTAAAATATTCTTATAGGTGTCTTATAGCCTAAAGAACTCAATTACGGTTACACGGAGTAAAGGTGAAACACCAATGGGTAATGAAGATGTATTTCATCGCAAGAATTCTGCTGGTCCCGCAAATAAATATGAACATGCAGTAGCAACACTGATCTGTAATAGCATTACATATCGACAAAGTCAGCCTATTATCTCAGGAATCGGTATGATGCAGCATTTTATAACATTCTTTGAAATTTGTCAAGTTGCTTCTAACTTTTCGATTAAAATGTTATGTTCATATTTACGATCTTTCCTAAAATTTTAGGTTTACATAAAAATGGTTCCTTTTTGAAATATTTTTGAGGTAAATAAATGTACATTGAATTTATTTCTACGCAACAATTGTAGAGTTTTAAAAACAATTGCCAGTCTAATTTATATTGTAAAATGTATGTTATACGTATTATATTTTTAAGTGTTTAGTTTATATTTTCAGAATACTGAAAGTTCCGATATTGGGTTCCACTGATAATGTATTGGAGACCAAACGTACGCCTTGAATGTTCTACTTAGCAAGACATTGTTTGGATTGAAAACGGTGACTACGTTTAGTGTCTTAGTCATACAGAATCTGTCAGAATATTAAGAAAGGTTTCAAATTATACCATATATTTAGTGTAATTTAAAATTTCTGTGAATGTTTTAAGACAGAACCCTTTGATATAGTTTGGGGGGGATTGGTTTTGCACTATATGCTGTTTTGTATGCTGTGTTTAACAAATCTTCTAAAATATTGGAGGAATGAGGATTTCTTAGGTTGCATCCTCACTGTTGTATTAATGTTCTGAATTGGTTTTAAGCGGTAGGTCCCGGTCCCATTATTCTTCGTGTTGTGGAAAAAGTAGACATTAGCTTTCCAAACCAAATGATTAAGTTAAAGATTAATGAAGTGTGATAATACTCATGAATGATAAAACTTTTAATGTAATAAAGCTAAAATTTAACTCATCAAAATTTTTAAAAAACCTTAACCTAACTAAAAATTTGTCAGGTTTGACAGATGAAAATGTTAGTTAATTTACGAAATAGTGTGTCTGGCAATTTAAATGCAGAAAATTTATTCATAATATTAAGATTCAAAACCGAAACTTTCTCGTTTTCAACTTGGGAAATGATTTTTATCTTTCTTTTTGTATTTTTTGTTTTAGTTAGGTATAACAATAAAATTTCTTACTGTCCTGTATTTTCTTTAAACTTTCTAAATACCCGAAAACGAGAAGGCAAGAGCATAACTTTAGGTAAATAATTTTATTGAAGTTTCTGTCAAACCTGGTATTCATAAAATAAAATAGAAATAACGATAAATATAGCACTAGATATAAGAAACAATTTATAAATTTAAAATAGAATCATTAGATGATCAGGACCTCCGTTAGTAAACACAGCTATGGTATGGATTATATAAATTTTATTAAAATATCTTGTCAATATTTCAGTTTAAACTAATCATTTTTCTGGTTATTCACTCTTAACAGACACTTGGTCTTCAAAGATCGATCGACTTTTAATGCTTGAAAATATTTATAGGTAACACTAAATTTCACGCATTGAACCAAGATTTTATTTTAAATGAAAGGATGACTTTTAGAAGAATGAGGCGATATCTAAAGTTTTATCCACAGTGCATGTTCTTATATTTATCCTAGTATTTTAAATAAGATTTAAATCTTTGGGGTTTGTTAGTACAGCACCCTGTGCAACCGATTAAAATATAAACTTGTGTAAAGTGTATGCGATTGGCAGAACTGACCAATTGGTATTCAGTAATTCTAAATTATTTTATAGGTGTTTTGGAAGGCCCAAAGATGTTAATGGTCAAACCGTGTAATGATGAAACGGCTATGGCTAACAAAGATGTTTTTCGCAAGAATTCTAACAAATTTCGCATATAAATATCAACGTGTAGGAACACTGATCTTTAATGACAATACATATCGACCAAGTGAGTCTATGTTCTGAGCAATCTAAATACAAGTAAACCGTGTGATGCAGCATTTTATAACATTCTTTTAAATTTGAAGTTGCTTTCAACTTTTCGGTTAAAATATGTTAATATTAAGATAAAATTTTGATTTATAAAAAAATAGTTTCTTTTAAAATATTTGTAAAAGTTTAATTTCAGGTAAATAAATGTACATTGAATTTATTTCTACCCAACTAATATTTTTTCTTGTTATTCAGTTTTACGAGACACTTAGTCTTCAAAGGAGGAACGACGTTTTAACCGCTTAGCAGCCGATTAAAATGCAGATATATGGTATAGTATAAAGTGTGTTTATGTGAATGTCAGTTATGATCAACTGGTATTCAGAAATTCTAAAATATTTTTATATAGTTGTTTTATAGCCTAAGGAACGCAATTACGGAAACACGAAGTAATGGTGAAGCATCTTCGAGTAATCAAGATGTATTTCATCGCAAGAATTCTACCAAAGATCCCGCATATAAATATGATCGTTTAGCAACACTGATCTGTAAGGGCATTACATATTGACCAGGGACCCTACGTTCTCAGGATTTTAAATTCAAGTGAATGGTATGATACAGCATTTTATAACATTCTTTTTAATTTGTGAAGTTACTTTTAACTTTTCTGTTAAAATATTTACGGTCTTATATAAAATTTTAGGTTTATATAATAATAGTTTCTCTTTGAAATATTTGTAAAAGTTTAATTTGAGGTAAATAAATGTACATTGAATATATTTCTATTTAACAATCGTAGACAATTTTAAAAATTTCCATTCTAATTTATATTGTAAAATGAATGATTTATAAGTATTAAGTGTTTCGTTTATATTTTCAGAATACTTAAATTTCGGCCATTTGGATTCTATTCGGTGTCTTGCGTCATACAGAAGGTGTCAAAATTTTAAGGATAAGGTTTCGAATACTACCATATATTTTAATGTCAGTTTAAAGAATGTTAAGATCTGATTATTGTTAGAAAAGTTGTTCAAACTTCTGTGAAGGTTTTTAGACTTACCCCTCTGTGATATACTTAATTGTGAATTGGGATTTCAATATAACCCGTTTTTTCTGTAAGTTGTTTAACAAATTCTGACCAATATTGGTGGAATGAGGATTTTGTAGGTTGCATCCCCACTGTTGCGTGAATGATCTGCATTGGGTTTAAGCGGTAGGTTCCGGTATAATTAGCCCTCGCATTGTGATAAAGTAGACATTAGCGTTCCAAACCAAATAATTAATCTAAAGTTCGTGGTCTGGTATTACTCATAATTGATAAAACTGTGTTAAAGTAATAAAGATAAAATTTCATCAAAATAATTTTTAAAATACTTATCATAAGTAAACAGTTGTCAGGTTTGACAGATAAAAATGTTTGGTAATTTACGAAATAGTATCTCTGGCAATTTAATTGCAGAAAATTTATTCAAAATTTATGTTTAGATTTAAAACTAAAACCGATACTTTATCGTTTTCGGCATGGGAACTGATTTTTTATTTATTTTTGTTTTACTTCGGCATAACAATAAAATTTCTTACTGTCCTGTATTTTCTTTTTAACTTTCCAAATACCCGAAAACGAGAAACCAAGCGTCTAAATTTAGGTAAATAACTTTATTGAAATTTCTGTCAAACCTGTTATTCATAAATTAAATAAAATAGGACTGACGATAAATGTAGCACTAGATTTAAGAAACAATTTATAAAGGTCCTACTTCTTAATTTAGATTACTGCATAGTATTATCTAAAATTAGATTCTAATTTCCTAATTACAAAACTTTTCAAGATGTAATATTTACAGGTACTTCTAAAAATTAACAGGCATGTTTCGTTCGAGGACGAATAACTACTTTATTCTACTTGCTACTAAATGTAAAAATTAATGAAATGAAGTTTACAAATTTGCTCTTTTTTTTTAATTTACAACTGTCCTAAAATGTATCTGAAATATAAGGTTAAATGTGCCAAAGAACAGTAACATAAATTCTAACTATTTAAGAGTTACAGATTAGACTAATTAAGTATAATTTGCACTTCTCAGCTATTTTAAGTTCCATTTTGATATTTTAGTCTTCATGTTTGAATTTCTTCAAATTTAAATATATGCTGAATGAGTAAGATATTGATTTTTTTATCCTAGTTTATAGATTTGAAACCCCTAAAAGGCGTGAATGTTCATAGTTGTTAGGAAATGTCTTTATTCCATATTTTATATACTACGTGTAGAATTTCAGCAATCTTTACTAATATAAAACTTTTCTTTTTCATAGCTAATATAAATTTTTAATTATATAAAGTTTTAGTTAGTTTTTAAAATATTAAACTATTATAGATTATTGAATCTGAGTAATTTTTAACCTTTTTTCTGACAATACTTGTATTAAGTCTTTTCTGCAAAATATATATATTAAAATTCTTAGATTAATAAGAATGCTTTAAATGTTACCACTCACCAAAAATGTGGTAATTTTAATTGTTCTAATAAACAACTAATTTTTCTTGTTATTCAGTGTTACGAGACACTTAGTCTTCGAAGGTGGACGACGTTTTAACCTCTGAGCAACCAATTAATATGCAGATATACGATATAGTATAAAGCCTGTTTATGTGATTGTCAGTTATGACCAACTGGTATTCAGTAATATTAAAATATTTTATAGATGTGTTTTATAGCCTAAAGAACGCAATTATGGTCACACGAAGTAATTGTTGAACACCTATGTGTGTTAAAGGTGTATTCTATCGCAGGAATTCTACCAAAGATCCCGCATAGAAATATCAACTTGTAGCAACACTGATCTGTAATGGCGTTACATATCGAACAAGTAAGGCTATTTCTTCAACATAGTTATAAGGGAAAGAATTTAAATCCATTTAAAAGGTACGATACAGCATTTTGTACCATTTTTAAAGTTTTGTTTTTAAATTTGTCGCGTTGCTTTTAACTTTTCGGTTAAACGTTCATGTTAATATTTACGATCTTAATTAAAATTTTAGGTTTATGTAAAAATGGATTCTTTATAAAATTTTCGTAAAAGTTTAATTTGTTTTAAAAGACATGTACATTCAATTTATTTCTACCCAACTAATTTTTCTTGTTCAGTTTTACGGGACACTTAGTCTTCAAAAGTGGAACGATGTTTTAACCGCTTAGCAACCGATTAAAATAAAGATATATGGTATAGTATACAGTGCTTGTATGATTGTCAGTTATGACCAATTGGTATTCAGTAATTCTACAATATTCTTATAGATGTTTTATGGCCTAAAGAACGCTATTACGGTCACACTAAATAATGGTGAAACACCTATGGTAATCGAGATGTACTTCATTGCGAAAATTCTACCAAAAGTCCCACATATAAATATGAACGTTTAGCAACACTGATCTGTAGTGGCATTACATATCGACCAAGTCAGCCTATGTTCTCGGGAATCTAAATTCAAGTAGTCGGTATGATATAGCATTTTATAACATTCTTTTAAATTTGTCAAGTTGCTTCTAACGTTTTGGTTAACATGTTAATATTTACGGTCTTGTATAAAATTTTATATTTATGTAAAAGTGTAATTTGAGATGAAACAAATGTACATTGAATTTATTTCTACCCAACTAATAATTTTTCTTATTCAGTTTTACGAGACAGTTAGTCTTTAAACATGGAACGACGTTTTAACCTCTTAGCACCCGATTAAAATGAAGATATATGGTATAGTATACAGTGTTTCTATGATTGTCAGTTACGACCAACTGGTATTAAGTAATTCTAAAATATTTTTATAGGTGTTTTATAGCCTAAAGAACGCAATTACGGTCACACGAAGTAATGGTGAAACACGTGCGGGTAACGAAGATTTATTTCATCAAGAATTCTACCAAAGGTCCAGCATATAAATATGAAAGTGTAGCAACACTGATCTCTAATGGCACTACATATCTACCAAGTGGGCCTATGTTCTCAGGAATCTACTTTCAATTAAACGGTATGATACATCCTTTCATAACATTATTTTAAATTTGTCAAGCTGCTTCTTGCTCTTCGGTTAAAATATTATGTTGATATTTATGTTCATTTAAATTTGTATAAAAATAGTTTCTTTTTAAAACATTTGCAAAAGTTTAATTAGAGGTAAAAGAAATGTACATTGAATTTATTTCTACCAATCTAATTTTTCTTGTTATTCAGTTTTTCGAGACACTTAGTCTTCAAAGGTGGAACGACGTTTTAACTGCTTAGCAACCGATTAAAATGCAGATATATGTTATAGTATAAAATCCTTGTATGATTGTCAGTTATGACCAACTGGTATTCAGTAACTCTACAATATTTTTATAGGTGTTTTATAGCCTGAAGTATGCAATTACATTCGCACGAAGTAATGGTGAAACATCTATGGGTAATCAAGATGTATTTCATCGCAAGAATTCTGCCGAAGGTCCAGCATATAAATATGAACGTGTAGCAATATCGATCTGTAATGGCAATACATATGGACCAAGATAGCCTGTTCTGAACATGAGAGAAATAATCTAAAGTAAAAGGTATGATACAGCATTCTATAACATTCTTTTAAATTTGTCAAGTTGCTTCTAACTTTTCGGCTAAAATCTTATGTTAATATTTACAATCTTGTTTAAAATTTTAGGTTTATATAGGGATGGGTTCTTTTGAAATATTTGTAAAAGTTTAATTGGAGGTAAATGTACATTGAATTTATTTCTACCCAACAATTGTTGACAATTTTAAAGATAATCTCTAGTGTAATTTATATTGCAAAATGGATAGTTATATTTATATTTTTAATGATTAATTTATTAAATATTTTCCGGTTGCTGGAGGTTTGGACATTGGGTTCTACTGTAAAAAGTATTGGAGACCAAAAGTAAGCCTTGAATGTTCTACTAGCAAAGGACATTCATTTGGATTGAAAATGGTGTCTACGTTCAGTGTCTTACGTCATACAGAAGATATTAAAATTTTAAGGAAAAGGTTGCCAATGCTACCATATGTTTCAGTGTCAGTTTAAAGACTGTTATATTAAGTGACATTCCGTTACTACTGTCAGAAAAGTTGTTCAAATTTCTGTGAAGGTGTTTAGACTTACCCCTCTGTGATATAGTGTGTGGGGAATTGGTTTTTCATTATATGCTGTTTTCTTGTGTACATTTTACAAATACTGACAAATATTGGTGGAATGAGTAATTACATATATTGTAGTGCAGAAATATCCGATATCGGGGGGAATTTTACACTGTTTTAAAGGTAAAGTTTTCGGGGAAGTTACGATTCAAGCATGGCCATGCTTTTAAAGTAGTATAATTTAGTTTTACTTTGTATTTTACTTTAGTATTTAGTATATTTAATTGGTGTAAGTTATTATATACATATATTATATTTAGTATTACATTAAGTTACTTCTTAGCATGCTGTTTTAGCTTGTAGTCTAGTATGTTGTTTAGCCTTTACTGTATAGTAGTAGGGCTTCCCTTTTTCAAATTGTTATAGATATGTAAATGGGTTGACAATTCATAACAATGTCTGCTTATTGGAGAAAGAAGACCACACGATATTCTACTCTCAAATTTGAACAAATTTAAAGTGCATATCCCCATGTTGTTGAAACTAGAAGAATACTAGATTACAGCAGTATGAAATATTGCTCCAGTGTTGTGTAGAAAGTAAATCTGAATTTTTGTATGCCTCTCTAATTACTTAAATATTCTAAACAGCTTAAGGTTCACTGAAATTTGCCAAAATTGAGCAGATAAAAAAAATCTGAATGCAACAATGTAATGTAAGTCTTCTACTTTACTTATAAACTTGTTCTATATATGTGTATTTTCATTTGTAATCAAAATACTTGTTGTGCGGTGTTTCAGGTTGACCTTTTTAATGTCTCACTGAATGTTGAATGTTTTGATATTTTGAGAATATTAAGTGTACTTGTAATTCTTTTAATGTAATCAACATTGTAAATAGAACTTGTATTTACAAGGACGAAATAAAATTATATTATTTTAAAACTTTGTCTTTATTTACACAACAAATTCTTACTCCAGAGTTACTCCTTTTTATCACTACTTGATTAGGAATTGTCAGATTTGACCTTGTGGCTACTCGGAATCAACTGTAGTCTATTCCATTTAGGGGCAGTCAACGAATGTTACTCTTCGTTTCTATAGTCAGTTTTTTTATTACTGAAAGTGGGCAGTATTTCTATAATCACAATTTTTTTAAAGATCTTCAGCCTGTCACAGGTCGAGGATATCTGACTATCTGAAACAATAGATTGTCATTGGTTGACTCACACATCAAGATATTTCTCAATACAATCCACCCACTTCGTTCGGGGCGGGGGCTTCCTCTTTTATGTGTACCCTCAACCTTTTGAAAAGGTAACTAATCTAGTGTTATATATTTCATCTAGTCTCATATCTGGCGTCACTAGCTCCAGATATTTGGTGCGCTGAATAGCAAACATAACTATTAAAATTCGAATGTAAATGTGTTAATGAACCTATGTATGCGCGTAAGAGAGGCAAAAGTCGTTAAATGCTGAATTTGTTTCGACCATTAAAATGTGTAGCTAAAATTACTTGAAATATCTCAACGCCAAAAATTTACGTATGTCGCTATTTACTACACTTACAACTATTTTTCAAGCGCGGTAATTTTTTGTTTATGTTAATATCTTCTGTTGAAATATCCCAATATTAAAATTAACATCGGTTTATCGGATTTTTCCACAGATAAATGTTTATTATTTTTCTACTTATTCATTTTTTAGGAAAGTATTTTTTTTTCTTTTATAACTTGGCGATATTTTTTCTTCAATAATTAAACTCGCCATGTTCTATCAATTGTGTTTTTATTTCTTAGTTGCCATTATATAAAGTAAAACTTTATCATGCTTTGTTATTTAGTTCTAAATTTTTGTTTAAAATTTCAATGTGGTGCTATGAAAAGTAAGCAAATTTTGCGTAATTATAAGCTCAGTATTTTATGTTTGTTCATTCTTCATAGCTGATATCTCTTAAATGAAAACGTACTTATAAGTTTTTTAAAATTTAAATCACCATAGTTATAAGTTTTCTTATTTATAACTACAATTTTAATTTTATACACTAGAGGGAAAAATAGGGAAATAATGTACTTGGGTACAGGGAACAAATACGTTTTCATTTTAAGAATGACAACTTAAATAAAAAAAATTGACAGTTTAGATTAACGTTTAAAATGTTTTCAAATAATTACGCTAAGAGGTGTTTACGTTCTAGATGTTTTATTTTTATTTATTTTGTTTTATTTAATAAATTACATTTTCACGCAATTGAGAGGTTTTTATCTGTATTTATCCAGTTTTTGATTTCAGTCTGTATTCCACCTATTCTTAGTTAAGCTTGGGGGGGGGAAATACAGTTTAAAAATAAAACTTGATAAAAAAAATAACAAGTTCTTATATCCAAAAATCGCTTAATTTTTTGTTCTTGCATTCATATTTTGAATTTAAATCTTTCCAAAAATTAATAACTTAAAAGGATTGCTATAATAAGCAGTTAATAAGTTTTTCAATAGAATATAATGAAGCTCGAGAATGCATATATTAAAGATTAGAAATATATCAATTTGATATTCTTGAAAAATACTTAAATAATTTTGTAAACATTTTCAATTTTAGATTACATTTATGTGTGTGTGTGTACACTTGTACAAATGTCATCCTTTGAGTAGAAAAAATAATTAGTTGTCAAGGTTGACTTAGATATGCTTATTTATAAAATAAGCACGTTTTGTGAAAGGAAACTGTCTTTGAAGTTTAATAATATATTTCTGTATATGTGTATATAAAATGATATTTTAAACAAAACGCACTTGCAGATGATAATTTCGTGTATATAACATACCTAAAATAAAATTTAGTTTCCTTTTCTGTTGCTCCTGTATTAATTTCATGTATCTAAACAACGCTGAAGGTAATCCCAGGGAATTATCACTATATTTTTAAAAACATCTAAACCAACCTGTGGACTTAAAAAAAATTAATGATGTTAAGATCAACTGATGAGAATATTGCAGTTAAATACTCGTTAACCCATGCTCGAACTGAAATGAAGAAGGTCGAAAAAGATATTACAGCATGACCTAAAGAACTTTATGAGACGTATAAACTGCAGCTGGTAGAATATTTCACTTAAACTGAATTCTGTCGAGCACTAAGAATCGATTTTTCTTTTAGCGTTTACGACAGTTCTGGGTTTAAGAAAATATTCCTATAAGAGAGAAGCATAGGGATGTAAACGACAAAATTCAAACCATGTAAAACTTCTAAAATGTTTTCATATTCCAATTTTTTTTTTATAATTAAGTCTTGCCTTAGAAGTCTTGTCTTAGGAAACGCATGTCTTATTTAAATTTATAATTTGCAAATGGTTAACTCCAATTTTTCATTTTGTTACTTATATATCTTTGCTTCTTAGGACTTGCCGCATATCAAAAATACTATAGACTGTTTTATCGATTTCACTCGATAACACGGACTACATATGAGGGTTCAAAATTTTTCTTATATTTAAAAAAATAAAACTTAATATATATTTAGAGACACAAATCTACTCTTTTTTTTCTGAATAGTTATTTAAAAGGTACTACTTAGAGTGCTAAATATTGTTTTGAAAGTAAACCATATCTGAGTATGTGTACAGATAAATTATGACACACCGTCACTTAATGTAATTAATATGCACTTTATACCTAATGAAAATTGTATTTTAATAACTTTTGATTTTATCTACTTAATTAAAATATTGGAAGGGATTCTTCATAATCACAAATTTTATTAAAAGACACTATTACTTTTTCCGCAGATCAAAATTTTCAGTCTGGAGTTAAGTCTTAGATAGAAGGGCAGCATAAATAGATGCTTAAATGAACCGTGCTCAGAATATAAAATGTTCAACATATCTTACAGTTAAAGTATTTATCAACCTTTCAGTATTCACGATCGGTCTTTCAATCATAATTTTCTGCACCTACCTACCTTCTCGTAGCATAAAAATGGGTACAATACATACTGAATATTTTGACGTTAAGGCTACTACACCACAAACCCATTTACTAAACTTAACGATTACAATGAATAAAAACATTTATCGATATTCGGCAACAATAAGTCACTGTATAGAGAAAATCGAAATATATGCCTTTTTAGTGCTGTCATTAGTATAAATATTAGTTTTGATAAATAATTAATTAGATAAATATTAGTTTTGATTTCATCTAGTATCGAAAAGACAGTTATCATTATAGGTAAATTCCAAGTAATAATACAATCATTTTAGTACATTATATCATTTATTTTAATTTTTTTTACAGGCGTGCCTTGCTCGCTGGGGTAATTGGGGACATGTATACAAATTTTAAAGTACGTGTTAATACTATATGTGTGTAAAGAATCTACCAAAAAAATATATATATACTTTCAAATAAAATTATCATAAAGGTTTTTGGTGAATATCTCTGTTAATAAAGATTCTTAGAACGATAAAAACATGATATTCAATAATCATTTTTTGAAACAATCGGAATTTTCAAATCATTTGTTGATTTATAGCATTAAGGTTTTCATGTACAAAAATAGGAAAATATTAAGATGATCAGATACAGAGGGTTCCATAAGTTGAATTACATTGAGGTTTTATTTCAATATTTTTAATCATCTGTAGAACTCTTAAATAATTTGCTTGACAATTATAAACCATCTTCAATTTATAAATATTTCTAAAGACTTCTAAAGTTTTTCAGCTCACGGTTTATATTCTAAAGGATCGTGATATGTTTTTTTCTCAGTTTTAAAGTAGTTTAACCTATTAGCAATTGATACAACAATATTCATTGTAGAGTGATTTTACGTTTTACACGAAAAGTACCACAGCATTTACAGCAGTAAAGAACATATCTTTCGATACAGCAGGCATAGTTTGATGTGGAGCGTCCACATGGTGTCCATATATCTTGTGTCGCTCTCAATCAATTTTGTTATTGAAGAACACGTAAATATATTTTAGAACCACGTACTGCTAGTTTCCTATGTTTACCATTTTTTCGAAATGAAACTGAGAATCTAGCTTACTTTAAATACAGTTTATGTAAAACAATTAATACAAATTATAGTATTATAGGGATTTTATTTGTTTTACTTTAATGATTCCGCTGTAATTGAACACAACATTTAAGTTTTATTACATTAAACCCAGAACTGCATCAAAGATATTTATAAAGGAAGTCGAGAAATTTGAAAGAGACTAGGAAACAAATGAAATATTTTCGAATCAATACAGTACCAAAAACATCAAACTAAAACTAATGTTTGGTCTCCTTTTTGGATACATGAGGTCTAATGAGGCCCAAAGCTATTGCTTAAAGACGACTTATGATGCAACGAACATCCATGCCAGCAAAAGTAATAAAACTTAAGAGCTTTTCAAATAAGAAGGCTCTAGAAAGTTAAAAAAAAAAATGTTCGTTTAATAATGTAAATATTATTCTATTATGCTGCGATTTCCTAACTTGACTTTTTACACAGAAAAAATATAACATTTTTTAAAACTTATACAGTTTGAAAGTTTCTAAATACTCTAAATAGTGATGCCACTTCCAATTTCTAAAACA
>CM063510.1:163223188-163230688 GCA_032207245.1 Pardosa pseudoannulata
AGCAAAGAGACTCAGGGTTTTTTACCCTTGACTTTAATTTTGAAAACTCCTAAGAATATTTTCTCGGGACTTTATGAAGGCTGTCGGCTATAAATTTAAGTTGGAATTTTTGAATTCTCAGATTAAGGGAAGTTCGTGACACTATATTCCTTAAGAGACCATCTTAGGAGTAATACAAAATCCTTGCAATAGTTTACTTTCCCTTTCACACATACACACACACACATATATATATATATATATATATATTGATTAAATTATAAATGTAAGCTGTTCTTGATGAATCCTTGTAAAAAAATAAAATGTAACCAAATTTAAATTTATCAGACTGTTCTCATTAAGGATAAAATTTCATTTAAATTTCACAGATTGTCATTTGTAAAAAAGAGGCTTTTGATGTAAGAGCATAATTTGCTTTCAGATGTATTTATATAATTATAAAATGAAATTTCAAAAGAATTGTTGTTGTTAATACGATTTCAGTTGATCTACATTCTAAAAATCTATTCATGATCTTGAAATAATAAAATTGTGATTGAAATGGAAAAATTAAAAATTAAAGTATGTACTAAATAATTTAGAAGGCAATTTCCAGGATTACATTCAGTCTAAATTTGAAAGAGAATATTTTAAATTATTTCGGAGCATTTGTAACTGTCCTCGGGCGTTAATGAGAGACATATAAAACATACGTTCATTTGCTTATGTATAAATATTTGGATTTTATCTCTATTTGGAAATAAAATACCCGCTCGTAAACATTCCACCGAAATTACCCCATTTTCGTGGTGGGCTTTGTGCCCTTAACGCAAGACTATTTTGTCTAGAAACTCAAAACAAGACTAAACAAATGATGCCTAACAAAGTGCACATAAAGCATCAGTCATTAGCTACAGGTAAATGTCTCCCCCAAACTCATTTACTGTAATACGTTTATACATACATGCGCTGTACGGTATTAAGCAGTCAACAGCACACAAGGAACATCAAATAGCGGGTGAATGCGGGTAAATGATTATGGGCATTTTTCGGACGAGATGATAGGACCCCCCTCTACTGAATTATCACTAATTTCGGTACAAATGACTTCCTTCGTGACTTAAACACAAACGCGGGGCCATTTTTAGGAGGCGGAGAAAAATGGGAACCAAATTAGTAAACATATTAATAATCTGACGAAGAACAGCCGGAGGTTTTTGAATCAGTGGTAAGTCGTAAACGGTAATGAGTCAATTTGTATGAATTCCTCTTTCTACAAAGAGATAAAACTATGTTTTATACCAGATAATAAATACCATATTATTTATCTACATTTTACATCTTATCATTTATATAGTTATATTTGTATATATAGACATAAACATAAATACATGGAATTTCAGTAGAACTTTCCAAAAAATTTTTCTAATGTCTAAACTAAAGAATTATAAAGTTCTGTATTCGCTAAATTAAATTAAATTTTAGCATAATAATTCCTTTTGTCTAATCAACACAATGATTTCTTTTATCTTTTTATCATAGTACTTCCTAAAAATATAAATAATTATAAAAAAATAAATATAAAAAGAGATAAAATCTAAATATTTATACATAATCAAATGAATGTATGTTTTATATGTCTCTCACTAACACTTACAGTCCTGTATTAAGGGCAGTTACAAATGCTCCGAAATAATTTAAAATGTAAATATAAATAATTATAAAAATACAAATAATTGCTTCAAGTAACGTTTGTAGCAAAATATAGACAACTTTACTGGCAATAATTAGAAAGAAAACTTAAACAATTATGTATAATCTTTTTTAAACAATTACACAAAAGGAACAAAATAGATAAATATTTTGTTCCTTTTGTATAATTCCTCATTCCACAAACTAGACTAACACTACTGAATTATATTTTTCCGTATATATGCAGGAACTATATCTTCTCATTTACTTTATAAAACATTTTATCAAAATAATCTAACAGAAAATGTGTAAAAAACTTTATTAGAATCTCCTAAAGTAAAACGATATTTATTTCACAGTACCCTTCTGATGTACAGATATATACTACTTTTTTCAATATTATGTTTTAAAGTATATATATCTATCAATTGTAAATGCAGCAACTATACAGGGTGTTTCATATTGAATGGTACAAAAAGAATAGTGCAGTGTGACTGCCGTAATGGATTTATTCAGCCGAAACAAATTTATTTTGCAACTACAATTATACAAGTTTTGTTTGGCAACAGGGAAAAATTATCGAATGATGAACTCGTGGCTAGAGGTGCTGTTTAACAAAAAATCCTCTATGCAGGAGAAAGCGTACTGCGTTTTCGAATATGCCAAAACCTCCTCGGTACTGTTGTGCAAAGACATTTTCGCACGAAATTTCCTAAAAAAACCTCCGCATCGGCATAACATAAGCAGGTGGGTAAAGCAGTTCCAAGATACTGGCTGCTTATGCAAGAACAAAAGCCCAGGACGAAAAGAAACAAAACTCGAAGTGGTGGAATTTCAGTAGAACTTTCCAAAAAATTTTTCTTATGTCTAAACTAAAGAATTATAAAGTTCTGTATTCGCTAAATTAAATTAAATTTTAGCATAATAATTCCTTTTGTCTAATCAACACAATGATTTCTTTTATCTTTTTATCATAGTACTTCCTAAAAATATAAATAATTATAAAAAAATAAATATAAAAAGAGATAAAATCTAAATATTTATACATAATCAAATGAATGTATGTTTTATATGTCTCTCACTAACACTTACAGTCCTGTATTAAGGGCAGTTACAAATGCTCCGAAATAATTTAAAATGTAAATATAAATAATTATAAAAATACAAATAATTGCTTCAAGTAACGTTTGTAGCAAAATATAGACAACTTTACTGGCAATAATTAGAAAGAAAACTTAAACAATTATGTATAATCTTTTTTAAACAATTACACAAAAGGAACAAAATAGATAAATATTTTGTTCCTTTTGTATAATTCCTCATTCCACAAACTAGACTAACACTACTGAATTATATTTTTCCGTATATATGCAGGAACTATATCTTCTCATTTACTTTATAAAACATTTTATCAAAATAATCTAACAGAAAATGTGTAAAAAACTTTATTAGAATCTCCTAAAGTAAAACGATATTTATTTCACAGTACCCTTCTGATGTACAGATATATACTACTTTTTTCAATATTATGTTTTAAAGTATATATATATATATATATATATATATATATATATATATATATATATATCAATTGTAAATGCAGCAACTATACAGGGTGTTTCATATTGAATGGTACAAAAAGAATAGTGCAGTGTGACTGCCGTAATGGATTTATTCAGCCGAAACAAATTTATTTTGCAACTACAATTATACAAGTTTTGTTTGGCAACAGGGAAAAATTATCGAATGATGAACTCGTGGCTAGAGGTGCTGTTAAACAAAATATCCTCTATGCAGGAGAAAGCGTACTGCGTTTTCGAATATGCCAAAACCTCCTCGGTACTGTTGTGCAAAGACATTTTCGCACGAAATTTCCTAAAAAAACCTCCGCATCGGCATAACATAAGCAGGTGGGTAAAGCAGTTCCAAGATACTGGCTGCTTATGCAAGAACAAAAGCCCAGGACGAAAAGAAACAAAACTCGAAGTGGTTGAAAGAATTCGTGATTCGTTTGTACGGAATCCCTCAAAATCAACGCGACGTGCAGGTGCAGAACTAGCTGTCCCTCACACAGTGTGGCGTGGTTTAAGGGAGCTTCTCCAATTCAAGCCGTACAGATATCAGATGGTCCAGGCTTTAAACCCTATTGACTCCATCAAAGTTATGATATCAGAGTGTAGCAGGAGCTTTATTACCGTGTAGACATTTGTCGTGTTACGGAGGGGTACATATTGAACACATGTAGAAACCTGACTAAATGTAATTTCGAGGTAAATTGGTAAAAAATCAACGCGACGTGCAGGTGCAGAACTAGCTGTCCCTCACACAGTGTGGCGTGGTTTAAGGGAGCTTCTCCAATTCAAGCCGTACAGATATCAGATGGTCCAGGCTTTAAACCCTATTGACTCCATCACAGGGGTTATGCTATCACGAGTGAAGCAGGAACTTGATTGCCGTGTAGACATTTGTCGTGTCACCAGAGGGGTACATATTGATCACATGTAGAAACTTGACTAAATGTAATTTTGAGGTAAATTGGGGTAAAAAATCAACTCGACGTAGATCTGCAGAACTGGCTGTCCCTCACACAATGGTGTGGCGTGGTTTAAGGGAGCTTCTCCAATTCAAGCCGTACAGATATCAGATGGTCCAGGCTTTAAACCCTATTGACTCCATCACAGGGGTTATGCTATCACGAGTGTGGGGGGAGCTTGATTACCTTGTAGACATTTGTCGTGTTACCGGAGGGGTACATATTGAACACATGTAGAAACCTGACTTATGTAATTTCGAGGTAAATTGAGGTAAAAAATCAACTCGACGTGCAGGTGCAGAACTGGCTGTCCCTCACACAACGGTGTGGCGTGGTTTAAGGGAGCTTCTCCAATTCAAGCCGTACAGATATCAGATGGTCCAGGCTTTAAACCCTATTGACTCCATCACAGGGGTTATGCTATCACGAGTGTGGGAGGAGCTTGATTACCTTGTAGACATTTGTCGTGTTACCGGAGGGGTACATATTGAACACATGTAGAAACCTGACTAAATGTAATTTCGAGGTAAATTGAGGTAAAAAATCAACTCGACGTGCAGGTGCAGAACTGGCTGTCCCTCACACAACGGTGTGGCGTGGTTTAAGGGAGCGTCTCTAATTCAAACGGTACAGATATCAGATGGTCCAGGCTTTAAAACATATTGACTCCATCACAGGGGATATGCTATCAAGAGTGTGAGAGGAGCTTGATTACCTTGTAGACATTTGTCGTGTTACCGGAGGGGTACATATTGAACACATGTAGAAACTTGACTAAATGTAATTTCGAGGTAAATTGAGGTAAAAAATCAACTCGACGTGCAGGTGCAGAACTGGCTGTCCCTCACACAACGGTGTGGCGTGGTTTAAGGGAGCGTCTCTAACTCAAAGGGTACAGATATCAGATGGTCCAGGCTTTAAAACATATTGATTCAATCACAGGGGATATGCTATCACGAGTGTGGGAGGAACTTGATTACCTTGTAGACATTTGTCGTGTTACCGGAGGGGTACATATTGAACACATGTAGAAACTTGACTAAATGTAATTTTGAGGTAAATTTGAATTTTCTAAATATATTAATTACAACGTTCACAATCATGCTTTCTTTTTGTCTCATTCCATATGAAACACCCTGTATATTACTTGAGTATATTGTTTATATTCATTTAATACATTAATCTTAGTAATTCATGAGTATAAAAGAGCTTAATATATATACAAGTATATTATTCGTATTTAATATATTCTATTTTTGGAATACGCAAGAGGCATAATTATAATACTCAAATGTACTCCCTATTTTAATTTTACGATTCCTCGGCCCAATATCTGAACTAAAAGCACGAAAATGCAAAATAATCTAATAAACGTGCAATCAAAATTGTAAATGTCATTTGAACAAGATATACTTCTCTATATTGTCTAAATTAAAATAATATATTTTGGTAATAATTTAGAATATAAGTCCCGGTATATTTAGAAATTAACTGCTTTAAATGCCAAAATATAAGTGTACATTTATACTTTATTTCAGAAAAATTGTTACTAAAAAGTTAAATTGAGAATAGTTATTGGGGTTTCACTGAGATATCATAAGATATAAGAATCTTCATTAAGGATCATCTAGTAGTACTTTTTTTTAATCTCCAGTTTACTTCCAGCTATGCTAGAACTAAGAAGTCGAGATCTACTACTTTAAATTAGTTCTGAAATGCTTTGAATATCCATGCCAAATGTGGAATCGAATCCACGTATACCGGTGCCAAAAGACTGTGCTAGACACTGTTAAACTACTAAGATAAACTACTAAGTACTAAATAATGCTTAAGTTTATATATTACATAGGTTAAAAAAATGCTTAGGGACATAATATCAATATCTACCACACTGTTATCACGTGATAAGATGGACAGGAAATGTTTTATAATCTATAGCATTCATTTAGCTGGTATTAGGGAATGTCTGTCTAAAAATTAGGCGATTCTACAAAAATGTTTTCTCATATATACGTTTTTGTTTTCCTCTTTCATTGGATTCAAAGAAATAAGTATACGTAATACAAAAGAAAATAAATGGACTCGCATTCCAGATTTCTATGAAAATACCTTTCATTCTTTTGGGAGTACTTTAATGTGCGAAAGGGTATCGCTTCTAACATATACCGAAAATAACGCTATAATGTCAATAACTCTGTTGCAACAGAAGGGGACATTATTTAGCACGAGTTTCTTTAAATGAGAAACCATTTATATTAACAGCTTAACGCGGAGACTGCATTTGTTGCCGAGTGAGAATCGATGATGTAGCTTGCAACGTTGGGATAACTACTATATTTAACTTTGTATAACTATAACACATACATTTTATATATAAAAAAAATCGGGGATAAAATTCTAAATGCGCGTTATGCAAGGATAATTTTCGTTCTAAATGTAATCACTCGCTATGAGTATTAAACGATAAAAAATATTCATGGAATAAAATATAACGGGGAAAATATTATACATTGTAAGTGATTTTGAAATATAAGTCAGTCCTTTTAAATTTATTTTATACACAAAATTTTTAGTAACTCCATTCACTAAATTTATTTTGGATTACCTTTATTATCATGAACGTAGAAGTTATCTAAATCTTGAAATGTGTATTACAGAACTATAAGTGCTGGGATTTTTTAATTCCGTGTATTTTACATACACAAATAAGTTATTCGTTTTATTACGAATTAAAATATTATGTCGCTGGAAAAAGTTCGTAAAACCAGTGTTAGAGAAAAGCACATCGAAATTGGACCGTATATCAATGGAAACGGGTTCTTTGGAGCGACGAATCAAGGTTCACCCTTTACCGTTCTGATGGCAAAGTCTGGATCTGTCGTCTGTCTGGAGAACGTCTCCTGCCAGAATGCATTGTGCCAACAGTCGAGTTCGGCGGAGGTGGAATTATGGTCTGGGGGTATTTCTCCTGGTATGGATTGGGATCCTTGGTTCCTATTCAAGGTAGGCTCAAAGCCGATATAATATTTTAGATTACTGCACTATTTTGGATGACAATGGGCTTCCTAAGTTGTGGCAGATACGCTTGGTATGGTGCCAGGAATTCATCGAATGGTTGAGAGCCCAATGTTATCAACCTCTCTGACGAGTTGGATCGCTAAATTAAGGGGTGCACTACCCGACCAATCTCGATGAAGGAACATGTGGAAGACACCACCACTAGCTGTAATACAAAGACTTGTGGAAAGTATGCCTCGGAGAGTTCAGAGAAGCTTTACCAACTGTTGATTTTGAAT
>CM063510.1:163235688-163238188 GCA_032207245.1 Pardosa pseudoannulata
TAAATATAATAAAAAGTGTTTTATATTAAAAGGGCGTCTGTTTTGAGCAATTAATTAACGTCATTGAGAACATACTTCAGTATCACACTTCTGATTTCGAAACCCAAACGGGACAGTGATTATTTGGTGGTATATATGAATGGTATCGAAAATGATAAATTTAATCACCTGCTTTTAACGGGGATAGAATAAGGCTTGAAATAATAGCATTAAACGCTAAAAAAGGGGGATGGCTTAGATTTTGAACTCGCTTTGAATTTTGCTAACCCTAACTCATAAAAAATTCAATATGGATGCCTGTATCCGTTCCAGGTACAACCGCTTCAAAAATGTGCCGACAGACACCTTAGGCTATTGTTATATAGGGGATATATTTTTTTATGAAAAATCGTATTTTTTGACCGATTTTCGTAGGATTGTAATTACTTTCTAAATTCATAGAAACTATGATTTTTTTCTTAGCAGTTGGCAGGTCTGACAGAACAGAGGCTAAAATTTTTGTCAACTCTTTATTTTTCTTGCTATACAGATGATATCCTACTCCTTATAAGCAGACCTACATCACTTTTTTGCATATTGATAAATTTTTTAAAATAAATCAAGTCCTCTTTTAATAAATCACACCTTATTTTTAAAATTCTTCATTTAATAATTTTAAATTTCTAAAGAAATACATTTATATTATCACAATTACTCACAAATTATTTATTAATTTGCATTTGCCATAATACTATATTTAAATAATAAACTAAACTCCTCGGCGCAACAGACCCTAGAGGACCAGGGCTTACGGTACCAATTTCCGTTTACGTGACCAAGGACCCTGGGGTACGAAGCATATTTTCCGGTTAGGTGGTCAATCTTACGTGGAATCCCCAGTGCAGTGTTGCCAACCATACGATAATTATCGCATATGTACGATAAATTAGGACTCTGTACGATAAAAAATAATCTCAAAATTATGTGACATAATTCTGAAAAACTGTACGATAATTTCCTGATTTGTACGATAAACCAAAAGTAGATAATGGATAATTAAAAGAACAGGTAATTTAACTGTAACTCTATAAAGAGCAACATAAAAAAATGAGAATGTCTAATTAATTTTTTTATCACTTTTTTCCCATCAAATAATTATTGTTGTAGATTTTAGAGCAGCTTAAGAAGCATGTTTTGAGGTGCTTCTTCATTAAATAAAAGTAAATAATCCTGTAACAGAAGTTGAGAAAGGCAATCTGTAATGTGTAATAATAAAAGGGAAAGTGTCAATTATAAAAAAAAAAATGTATATATGTAAAATTGAATATGACCTAGGTACTAATGTTTGATATTATTTGAAACGAATATAAAATAAAGAATTTTAAAAATGGTTAGGACCAGTGTTTTTATCTGTTAGTTATTTAAAATTATTTAAATAACTCTTATCCTTAAATACACAAAATTGTTAAATGCAAAATTACTGAATATTCACGATTATACTGGAGATATTTCTTTAATGATTACATAATTATGGATAATTAGAAGTAATTTTGCATTTTACTTATTCTATTGAAGTTTTCACTAAAATATGGTATTTTTAGTAATTAAACCGATTATTAAATAATAATCGGCTACAAAGTTACATAATGGTAAATAATAAAAATTCTGTCATTTCTAAGTTTTTCCACAATTTTAAAATCTATCTGATATTAAGATTCAATTGATTAAAAATATATCCTACAAGCGCCCTCTATTAACACTATTTTGAACTAATTACAAAAATGTACGATAATTTATAAACCAATGCCATAATTTTAGGACCTAGAATCCATAATTTTGCCTGTGAAGGTTGGCAACATTGCCCCAGTGTTTAGTTTCCAAGCACCCTTGGTCATCAGTTCATCAACCCATAGAAGGGATGAAAGCAGTGTTGCCAACCATACGATAATTATCGTATATGTACGATAACTTAGGACTTTGTACCATGAAAAATAATCTCAAAATTATGTGACATAATTCTGAAAAACTGAACGATAATTTCCTGATTTGTACGATAAAACAACATTAGACTAATGGATAATTAAAAGAACGGGTAATTTAACTGTAACTCTATAAAGATTAACAACAAGAAATAGAGAATGTCTAATTAATTTTTTTATTACTTTTTCCCATCAAATAATTGTTGTTGTAGATTTTAGAGCAGCCTAAGGAGCATGTTTTGAGGTGCTCCTTCATTAAATGAAAGTAAATAATCCTGACACAGAGGTTGAGAAAGCCCATATGTACTGTGTAATAAAAGAAAGGAAAGTGTCAATTATAAAAAAAAATGTATATTTGTGAAATTGAATATGACCTAGGTACTAATATTTGATATTTTTTAAACGAATATAAAAAAAAAAATTTAAAAATTGTTATGTCCAGTGTTTTTATCTGTTAGCTATTTCAAATTATTTAAATCAGTCTAAAACATAAAATTGTTAAATGCAAAATTACTGAATATTCACAATTACACTAAAGATAT
>CM063510.1:163240688-163243188 GCA_032207245.1 Pardosa pseudoannulata
ATATTTTTTGCATGCCTTATCATGTTATGTTTGTTCTAATTTTCAAAGCTTTTATCTGATGTAAGCTAAACAATTTTGCTTGCTATATATGATTTAACTAGTACAGTTAAGAGGTATTTTACTTTGCGAAACCTTTTATATATTAAAATTCCATATCCTTTATTTATTTAATATTATTATTATCATTATTATTATTATTTTTTTTATTATTATCATTATATATATATATATATATATATATATATATATATATATATATATATATATATATATATTGCATGCCTTATCATTTTATGTTTGTGCCAATTTTCAAAGCTTTTACGTGATGTAAACTAAACAATTTTGCATGCTATATGTGATTTAACTAGTGCAGTTAACAGGTATTTTACTTTGCGAAACCTTTTATATATATCAAAATTTCATATCCTTTATGACGTTCATTTTTATCTTATTCAAATTCTACAATCCTCACCACTTTGATTTTATTATTTAATTTTATACCTGATGTACAACTTATTATTATCCAAGCTTAAACTCTTTATACTTTGTCCTAGCATATAACCCGTCATGTGACGGGATTAGTAAAATTTTTAATTTTTCCAGAGTTGTAAGGTACCCTATGAGACAGGGAAAGAAATTATTTGTTTTTTGGCTGAGAATTATCTTGTACAAACTTAATAATTTGTTTATATTCATACTCCTCTAAAGTCTGCCGATACTGTGAATGCAGTTTAGAATCACGTTGAATTCATTTAGTCAAACCGTGTGGTTATATGTATAAAAAACAAACACAAAAGAACAAACTTCTTAATTTTCAAAGATAACTTAAAAGCAAGATATTTATTAGTCCATGAAATAGACTCTTAAGACTTTTATGAAAATAATTTGTTGTCAATACCGGTGATAAAATTTTCACTGAAACAAAAGA
Source organism: Pardosa pseudoannulata (assembly GCA_032207245.1). Taxonomy (NCBI): domain Eukaryota; kingdom Metazoa; phylum Arthropoda; class Arachnida; order Araneae; family Lycosidae; genus Pardosa; species Pardosa pseudoannulata. Next base: position 163,241,617 of record CM063510.1, read on the forward strand.
AAATCTATGATTAAATTTAAAATTATCACATGCGTACCTAATCTATTATTTAAGCCAAATATCAAAGAAAGTTATTTACGTAATATCTAAGTTCAGTGATAAAATATATGAAAATAATGCAGATGGTATTGAAATAATTTAAAATAAGAAATGATTCAATGAGATGGTTAAAGAAATGACATCATAATGCTAGAAAAATATGTTATTTTTATCTATTTATTATATGATAAGTTGATACATTTGATCACTTGCTCTTAACCTGTTGAAATATGGCCTGATATAATGGCATTAAAAGCTCGAAAAGGGGAGAAGGGGTGGATTTTAAACATTTTAATTATTAGCTTTGAATTTTGTTAATTCTAACTCATTAGGAATCCAGTATGGATGCTCCTATCCATTCCAGGTCCAACCACTTCATAAATTCAAGAACAGATAACTTAGACTATTATTATATAGGGGATAATCTAAAATAATTACCATTATTTATTTCTATCCTGCTTCAAAATAATGTACAATTTCATTTTGTACTATCGACCCAATTAACGACGCTAGATATGCTTTAGTACTTAACCATTTTTAAATCATGTTTTTACAAGGTTCCCACGGTCATGAAAAGTCATTGAAAAGTGCTTAAATTTTCTTTTTGTTTTTTAAGGCCTTAAAAGTTTTTGAATTTTCTTTGAGGTCATTGAATTTGAGGTCCGGTGCTTGATTTTTCTTTTTCAAGTCCCTGCAAAATGTTGTGTAGCCTCCACACTATGGCCAATTGTTCACCACTTCCTAATGGGGACCTTAAACGATGGTTCACGGGTTGCATGCACATGCTGGGCCACTCAATGAGTCGAGCTCGTTGATTCATCCATTGGGTCTACTGCGCACTTTAGTGGCGCATCAGGCTGATTTTGATCTTTGGAGAAAAACTACTTCCGAAGCCATCGTTCGTCAAGGTTTTATCGTCTGCTGCCATCGACCACGATAAGCCATACCTCCTCCAGATAGTGGGGATGGCTTGCAGTGGACCATAGTGTGGAAGGGCCCTTAATTCATGTCTGCACCGGAAAATTGAGAAGGATTGTTATCGACAATTGTGGGCGTGTCACGTGACTCATTTTTCATGCACTGCAAACTGCACTAGCTACTGTTACCGGCTTGATAAAATATGATTTAAAAAGGGATATAAAAAATAACATGTTTGGAATGCTTTAAAAAGAAACTGTATTTTTAAACCAGTATTAGTATGCATATAGCCCTTCCTTTTTTTACACCATTTCAAAAGCCTGGGTATTTTTTTCTGGGAAGAAAGTGAATATTATATATATAGTTCCACTGTTTTGGGGAGTTATTTTAATTTTTTTCAATTATGAACAGCGTATTAAAGAGGTGCTTGAAAAAAATATCAGGTTTTGGAAAAGTCATTGAAAAGTGCTTGAAATTTTCAGAAGTAGAAGAGTGAGAACCATGTTTTATTTATTTATTTATTTTAATAATTTTGATCATCCTTTTTAGCATTTCCACTAAATTTTCAGTAATATCTCCCTGGTGGTTGTTGCTTTTTACCTGTAGTAAATTTTG
>CM063510.1:163248188-163343188 GCA_032207245.1 Pardosa pseudoannulata
CAGTGTTTAAGTAAATTATATATTGTTTAGAAACTGCATTCTTTGATTAACATTTAGAGGGATATATTCCTGAAACACAAAGACACTGATATTTTCATATTTGTAAATCTCTATTAAGTATTTCGTTTACGTAAATTGTATTCTATTGTACCACTTAAATATCTTGGATAACTTTCTTTAAAAAATATAAATAATTCTCTTAAAGTATATTTTTATTTGTACTTTTAGAATCCATTATTTCTTATGGGATGATGGAGACTTGACGAGCTTTATATGTATTAAAAATTAACAATCTATAATATCTATTTATATATCTATTTATAATAAGTAAAACAATAACGTTTTTTATTATTCTAGAACAAATGTGAAGTAAAAAATCTGCTTTGGTACACAATAAACACTAGATTAAAAACTATTACAAATGTAGGAAGAAAAGGCAAAGCTTAAATTATGTAATCCAAATTCTTTTTGCTTTTATTATCTTTGTTTCTTTTTATGCTTTTATTATTAAACTTCATTTTCTTACTTTTTTCATCGCTATAAGTTCTTCTGGAGAAGATATCTTGTTTCAATAGTCAAGACTTTTTTTTTCTTTTTAAGATGATATCTTTTCTATTATAATGTTTTTATACTTTATATATCTTATATTAATATGTTATATACTTCAGCTCACTACCCCCTATCTGTTCCATTACCTTTGACCGGAATTGAGTTCCACTTTTATCTTGTATACAAAACAAAAGGCTGTCAATTTGATAATGCCTTTCTTTTTTAATATGTATATATATATATGAATGAATTAGAGAATGCTGAAATTAGAATGCTGAATTAGAGCATTGTATAATTTAGATATTAATTATATTATAAATACCAACACGTTACTTTTAACCAAACAATTTTTAATTTTATCTTGTTGCGTTATAGATATTTTATGGAGAATTAGGGAAGGTAGTTGACTGTTTTATATCCTGGTAGGTTTTCCTGATAGAAAATTTTAATTGGATCGAACGACAGGAAATGGGATAAAATATGAATAAATATTTTTAACTTTTTTTTTTTTTTACATTTGTGCATAGCAAGATAGGTAGAAGCATGTAAAAGACTATTTTCTCTTTTACATGCTATATAAATGTATTGAATTAAACTTAATATTTTCAAGTGAACTGTTTATATCATAAGAAATGAATCCACAAACAGACAAATTATAAATTTATACTATTATACTCGCAAGAAGATGTGTTTTTCTAAATAAATATATCACTTGAAAATTTATTGTAAATTTAAAGTTTAAATCATTCTTCGTTTTTTTTACAGAATGAAATCAAGCAAATTTGTTTTGTATAACTTTTGTAAAGGATAAATCTAGCTAGTACTGACTGAAGTAAAACTTGGGCCTTTGCACTTTTTTAATCAAGTACAGACCTATTTTAAGACCTATTTTCAGGAATAAGCATATACCGAGAGTGTTGCCAACCTTCACAGGCAAAATTATGGATTCTAGGTCCTAAAATTATGGCATTGGTTTATAAATTATCGTACATTTTTGTAATTAGTTCAAAATAGTGTTAATAGAGGGCGCTTGTACGATATATTTTTAATCAATTGAAACTTAATATCAGATAGATTTTAAAACTGTGGAAAAACATAGAAATGGCAGAATTTTTATTATTTACCATTATGTAACTAGTATGTAATTTTGTAATTAAAAAATGCCCCTCTACCATTATAACTGTTGTAGATAAAAACTATTTTTACAAGTTTTATCTGTAAAGATCAAATTTATAAAAAATTCATAATTGAATATTTAAGATGAGTCTACATTTAAATTCACTATATATATATATATATATATATATATATATATATATATATATATATATATATATGTGTGTGTGTGTGTGTGTGTGTGTGTGTGTGTGTATTATATAATCTCCTTATATTAATCCTAAAATAAAATAAATTAAAACTCTCTCTCTCTCTACATATATATATATATATATATATATATTTATATTTATATTTATATACTTTTTAATAATGTTATAATTCATTATTTACTGCGGATTTTTTTAAATATGAAATATCCAGTAATAAAACCGATTATTATTTAATAATCGGTTTAATTACTAAAAATACCATATTTTAGTGAAAACTGCAATAGAACAAATGAAATGCAAAATTACTTCTAATTATTCATAATTATGTAATCAATAAAGAAATATCTCCAGTATGATCGTGAATATTCAGTAATTTTGCATTTAACAATTTTGTATTTTGTGTATTTAAAGATAAGAGTGATTTAAATAATTTTAAATAACTAAGAGATAAAAACACTGGTCATAACCATTTTCAAAATTCTTTATTTTATATTAAATTTAAATAATATCAAACATTAGTACCTAGGTCATATTCAATTTCACAAATATACATTTTTTTTTTTTTTTATAATTGACACTTTCCCTTCTATTATTACACGGCACAGATGGCCTTTCTCAACTTCTGTTACAAGATTATTTGCTTTTATTTAATGAAGAAGCACCTCAAAGCATGCTTCTTAAGCTGCTCTAAAATCTACAACAATAATTATTTGATGGGAAAAAGGGATAAAAAAATTAATTAGACATTCTCAATTTTTTGTCGTTGCTCGTTATAGAGTTAGAGTTAAATTACCTGTTCTTTTAATTCTCCATTAGTCTACTAGTGGTTTATCGTACAAATCGAGAAATTATCGTACAGTTTTTCAGAATTATGTCACATAATTTTGAGATTATTTTTCATCGTACAGAGTCCTAAGTTATCGTACATATACGATAATTATCGTATGGTTGGCAACACTGTAAGGAAACAAGAAAGGCCGTAGGCAAGGGATAGGGGACATTCCCTCTTTTGAAATTCTAGAAGACCGTTTCGAGGAAAGAAAGTGTTACCACGTGTGCGGGTGTTCCCCCCTCCCCATCCCTTTCTTGGCTAAGTGGTGCAACTAGGGTAACGCTCCGTCCTTTGTCCGTTGAAGGTCACCTCCAAGAGAAACTGAGAGTCTATGGGTTGCTAGATGTCTCAAATGGCATCATTCTCTTTCTGAACCACTTGGCTATCTGAGAGGACGTTCAGATAACAAAAAAGAAAATTAGACGATTTTGGTTCATATCTTCGTGAACGTACTTTTAGGTTATTTATGCACAAATTCAGAGAAAATTCTAACTGCAATTTCTACCCATGTAGTTTTAAATTTTTTCTACGAATTAAGCACGAACCAACTGTTTTAATGTTTTGACCATTTTATTCAATTATTTTTTATTGGAATTAAAATTATAAAATATTCTGTAATGACCATAATTCTCTTTTTATACACTCGAAAAATGTTTTCTAAAAAATAAATCTTACTAAACATTTAAGTATTACACAGAGTTATTTGAAATACACTTGATTTTATAAGATTTAAAGGGTAGTTAAATCAAGTTACTTTATCAAGTCTTGTTTATCTTGTTACTCAAGTTATTAAGAATATTAATGATTTACAATTCCTTAATATTTTTAAAGAAATTGCTGTGTTACAGTGCTTAAACAAATTTATGTTTTGCTCTTAACATTTTAAAATTAAAATATCACTTCATATATTTTCACTAATGATGTATTAGAACAGAATAATATGATTCTACTTTAATGTTTCCATTTACCCTCATTAGCTATTTTATTAAGTATACAATTTTTGATTTAAAGAACTTGATTTTAGGAATTATAATGTGACACAAATAAGTAGTTTATAAATTGGGTACATAAATTCTAAAAAAAAATAATTTTAATCTACAATGAATAATAATATATATTATGTTAGATTTGAATATATATTTATTTGTTTAGGTATATTTTTTATTCTGTGAAATTTTAAAAGCTATAAGAATATGAAGTGACAGATATAGTAATAATCAGACTGTTCATAAGTTTCTTGTAGGAACAAGAGTAAATGTTAAATTTTATTCAGCTCTCTTATTCCCATTTGACCGAAAACAATTTCGAAAACAAGGGTTAAAATTGAAGGAACCTTAATTTGCAATCTATTAAAAGTAATAAATGGGTATATGCATAATGTAATGTGTGCCAGCATCTTCATGAAAGTACCTTTATTAATTTAATCAAAATATGTTATAGTATTAACTCTATACTTATAATCAGATCGTTTATAATCTTCTTATTTATAAAAAAACTACTAAAGCACAGATGAACATTTTTATTTTTAGTAAACCTCTTAAAAGCCATTAAATTGAAATAAAATATGCTAATTGCATCAATATGAATTAATTATCGCTCCCTAAAAAGTTACTTTCAGGAGTTTTAAACGTAAAATTAAGATATAAGTATTTCATTTATATTTTTACTTATTCTATTTCATTCAAAACTAATATTATGAGAAATATATATAATTAGTGCTTATTTGAAATACAATACGAGTGGCCCACACTAATTTAATTAGAGAAAAAAATTTTGACGTTCTTAGATAGAAGGTAAAAAATTAAATTATTCTATTGCTTGGACTTTTAGAAAATTGTGTGTGTGTGTGTGCATACACTCACACACAATGTAAACTTGTTTAGTTTCCCTAAGAAAGGGAAAAGACCACTTTAATGTCTATGGAGAATAAATCCATAGACATTAAAGACATCCATAGACATTCCTATTCATTTTACTAAAGTAAACTTGGAGCAACTCGTTCCTACATCCTAAAACGTGTATCGCTTCAAGTCAAAGTAGTATCACTTAGATATTTACACTACCCCTGGAGAGAAAGGGTCATTAAAATTGGAATTATTTACATTTCTAAAGGAGACCAGAGAAGGCTCTTGGTTCCCACAAAAAACGGACCTCTGTTCTTTCTTTGTAACAAATTTTAGAAGATACATTTTCTCTTGAAATTGATTTTATTAAGAAAAAATGGTAATCTTGCTTAATTTTAATTATAAGGTTGAATCGATTATTGCCTTGAAATGTATGTTTCATTGAAGCAGTAATTAAAGCAATTTTTTTTTCAAATTTTGTACAACACACGTGATTTAAAAGATATTCCCTAAAAATATGTTGTTTAAACACTCTAAAGATTTGGAAGTAATGTTGATCGATGAACTGATCAAGGGGATATAAATGCACTTGATCTCCCCCATAATATAGTGCCAGGCATCCTTCTTGTAGTAAAATTGCACCGTAGCTCTTCGAACTAAATCAAAACAAGTAAATCAGCTGTACGTGAAATATAATCGAGATATTAGAACGATGCAAGATTTTGATTCTGTTTGAAAACAATAACTATTATTTTCTAATATTTTTAACTATACTATACTATACTATACCTGAGGTAGCCGCCGTAAATGCAGTCTTTCTAATCAAACTTGCCTACTCCAGGGATCGAACCTAGAACCTTCTCCATGGAAGCACGAAGCGTTACCCTACCGCCATTCGGCTTCTCTCTTGTTTCCTTATATTAGGCATATGAAGATATATTATATTCTATTGAAATATATTCTTTTATATCATGATATATTTTAATATAGTCATTTATATTATTTCTCATTTTATAGTTTACATTAATTTGATTTTTTTTCTGAAACGAGACGATATTCCATAATATACCCCGATATTAGACGATATTTCATAATATTTCCCGATACCAGACGATGTTTCATAACATTTCCCGATATTAGACGATATTAAATAACATTTTCCTATACCAGGCGATATTCCATACTATTTCAAGTTATTAGACGATATTCCAGACTATTTTCCGATATTAGACAATATTCCAAAATATTTCAAGATATTAGACGATACTCATTAATGTTTCCCGATATTAGACGATATTCCATATTATTTCCCTATAACAGACGATATTCCATATTATTCCAAAATATTAGACGATATGCCTAAATTTTACCCGACCCCGCTGGATTTTCACAAATTTTACCGACATCGCGAAATTTTCCGAAATTGGACGAATTTTTACCGATTCCCCTGAATTTTCCAAAATCGGGCAAAAATTTTCCAAAATCAGTCAAAAATTTTCAGACCCCGCGGAATTTTTCAAAATCGGACAAAAATTTTCCGACCCCGAGAAATTTTCCAAAATTGGACAAAAATTTTCCGACCCCGCGAAATTTTCCAAAATCGGACAAAAATTTTCCGACCCCCAGAAATTTTCCAAAATCGGGCAAAAATTTTCCGACCCCCAGAAATTTTCCAAAATCGGGCAAAAATTTTCCGACCCCTTTTGACCGATTTTATGACCGCGGTGGATTTGGTCGCGGCCGCCGAAAAGGTCGTCGCGTGAAACGATTCGTTTTCCGCGTCGAAACGGAATACGGGCGCGTCTCGTTGGGAAGGGGGATAAAAAATTGTAACTTTTTTAGTCTACAGACAACAATACCGACTAACTAAAAAACATGCAATATTTAATCGTAATTATGACATAATTGTACATATCTAATATCGAATACGATAAAATATCGATCGTAAATTTAATCATTTGGGTCGAAAAAGTTTTTTCTTCGGAAAATTTTTTTTTCTCCGGGGTCCGAAAAATTTTTCTCCGATTTGGAAAAATTACGCGGGGTCGAAAAAATTTTTTTTCGATTTTTCCGCGAAAAATTTTTCCGCGATTTTTTTTTCTCCGATTTGGAAAAATTCTTCCGCGGGGTCGAAAAATTTTTCTTTTTGTTTATCCGATTTGGAAAAAATTTCTCCGCGGGGTCGAAAAATTTTTTTTTTTTTCCTTTTTTTCTCCGATTTGGAAAAATTTAAAAATTCCGCGGTCGAAAAAATTTTTCCCGATTTGGAAAAATTCGGGTCGAAAAATTTTTTATTTTTACGAAAAATTTTTCTCCCTTTTATTTTCTCTTGGAAAAATTTGCTCGAAAATTTTCTTTCTCCCTCTTTCTTTTTCGATTTGGAAAAAAATTCCCGCAGGTTCGGAAAATATTAAAAAATTTTTCTTTGAAAAAAAATATTTTTCTCCGATCTTTTTTCTCTCTAAAAATTTTTTCCTAAAATTTTTTTTTTCTCCGATTTTTTTTCCTATTTCTCAAAAATTCTCTCTTTCTTTTTAATTTTCTTTTCTCTTCCTCTTTCCTCTATCTTCCAAATTTTCCTTAAAAAAAAATTTCTCTTAATTCCGCCTTCGAAAAATCTTTTCTTTCTTTCTCCTTTTAAATTTTCCGCGGGGTCGAAATTTTTTTTACTTAAATTCCTCCTCGAAAAATCTTCTTCTTAAATTCTTTCCCGTAAAAATTTCTTTTTCCAAATTTACGATTCTTCCTCTTAAATTTTTTATTTTTTTCCTCTTCGAAAATTTTTTTTTCCGCGGGTTCGAATTTTTTTCCCCGATTTTCCTCTTCTCAAAATTTTTGTCCGCGCCTCTTTTTTCTTTTCTATCTCAAAAATCTTTCTCTTTTTCCGGTTTTCTTCTCCGGGTCCGAATCTTCTTCCTCAATTCCCTTCTTTTTTTTCCTTCTCTCCTCTTTCTTCTCTCTTTCTATTATTTCCTTCTCCCCTCTTCTTTTCCCCTCTCTTTTCTCCGATTCTTTCCTCTCGAAAAATTTTTCTTTCTTTTTCCGCTTTCGAAAATTTCTTCTTTTCTTCCTATTTTTCCTTTTTCTTCTTCTATTTTATATTTTTCTCTCCCTCTTCTTTTTTCTTTTTTCTTTTTTCCTTCTTCTTCTTTTTTCCCTTCCTTTTCTTCTTTTTTCTTTCTTCTTCTTCTATCTTTTTCCTTCCGACTTTTTTTCCTTTTTTTTCTTCTCTTTTTTTCTCTACTCTCTTTTTTCCTTTTCTTTTTACCTTTTTTTCTCTTCTTTATCTTCTTCTCTTTTTTCTCTTCTTCTCTTTCCCACTTTTTATTTTTCTCTTCTCCCTATTTTCTCTCCTTCTTTTTTCTCCCTCTCTTTTTTTCCCTAATTTTACTTCTTTCTTCCTTCTTCTTCCTATTCTTTTTTTTGTTTCTCTATTTTCTCTTCTTTTTCCTCCTTTTTTCATCTTCTTTCTCTTCCTTTTCCTCTTCTTCTTTTCTTCCATCCCTTTTTTCCCTTTCTCTCTTCTTCTTTCTCCTTTCTCACTCTACCTCTTTTTATTCTTCCTTAACTTTTTCCTATCTCCCTCTCTCTCCCCTCTTCTTTCACTTTCTCTATTTTCTTCCTCTTCTTTCTTCTTTCTCCTTCTTCTACTCTCTTTCTTTCTTCCTTATTTTCTCCCTTCCTCTTCGTCTCTCCCCTAATTTTTTTTTCTCTCCTTCTTTTTTCCTTTTTCTTCTTTAAAATTTTTCTTTTTTTTTCCTTTCTTCTTTTCTTTTTTCTTCTCTTTCTTCTTCTTTTTTCTTTTCTTCTATTCTTCATCATTCCCCTCTATTTTTCTCCGTTTTTCTTAAAAATCTTTTTCTTTTCTTCTCTCTTTCTCTTTTCTTTTCCCTTTTTCTTCTTCCTCTTTTCTATTTTTCTCTTTCTTTCTTCTTTCTCCTCGAAAAATTTTTTTCTTCCGATTTTTATTCCTTTTTTTTCTCTCTTTATTTTTTTTATTTCTTTTTTTTTTTTTTTCTATTTCTTCTTTTTTAATTTTCCTTTTCTCTTTTTTCTTTTCTTCTTTTTCTTCTTTTTTTCTCCTCTTTTTTTTTTTTCTCCTCCTTTTTTCCTTCTTCTTTTTTTTTTTTTTTTCTTTTTTTTCTCCCCTTTTTCCTCCTTTCTCTTTTTTTCTTTCTTCTTTTTTTTCTTTCTTTTTTCTTTTTCTCTTTTTTTCTTCTTTTCCCTATTTCTCTCTTTTTCTTTCTTCCTTTTTTTTTTCTTTTTCTTTTCTTCTTCTCTCTTTTTTTTTCTCCTTTCTTCTTTCTTTTTTTCTTTTTTTTTTCTATTCTTTTCCTTCTTTTTTTCTCTTTTTTCTCTTTTTTTTTTTCTCTTTTTTCTCTTATTTCTTCCTCTCCTTTTCTCCTCTTTTTTCTCTTTTTTTCTTTTTTTTTTTTCTTTTTTTCTATTTTCTTTTTCTTTCTTTTCTTTCTTTCTTTTTTTTTTTCTTTTTTTTTTTTTTTTCTTTCCTTCTTCTTTTTCTTCTTTTCTTTTTTTTTATTTCTTTTTTTCTTTTTTCCCCTTCTTTTTTTTTCTCTTTCTTTTCTTTTTTCTTTTTTCCTTTTTTTCCTCTCTTTTTCTTTTCTTTTCTCTTCTCTTCTTTTTTTCTTTTCTTTCCTTCTTTTTCTCTTTTTTATTTTTCTTTCATTTCTCTTTTTCTTCTTTTTCTTCTTTTCTTTTTTTTTTTTTTCTTTTTCTTTTTTTTTCCTTCCTTTTTTTTCTTTTTTTTTCTTTTTTCTCTCTTTTTTCCTCTTCTTTTTTCTTTCTCTTTTCTTTTTTTTTTTTCTTTCTTTTTTTTTTTTTCTTCTCTTTTTTTTCTCTTCTCTTTTTTTTGTCTTCTTTTTTTTTTTTTTTCTCTTTTCTTTTTTTTCTTCTTATCTTCTTTTTTTCTCTTTGTTCTTTTTTTTTTTCTTCTTTTTTCTTTTTCTTCTTTTTTTTTTCTCTTTTTTTTTTTTTTTTTCTCTCTTTTTTTTTTTTTTTCATTTTCCCTCCTTTTTTTTCTACACTTCTCCTTCTCTTTTTCTTTCTCTCTTTTGGTCCGAAAATTTTTGACCGATGATAGTATAGAATATCGTTTGGAATAAGAAATTGTTTTTTAATATCATCTAATACCGGACAATGTTAAGGAATATCGTCAGGTACGGTGAAATATTACGAAATATCGTCTAATATCGGGTTATATTATGAAATACCGTCGAGTTTCTGAAAAAATATAAAATAAAATTTAAATATAAAATGAGATATAATATAATTGATTATATTATAATATATCTTAATAAAAAGTATATATTGTAATGGAATACTGTAATGTAATTGGGGAAAATTAGGAGGATTGGGTAAAATTTTAGAAAAACCAGGGGAACTACACTACACTACACTACACCGCACCGCACCACACTACACTACACTAACGAGATATAATATAATTGATTATATTATAATATATCTTAATAAAAAGTATATATTGTAATGGAATACTGTAATGTAATTTGGGAAAATTAGGAGGGTTCTGTAAAATTTTAGAAAAACCAGGGATCTACGTTACGCCACACCACACCACACCACACTACACTACACTAACGCGGTTGCCGGAAACTTTCAGGTACAACAAGCTCTCTATATAATTCGAAAGTTTTATCTACTCAACTATTAAGCTCTATAACGTCTGCGGAAATTTTGCCTGACGTAGCCGCCGTATACGCAGTCATCCGAGACAAACTTACGCACACCGGGGATAGAACCTGGAACCTTCGTCGTCGAAGCTCAAAGCGCTACCCTAACGCCACAGGTCTTGCTTCTCGTTTCATTATATTACTACATAAAGTTTAGGAAAATCCGGCAGGTGTCGGAAAATTCCGCGGGGTCGTGTAATTTTTGTCCGATTTGGGAAAATTCCAACGGTTCGAAAAATTTTTCTCCGATTTGGAAAAATTCCGCGGGGTCGAAAAATTTTTGTCTGTCGTGATTGGAAAAATTCCGCGGGTTCGAAAAATTTTTCTCCGATTTGGAAAAATTACGCGGGGTCGAAAAATTTTTCTCCGATTTGGAAAAATTACGCGGGTTAGAAAAATTTTTCTCCGATTTGGAAAAATTACGCGGGGTCGAAAAATTTTTCTCCGATTTGGAAAAATTACGCGGGGTCGAAAAATTTTTCTCCGATTTGGAAAAATTACGCGGGGTCGAAAAATTTTTTTCCGATTTGGAAAAATTCCGCGGGTTAGAAAAATTTTTCTCCGATTTGGAAAAATTCCGCGGGGTCGAAAAATTTTTCTCCGATTTGGAAAAATTACGCGGGTTCGAAAAACTTTTGTCCGATTTGGAAAAATTACGCGGGGTCGAAAAATTTTGGTCCGATTTGGGAAAATTCCGCGGGTTCGAAAAATTTTTGTCCGATTTGGAAAAATTCCGCGGGTTCGGAAAATTTTTGTCCGATTTGGAAAAATTCCGCGGGTTCGGAAAATTTTTGTCCGATTTGGAAAAATTCCGCGGGGTCGAAAAATTTTTCTCCGATTTGGAAAAATTCCGCGGGATCGAAAAATTTTTCTCCGATTTGGAAAAATTTTGTGGTCGAAAAATTTTTGTCCCATTTGGAAAAATTCCGCGGGGTCGAAAAATTTTTTTCCGATTTGAAAAAATTCCGCGGGGTCGAAAAATTTTGTCCGATTTGGGAAAAATTCCGCGCGGGTCGAAAAAATTTTTCTCCGATTTGGAAAAATTCCGCGGGGTCGAAAAATTTTTTTCCGATTTGAAAAAATTCCGCGGGGTCGAAAAATTTTTTTCGAAATTCGGAAAATTTTCCGGGTTCGAAAAAATTTTTGTCCGGGGTCCGAAAATTTTTGACCGATGTGGAAAAATTCCGCGGGGTTGGAAAATTTTTGTCCAATTTGGAAAAATTTTCCGGGTTCGAAAAAATTTTGGTCCGGGGTCCGAAAATTTTTGACCGATTTGGAAAAATTCAGCGGGTTCGAAAAATTTTTGTCCAACTTCGGAAAATTTTCCGGGTTCGAAAAAATTTTGGTCCGGGGTCCGAAAATTTTTGACCGATTTGGAAAAATTCCGCGGGTTCGAAAAATTTTTTTCGAAATTCGAAAAATTTTCCGGGTTCGAAAAAATTTTGGTCCGGGGTCCGAAAATTTTTGACCGATGATAGTATAGAATATCGTTTGGAATAAGAAATTGTTTTTTAATATCATCTAATACCGGACAATGTTAAGGAATATCATCGTGTATGGAGAAATACTACGGAATATCGTCTAATATTGGGTTATATTATAGAATACCGTGGGGATTCGAAAAAAATATAAAATAAAATTTAAATATAAAATGAGATATAATATAATTGATTATATTATAATATATCTTAATAAAAAGTATATATTGTAATGGAATACTGTAATGTAATTGGGGAAAATTAGGAGGATTGGGTAAAATTTTAGAAAAACCAGGGGAACTACGCTACGCTACACTACACTACACTACACTACACTACACTACACTAACGCGGTTGCCGGAAACTTTCAGATACAACAAGCTGTCTATATAATTCGAAAGTTTTATCTACTCAACTATTAAGCTCTACAACGTCTGCGGAAATTTTGCCTGAGGTAGCCGCCGTATACGCAGTCATCCGAGACAAACTTACCCTCACCGGGGATAGAACCTGGAACCTTCGTCGTCGAAGCTCAAAGCGCTACCCTAACGCCATAGGTCTTGCTTCTCGTTTCATTATATTACTACATAAAGTTTAGGAAAATCCGGCAGGTGTCGGAAAATTCCGCGGGGTCGGAATATTTTTGTCCGATTTGGAAAAATTCCGCGGGGTCGAAAAATTTTTGTCCGATTTGGAAAAATTCCGCGGGGTCGAAAAATTTTGGTCCGATTTGGAAAAATTCCGCGGGGTCGAAAAATTTTGGTCCGATTTGGAAAAATTCCGCGGGGTCGAAAAATTTTGGTCCGATTTGGAAAAATTCCGCGGGGTCGAAAAATTTTGGTCCGATTTGGAAAAATTACGCGGGGTCGAAAAATTTTTCTCCGATTTGGAAAAATTCCGCGGGGTCGAAATATTTTGGTCCGATTTGGAAAAATTACGCGGGGTCGAAAAATTTTGGTCCGATTTGGAAAAATTCCGCGGGGTCGAAAAGTTTTGGTCCGATTTGGGAAAATTCCGCGGGTTCGAAAAACTTTTGTCCGATTTGGAAAAATTACGCGGGGTCGAAAAATTTTGGTCCGATTTGGGAAAATTCCGCGGGTTCGAAAAATTTTTGTCCGATTTGGAAAAATTCCGCGGGTTCGGAAAATTTTTTTCCGATTTGGAAAAATTCCGCGGGTTCGAAAAATTTTTGTCCGATTTGGGAAAATTCCGCGGGGTCGAAAAATTTTTGTCCGATTTGGAAAAATTCCGCGGGGTCGGAAAATTTTTTTTTCCGATTTGGAAAAATTCCGCGGGGTCGAAAAATATTTGTCCGATTTGGGAAAACTCCGCGGGGTCGAAAAATTTTTGTCCGATTTGGGAAAATTCCGGGGGGTCGAAAAAATTTTTGTCCGATTTGGTAAAATTATACGGGATCAAAAAATTTTTGTCCTATTTTCGAAAATTCCGCGGGGTCGAAAAATTTTTTTCCGATTTGGAAAAATTCCGCGGGGTCGAAAAATTTTTTTCCGATTTGGGAAAATTCCGCGGGGTCGGAAAATTTTTTTTCCGATTTGGAAAAATTCCGCGGGGTCGAAAAATTTTTTTCCGATTTGGAAAAATTCCGCGGGGTCGAAAAATTTTTGTCCGATTTGGGAAAATTCCGGGGGGTCGAAAAATTTTTGTCCGATTTGGGAAAATTCCGCGGGGTCGAAAAATTTTTTTCCGATTTGGAAAAATTCCGCGGGGTCGAAAAATTTTTTTCGAAATTCGGAAAATTTTCCGGGTTCGAAAAAATTTTGGTCCGGGGTCCGAAAATTTTTGACCGATTTAGAAAAATTCCGCGGGGTTGGAAAATTTTTGTCCAACTTCGGAAAATTTTCCGGGTTCGAAAAAATTTTGGTCCGGGGTCCGAAAATTTTTGACCGATTTGGAAAAATTCCGCGGGGTTGGAAAATTTTTGTCCAACCTCGGAAAATTTTCCGGGTTCGAAAAAATTTTGGTCCGGGGTCCGAAAATTTTTGACCGATTTGGAAAAATTCAGCGGGTTCGAAAAATTTTTGTCCAACTTCGGAAAATTATCCGGGTTCGAAAAAATTTTGGTCCGGTGTCCGAAAATTTTTTTCCGATTTGGAAAAATTCCGCGGGGTCGAAAAATTTTTTTCCGATTTGTTAAAATTCCGCGGGGTCGAAAAATTTTTTTCCGATTTGGAAAAATTCCGAAGGGGTCGAAAAATTTTTGTCCCATTTGGAAAAATTCCGCGGGGTCGAAAAATTTTTTTCCGATTTGAAAAAATTCCGCGGGGTCGAAAAATTTTTTTCGAAATTCGGAAAATTTTCCGGGTTCGAAAAAATTTTGGTCCGGGGTCCGAAAATTTTTGACCGATTTAGAAAAATTCCGCGGGGTTGGAAAATTTTTGTCCAACTTCGGAAAATTTTCCGGGTTCGAAAAAATTTTGGTCCGGGGTCCGAAAATTTTTGACCGATTTAGAAAAATTCCGCGGGGTTGGAAAATTTTTGTCCAACCTCGGAAAATTTTCCGGGTTCGAAAAAATTTTGGTCCGGGGTCCGAAAATTTTTGACCGATTTGGAAAAATTCAGCGGGTTCGAAAAATTTTTGTCCAACTTCGGAAAATTTTCCGGGTTCGAAAAAATTTTGGTCCGGGGTCCGAAAATTTTTGACCGATTTGGAAAAATTCCGCGGGTTCGAAAAATTTTTTTCGAAATTCGAAAAATTTTCCGGGTTCGAAAAAATTTTGGTCCGGGGTCCGAAAATTTTTGACAGATTTGGAAAAATTCCGCGGGGTCGAAAAATTTTTGTCCAACTTCGGAAAATTTTCCGGGTTCGAAAAAATTTTGGTCCGGGGTCCGAAAATTTTTGACCGATGATAGTATAGAATATCGTTTGGAATAAGAAATTGTTTTTTAATATCATCTAATACCGGACAATGTTAAGGAATATCGTCAGGTACGGTGAAATATTACGAAATATCGTCTAATATCGGGTTATATTATGAAATACCGTCGAGTTTCTGAAAAAATATAAAATAAAATTTAAATATAAAATGAGATATAATATAATTGATTATATTATAATATATCTTAATAAAAAGACTATATTTGAATGGAATATGTCCAATTTGGGAAAATTAGGAGGGTTCTGTAAAATTTTAGAAAAACCAGGGATCTACGCTACGCTACGCCACACCACACCACACCACACTACACTACACTACACTACAACGCGGTTGCCGGAAACTTTCAGGTACAACAAGCTCTCTATATAATTCGAAAGTTTTATCTACTCAACTATTAAGCTCTATAACGTCTGCGGAAATTTTGCCTGAGGTAGCCGCCGTATACGCAGTCATCCGAGACAAACTTACGCACACCGGGGATAGAACCTGGAACCTTCGTCGTCGAAGCTCAAAGCGCTACCCTAACGCCACAGGTCTTGCTTCTCGTTTCATTATATTACTACATAAAGTTTAGGAAAATCCGGCAGGTGTCGGAAAATTCCGCGGGGTCGGGTAATTTTTGTCCGATTTGGGAAAATTCCGCGGGGTCGAAAAATTTTGGTCCGATTTGGAAAAATTACGCGGGGTCGAAAAATTTTGGTCCGATTTGGAAAAATTACGCGGGTTAGAAAAATTTTTCTCCGATTTGGAAAAATTACGCGGGGTCGAAAAATTTTTCTCCGATTTGGAAAAATTACGCGGGGTCGAAAAATTTTTCTCCGATTTGGAAAAATTACGCGGGGTCGAAAAATTTTTCTCCGATTTGGAAAAATTACGCGGGGTCGAAAAATTTTTCTCCGATTTGGAAAAATTACGCGGGGTCGAAAAATTTTTCTCCGATTTGGAAAAATTACGCGGGGTCGAAAAATTTTTCTCCGATTTGGAAAAATTCCGCGGGGTCGAAAAATTTTGGTCCGATTTGGAAAAATTACGCGGGGTCGAAAAATTTTGGTCCGATTTGGAAAAATTCCGCGGGGTCGAAAAATTTTGGTCCGATTTGGAAAAATTACGCGGGGTCGAAAAATTTTGGTCCGATTTGGAAAAATTACGCGGGGTCGAAAAATTTTGGTCCGATTTGGAAAAATTACGCGGGGTCGAAAAATTTTGGTCCGATTTGGAAAAATTACGCGGGGTCGAAAAATTTTGGTCCGATTTGGAAAAATTACGCGGGTTCGGAAAATTTTTGTCCGATTTGGAAAAATTACGCGGGGTCGAAAAATTTTTGTCCCATTTGGAAAAATTCCGCGGGGTCGAAAAATTTTTTTCCGATTTGGAAAAATTCCGCGGGGTCGAAAAGTTTTTGTCCGATTTGGGAAAATTCCGCGGGTTCGAAAAACTTTGGTCCGATTTGGAAAAATTCCGCGGGGTCGAAAAATTTTTTTCCGATTTGAAAAAATTCCGCGGGGTCGAAAAATTTTTTTCGAAATTCGGAAAATTTTCCGGGTTCGAAAAAATTTTGGTCCGGGGTCCGAAAATTTTTGACCGATTTAGAAAAATTCCGCGGGGTTGGAAAATTTTTGTCCAACTTCGGAAAATTTTCCGGGGTCGAAAAAATTTTGGTCCGGGGTCGAAAAATTTTGGTCCGATTTGGAAAAATTCCGCGGGTTCGAAAAATTTTTGTCCAACTTCGGAAAATTTTCCGGGTTCGAAAAAATTTTGGTCCGGGGTCCGAAAATTTTTGACCGATTTGGAAAAATTCCGCGGGTTCGAAAAATTTTTTTCGAAATTCGAAAAATTTTCCGGGTTCGAAAAAATTTTGGTCCGGGGTCCGAAAATTTTTGACCGATGATAGTATAGAATATCGTTTGGAATAAGAAATTGTTTTTTAATATCATCTAATACCGGACAATGTTAAGGAATATCGTCAGGTACGGTGAAATATTACGAAATATCGTCTAATATCGGGTTATATTATGAAATACCGTCGAGTTTCTGAAAAAATATAAAATAAAATTTAAATATAAAATGAGATATAATATAATTGATTATATTATAATATATCTTAATAAAAAGTATATATTGTAATGGAATACTGTAATGTAATTGGGGAAAATTAGGAGGATTGGGTAAAATTTTAGAAAAACCAGGGGAACTACACTACACTACACTACACTACACTACACTACACTACACTACACTAACGCGGTTGCCGGAAACTTTCAGATACCACAAGCTGTCTATATAATTCGAAAGTTTTATCTACTCAACTATTAAGCTCTACAACGTCTGCGGAAATTTTGCCTGAGGTAGCCGCCGTATACGCAGTCATCCGAGACAAACTTACCTACACCGGGGATAGAACCTGCAACCTTCGTCGTCGAAGCTCAAAGCGCTACCCTAACGCCACAAGTCTTGCCTCTCGTTTCATTATTTTACTACATAAAGTTTAGGAAAATCCGGCAGGTGTCGGAAAATTTTTCTCCGATTTGGAAAAATTACGCGGGGTCGAAAAATTTTTCTCCGATTTGGAAAAATTACGCGGGATCGAAAAATTTTTCTCCGATTTGGAAAAATTACGCGGGGTCGAAAAGTTTTGGTCCGATTTGGGAAAATTCCGCGGGTTCGAAAAACTTTTGTCCGATTTGGAAAAATTACGCGGGGTCGAAAAATTTTTCTCCGATTTGGAAAAATTACGCGGGGTCGAAAAATTTTTCTCCGATTTGGAAAAATTACGCGGGGTCGAAAAATTTTTCTCCGATTTGGAAAAATTCCGCGGGGTCGAAAAATTTTTCTCCGATTTGGAAAAATTCCGCGGGGTCGAAAAATTTTTCTCCGATTTGGAAAAATTCCGCGGGGTCGAAAAATTTTTGTCCGATTTGGAAAAATTCCGCGGGGTCGAAAAATTTTGGTCCGATTTGGAAAAATTCCGCGGGTTCGAAAAATTTTTGTCCGATTTGGAAAAATTACGCGGGGTCGAAAAATTTTTCTCCGATTTGGAAAAATTACGCGGGTTAGAAAAATTTTTCTCCGATTTGGAAAAATTCCGCGGGGTCGAAAAATTTTTGTCCGATTTGGAAAAATTCCGCGGGGTTAAAACATTTTTGTCCGATTTGGGAACATTCCGCGGGATCAAAAAATTTTATTCCGATTTGGGAAAATTCCGTGGGGTCGAAAAATTTTTGTCCGATTTGGGAAAATTCCGTGGGGTCGAAAAATTTTTGTCCGATTTGGGAAAATTCCGGGGGGTCAAAAATTTTTTGTCCGATTTGTTAAAATTCCGCGGGGTCGAAAAATTTTTTTCCGATTTGGAAAAATTCCGCGGGGTCGAAAAATTTTTTTCCGATTTGGGAAAATTCCGCGGGGTCGAAAAATTTTTTTCCGATTTGGAAAAATTCCGCGGGGTCGAAAAATTTTTTTCCGATTTGGAAAAATTCCGCGGGGTCGAAAAATTTTTGTCCGATTTGGGAAAATTTCGCGGGGTCGGAAAATTTATGTCCGATTTGGGAAAATTCCGCGGGGTCGAAAAATTTTTTTCCGATTTGGAAAAATTCCGCGGGGTCGAAAAATTTTTTTCGAAATTCGGAAAATTTTCCGGGTTCGAAAAAATTTTGGTCCGGGGTCCGAAAATTTTTGACCGATTTAGAAAAATTCCGCGGGGTTGGAAAATTTTTGTCCAACCTCGGAAAATTTTCCGGGTTCGAAAAAATTTTGGTCCGGGGTCCGAAAATTTTTGACCGATTTGGAAAAATTCAGCGGGTTCGAAAAATTTTTGTCCAACTTCGGAAAATTTTCCGGGTTCGAAAAAATTTTGGTCCGGGGTCCGAAAATTTTTGACCGATTTGGAAAAATTCCGCGGGGTCGAAAAATTTTTGTCCAACTTCGGAAAATTTTCCGGGTTCGAAAAAATTTTGGTCCGGGGTCCGAAAATTTTTGACCGATGATAGTATAGAATATCGTTTGGAATAAGAAATTGTTTTTTAATATCATCTAATACCGGACAATGTTAAGGAATATCGTCAGGTACGGTGAAATATTACGAAATATCGTCTAATATCGGGTTATATTATGGAATACCATCCAGTTTCTAAAAAAATATAAAATAAAATTTAACTATAAAATGAGATACAATATAATTGACTATATTATAATATATCTTAATAAAAAGAATATATTTTAATGGAATATGTCCAATTTGGGAAAATTAGGAGGGTTCTGTAAAATTTTAGAAAAACCAGGGATCTACGCTACGCTACGCCACACCACACCACACTACACTACACTACACTAACGCGGTTGCCGGAAACTTTCAGTTACAACAAGATCTCTATATAATTCGAAAGTTTTATCTACTCAACTATTAAGCTCTATAACGTCTGCGGAAATTTTGCCTGAGGTAGCCGCCGTATACGCAGTCATCCGAGACAAACTTACGCACACCGGGGATAGAACCTGGAACCTTCGTCGTCGAAGCTCAAAGCGCTACCCTAACGCCACAGGTCTTGCTTCTCGTTTCATTATATTACTACATAAAGTTTAGGAAAATCCGGCAGGTGTCGGAAAATTCCGCGGGGTCGGGTAATTTTTGTCCGATTTGGGAAAATTCCGCGGGGTCGAAAAATTTTTGTCCAACTTCGGAAAATTTTCCGGGGTCGAAAAAATTTTGGTCCGGGGTCCGAAAATTTTTGACCGATTTGGAAAAATTCCGCGGGGTCGGAAAATTTTTGTCCAACTTCGGAAAATTTTCCGGGGTCGAAAAAATTTTGGTCCGGGGTCCGAAAATTTTTGACCGATTTGGAAAAATTCCGCGGGTTCGAAAAATTTTTTTCGAAATTCGAAAAATTTTCCGGGTTCGAAAAAATTTTGGTCCGGGGTCCGAAAATTTTTGACCGATTTGGAAAAATTCCGCGGGTTCGAAAAATTTTTTTCGAAATTCGAAAAATTTTCCGGGTTCGAAAAAATTTTGGTCCGGGGTCCGAAAATTTTTGACAGATTTGGAAAAATTCCGCGGGGTCGAAAAATTTTTGTCCAACTTCGGAAAATTTTCCGGGTTCGAAAAAATTTTGGTCCGGGGTCCGAAAATTTTTGACCGATGATAGTATAGAATATCGTTTGGAATAAGAAATTGTTTTTTAATATCATCTAATACCGGACAATGTTAAGGAATATCGTCAGGTACGGTGAAATATTACGAAATATCGTCTAATATCGGGTTATATTATGAAATACCGTCGAGTTTCTGAAAAAATATAAAATAAAATTTAAATATAAAATGAGATATAATATAATTGATTATATTATAATATATCTTAATAAAAAGTATATATTGTAATGGAATACTGTAATGTAATTGGGGAAAATTAGGAGGATTGGGTAAAATTTTAGAAAAACCAGGGGAACTACACTACACTACACTACACTACACTACACTACACTACACTACACTAACGCGGTTGCCGGAAACTTTCAGATACCACAAGCTGTCTATATAATTCGAAAGTTTTATCTACTCAACTATTAAGCTCTACAACGTCTGCGGAAATTTTGCCTGAGGTAGCCGCCGTATACGCAGTCATCCGAGACAAACTTACCTACACCGGGGATAGAACCTGCAACCTTCGTCGTCGAAGCTCAAAGCGCTACCCTAACGCCACAAGTCTTGCCTCTCGTTTCATTATTTTACTACATAAAGTTTAGGAAAATCCGGCAGGTGTCGGAAAATTCCGCGGGGTCGGGTAATTTTTGTCCGATTTGGAAAAATTCCGCGGGGTCGAAAAATTTTTGTCCAACTTCGGAAAATTTTCCGGGGTCGAAAAAATTTTGGTCCGGGGCCCGAAAATTTTTGACCGATTTAGAAAAATTCCGCGGGGTTGGAAAATTTTTGTCCAACTTCGGAAAATTTTCCGGGTTCGAAAAAATTTTGGTCCGGGGTCCGAAAATTTTTGACCGATTTGGAAAAATTCAGCGGGTTCGAAAAATTTTTGTCCAACTTCGGAAAATTTTCCGGGTTCGAAAAAATTTTGGTCCGGGGTCCGAAAATTTTTGACCGATTTGGAAAAATTCCGCGGGGTCGAAAAATTTTTGTCCAACTTCGGAAAATTTTCCGGGTTCGAAAAAATTTTGGTCCGGGGTCCGAAAATTTTTGACCGATGATAGTATAGAATATCGTTTGGAATAAGAAATTGTTTTTTAATATCATCTAATACCGGACAATGTTAAGGAATATCGTCAGGTACGGTGAAATATTACGAAATATCGTCTAATATCGGGTTATATTATGAAATACCGTCGAGTTTCTGAAAAAATATAAAATAAAATTTAAATATAAAATGAGATATAATATAATTGATTATATTATAATATATCTTAATAAAAAGTATATATTGTAATGGAATACTGTAATGTAATTGGGGAAAATTAGGAGGATTGGGTAAAATTTTAGAAAAACCAGGGGAACTACGCTACGCTACGCTACGCTACGCTACGCTACACTAACGCGGTTGCCGGAAACTTTCAGATACAACAAGCTGTCTATATAATTCGAAAGTTTTATCTACTCAACTATTAAGCTCTACAACGTCTGCGGAAATTTTGCCTGAGGTAGCCGCCGTATACGCAGTCATCCGAGACAAACTTACCTACACCGGGGATAGAACCTGGAACCTTCGTCGTCGAAGCTCAAAGCGCTACCCTAACGCCACAGGTCTTGCTTCTCGTTTCATTATATTACTACATAAAGTTTAGGAAAATCCGCGGGGTCGGAAAATTTTTCTCCGATTTGGAAAAATTACGCGGGGTCGAAAAATTTTTCTCCGATTTGGAAAAATTACGCGGGGTCGAAAAATTTTTCTCCGATTTGGAAAAATTACGCGGGGTCGAAAAATTTTTCTCCGATTTGGAAAAATTACGCGGGGTCGAAAAATTTTTCTCCGATTTGGAAAAATTACGCGGGTTAGAAAAATTTTTCTCCGATTTGGAAAAATTACGCGGGGTCGAAAAATTTTTCACCGATTTGGAAAAATTCCGCGGGGTCGAAAAATTTTTCTCCGATTTGGAAAAATTACGCGGGGTCGAAAAATTTTTCTCCGATTTGGAAAAATTACGCGGGGTCGAAAAATTTTTCTCCGATTTGGAAAAATTACGCGGGGTCGAAAAATTTTTCTCCGATTTGGAAAAATTCCGCGGGGTCGAAAAATTTTTGTCCGATTTGGAAAAATTCCGCGGGGTCGAAAAATTTTTCTCCGATTTGGAAAAATTCCGCGGGGTCGAAAAATTTTTCTCCGATTTGGAAAAATTCCGCGGGGTCGAAAAATTTTTCTCCGATTTGGGAAAATTCCGCGGGGTCGAAAAATTTTTTTCCGATTTGGAAAAATTCCGCGGGGTCGAAAAATTTTTCTCCGATTTGGGAAAATTCCGCGGGGTCGAAAAATTTTTTTCCGATTTGGAAAAATTCCGGTGGGTTGAAAAATTTTTGTCCATCTTCGGAAAATTTTCCGGGGTCGAAAAAATTTTGGTCCGGGGTCCGAAAAATTTTTACCGATTTAGGAAAATTCCGCGGGGTCGAAAAATTTTTTTCGAAATTCGGAAAATTTTCCGGGTTCGAAAAAATTTTGGTCCGGGGTCCGAAAATTTTTGACCGATTTAGAAAAATTCCGCGGGGTTGGAAAATTTTTGTCCAACCTCGGAAAATTTTCCGGGTTCGAAAAAATTTTGGTCCGGGGTCCGAAAATTTTTGACCGATTTGGAAAAATTCCGCGGGTTCGAAAAATTTTTGTCCAACTTCGGAAAATTTTCCGGGTTCGAAAAAATTTTGGTCCGGGGTCCGAAAATTTTTGACCGATTTGGAAAAATTCCGCGGGGTCGAAAAATTTTGGTCCGATTTGGAAAAATTCCGCGGGGTCGAAAAATTTTTTTCCGATTTGGGAAAATTCCGGGGGGTCGAAAAATTTTTGTCCGATTTGGAAAAATTCCGCGGGGTCGAAAAATTTTTTTCCGATTTGGAAAAATTCCGCGGGGTCGAAAAATTTTTTTCGAAATTCGGAAAATTTTCCGGGTTCGAAAAAATTTTGGTCCGGGGTCCGAAAATTTTTGACCGATTTAGAAAAATTCCGCGGGGTTGGAAAATTTTTGTCCAACTTCGGAAAATTTTCCGGGTTCGAAAAAATTTTGGTCCGGGGTCCGAAAATTTTTGACCGATTTGGAAAAATTCCGCGGGGTCGAAAAATTTTTGTCCAACTTCGGAAAATTTTCCGGGTTCGAAAAAATTTTGGTCCGGGGTCCGAAAATTTTTGACCGATTTGGAAAAATTCCGCGGGTTCGAAAAATTTTTGTCCAACTTCGGAAAATTTTCCGGGTTCGAAAAAATTTTGGTCCGGGGTCCGAAAATTTTTGACCGATTTGGAAAAATTCCGCGGGTTCGAAAAATTTTTTTCCAACTTCGAAAAATTTTCCGGGTTCGAAAAAATTTTGGTCCGGGGTCCGAAAATTTTTGACAGATTTGGAAAAATTCCGCGGGGTCGAAAAATTTTTGTCCAACTTCGGAAAATTTTCCGGGTTCGAAAAAATTTTGGTCCGGGGTCCGAAAATTTTTGACCGATGATAGTATAGAATATCGTTTGGAATAAGAAATTGTTTTTTAATATCATCTAATACCGGACAATGTTAAGGAATATCGTCAGGTACGGTGAAATATTACGAAATATCGTCTAATATCGGGTTATATTATGAAATACCGTCGAGTTTCTGAAAAAATATAAAATAAAATTTAACTATAAAATGAGATACAATATAATTGACTATATTATAATATATCTTAATAAAAAGAATATATTTTAATGGAATATGTCCAATTTGGGAAAATTAGGAGGGTTCTGTAAAATTTTAGAAAAACCAGGGATCTACACTACACTACACTACACTACACTACACTACACTACACTACAACGCGGTTGCCGGAAACTTTCAGGTACAACAAGCTCTCTATATAATTCGAAAGTTTTATCTACTCAACTATTAAGCTCTATAACGTCTGCGGAAATTTTGCCTGAGGTAGCCGCCGTATACGCAGTCATCCGAGACAAACTTACGCACACCGGGGATAGAACCTGGAACCTTCGTCGTCGAAGCTCAAAGCGCTACCCTAACGCCACAGGTCTTGCTTCTCGTTTCATTATATTACTACATAAAGTTTAGGAAAATCCGGCAGGTGTCGGAAAATTCCGCGGGGTCGGGTAATTTTTGTCCGATTTGGGAAAATTCCGCGGGGTCGAAAAATTTTTCTCCGATTTGGAAAAATTACGCGGGGTCGAAAAATTTTTCTCCGATTTGGAAAAATTACGCGGGTTAGAAAAATTTTTCTCCGATTTGGAAAAATTACGCGGGGTCGAAAAATTTTTCTCCGATTTGGAAAAATTACGCGGGGTCGAAAAATTTTTCTCCGATTTGGAAAAATTACGCGGGGTCGAAAAATTTTTCTCCGATTTGGAAAAATTACGCGGGGTCGAAAAATTTTTCTCCGATTTGGAAAAATTACGCGGGGTCGAAAAATTTTTCTCCGATTTGGAAAAATTACGCGGGGTCGAAAAATTTTTCTGCGATTTGGAAAAATTCCGCGGGGTCGAAAAATTTTGGTCCGATTTGGAAAAATTACGCGGGGTCGAAAAATTTTGGTCCGATTTGGGAAAATTACGCGGGGTCGAAAAATTTTGGTCCGATTTGGAAAAATTACGCGGGGTCGAAAAATTTTGGTCCGATTTGGAAAAATTACGCGGGGTCGAAAAATTTTGGTCCGATTTGGAAAAATTACGCGGGGTCGAAAAATTTTGGTCCGATTTGGAAAAATTACGCGGGGTCGAAAAATTTTGGTCCGATTTGGGAAAATTCCGCGGGTTCGAAAAACTTTTGTCCGATTTGGAAAAATTACGCGGGGTCGAAAAATTTTGGTCCGATTTGGAAAAATTACGCGGGGTCGAAAAATTTTGGTCCGATTTGGAAAATTTCGCGGGGTCGAAAAGTTTTGGTCCGATTTGGGAAAATTCCGCGGGTTCGAAAAACTTTTGTCCGATTTGGAAAAATTACGCGGGGTCGAAAAGTTTTGGTCCGATTTGGGAAAATTCCGCGGGTTCGAAAAATTTTTTTCGAAATTCGGAAAATTTTCCGGGTTCGAAAAAATTTTGGTCCGGGGTCCGAAAATTTTTGACCGATTTGGAAAAATTCCGCGGGTTCGAAAAATTTTTTTCGAAATTCGAAAAATTTTCCGGGTTCGAAAAAATTTTGGTCCGGGGTCCGAAAATTTTTGACCGATTTGGAAAAATTCCGCGGGGTCGAAAAATTTTTGTCCAACTTCGGAAAATTTTCCGGGGTCGAAAAAATTTTGGTCCGGGGTCCGAAAATTTTTGACCGATTTGGAAAAATTCCGCGGGGTCGGAAAATTTTTGTCCAACTTCGGAAAATTTTCCGGGTTCGAAAAAATTTTGGTCCGGGGTCCGAAAATTTTTGACCGATGATAGTATAGAATATCGTTTGGAATAAGAAATTGTTTTTTAATATCATCTAATACCGGACAATGTTAAGGAATATCGTCAGGTACGGTGAAATATTACGAAATATCGTCTAATATCGGGTTATATTATGAAATACCGTCGAGTTTCTGAAAAAATATAAAATAAAATTTAAATATAAAATGAGATATAATATAATTGATTATATTATAATATATCTTAATAAAAAGTATATATTGTAATGGAATACTGTAATGTAATTGGGGAAAATTAGGAGGATTGGGTAAAATTGAAGAAAAAACAGGGGATCTACGCTACGCTACGCTCCACACTACACTAACGCGGTTGCCGGAAACTTTCAGGTACAACAAGCTCTCTATATAATTCGAAAGTTTTATCTACTCAACTATTAAGCTCTATAACGTCTGCGGAAATTTTGCCTGAGGTAGCCGCCGTATACGCAGTCATCCGAGACAAACTTACGCACACCGGGGATAGAACCTGGAACCTTCGTCGTCGAAGCTCAAAGCGCTACCCTAACGCCACAGGTCTTGCTTCTCGTTTCATTATATTACTACATAAAGTTTAGGAAAATCCGGCAGGTGTCGGAAAATTCCGCGGGGTCGGGTAATTTTTGTCCGATTTGGGAAAATTCCGCGGGGTCGAAAAATTTTGGTCCGATTTGGAAAAATTACGCGGGGTCGAAAAATTTTTCTCCGATTTGGAAAAATTACGCGGGGTCGAAAAATTTTTCTCCGATTTGGAAAAATTACGCGGGGTCGAAAAATTTTTCTCCGATTTGGAAAAATTACGCGGGGTCGAAAAATTTTTCTCCGATTTGGAAAAATTACGCGGGGTCGAAAAATTTTTCTCCGATTTGGAAAAATTACGCGGGGTCGAAAAATTTTTCTCCGATTTGGAAAAATTACGCGGGGTCGAAAAATTTTTCTCCGATTTGGAAAAATTACGCGGGGTCGAAAAATTTTTCTCCGATTTGGAAAAATTACGCGGGGTCGAAAAATTTTTCACCGATTTGGAAAAATTCCGCGGGGTCGAAAAATTTTTCTCCGATTTGGAAAAATTCCGCGGGGTCGAAAAATTTTTCTCCGATTTGGGAAAATTCCGCGGGGTCGAAAAATTTTTTTCCGATTTGGAAAAATTCCGCGGGGTCGAAAAATTTTTTTCCGATTTGTTAAAATTCCGCGGGGTCGAAAAATTTTTTTCCGATTTGGAAAAATTCCGAAGGGGTCGAAAAATTTTTGTCCCATTTGGAAAAATTCCGCGGGGTCGAAAAATTTTTTTCCGATTTGAAAAAATTCCGCGGGGTCGAAAAATTTTTTTCGAAATTCGGAAAATTTTCCGGGTTCGAAAAAATTTTGGTCCGGGGTCCGAAAATTTTTGACCGATTTAGAAAAATTCCGCGGGGTTGGAAAATTTTTGTCCAACTTCGGAAAATTTTCCGGGGTCGAAAAAATTTTGGTCCGGGGTCCGAAAATTTTTGACCGATTTGGAAAAATTCCGCGGGGTTGGAAAATTTTTGTCCAACTTCGGAAAATTTTCCGGGGTCGAAAAAATTTTGGTCGGGGGTCCGAAAATTTTTGACCGATTTGGATTTGGAAAAATTCAGCGGGTTCGAAAAATTTTTGTCCAACTTCGGAAAATTTTCCGGGTTCGAAAAAATTTTGGTCCGGGGTCCGAAAATTTTTGACCGATTTGGAAAAATTCCGCGGGGTCGAAAAATTTTGGTCCGATTTGGAAAAATTCCGCGGGGTCGAAAAATTTTTTTCCGATTTGGAAAAATTCCGAAGGGGTCGAAAAATTTTTGTCCCATTTGGAAAAATTCCGCGGGGTCGAAAAATTTTTTTCCGATTTGGAAAATTTTCCGGGTTCGAAAAAATTTTGGTCCGGGGTCCGAAAATTTTTGACCGATTTAGAAAAATTCCGCGGGGTTGGAAAATTTTTGTCCAACTTCGGAAAATTTTCCGGGTTCGAAAAAATTTTGGTCCGGGGTCCGAAAATTTTTGACCGATTTAGAAAAATTCCGCGGGGTTGGAAAATTTTTGTCCAACCTCGGAAAATTTTCCGGGTTCGAAAAAATTTTGGTCCGGGGTCCGAAAATTTTTGACCGATTTGGAAAAATTCAGCGGGTTCGAAAAATTTTTGTCCAACTTCGGAAAATTTTCCGGGTTCGAAAAAATTTTGGTCCGGGGTCCGAAAATTTTTGACCGATTTGGAAAAATTCCGCGGGTTCGAAAAATTTTTTTCCAACTTCGAAAAATTTTCCGGGTTCGAAAAAATTTTGGTCCGGGGTCCGAAAATTTTTGACAGATTTGGAAAAATTCCGCGGGTTCGAAAAATTTTTTTCGAAATTCGAAAAATTTTCCGGGTTCGAAAAAATTTTGGTCCGGGGTCCGAAAATTTTTGACCGATGATAGTATAGAATATCGTTTGGAATAAGAAATTGTTTTTTAATATCATCTAATACCGGACAATGTTAAGGAATATCGTCAGGTACGGTGAAATATTACGAAATATCGTCTAATATCGGGTTATATTATGAAATACCGTCGAGTTTCTGAAAAAATATAAAATAAAATTTAAATATAAAATGAGATATAATATAATTGATTATATTATAATATATCTTAATAAAAAGTATATATTGTAATGGAATACTGTAATGTAATTGGGGAAAATTAGGAGGATTGGGTAAAATTTTAGAAAAACCGGGGATCTACACTGCACTGCACTGCACTGCACTACACTACACTACAACGCGGTTGCCGGAAACTTTCAGGTACAACAAGCTCTCTATATAATTCGAAAGTTTTATCTACTCAACTATTAAGCTCTATAACGTCTGCGGAAATTTTGCCTGAGGTAGCCGCCGTATACGCAGTCATCCGAGACAAACTTACGCACACCGGGGATAGAACCTGGAACCTTCGTCGTCGAAGCTCAAAGCGCTACCCTAACGCCACAGGTCTTGCTTCTCGTTTCATTATATTACTACATAAAGTTTAGGAAAATCCGGCAGGTGTCGGAAAATTCCGCGGGGTCGGGTAATTTTTGTCCGATTTGGGAAAATTCCGACGGTTCGAAAATTTTTTGTCCGATTTGGAAAAATTCCGCGGGGTCGAAAAATTTTGGTCCGATTTGGAAAAATTACGCGGGTTAGAAAAATTTTTCTCCGATTTGGAAAAATTACGCGGGGTCGAAAAATTTTTCTCCGATTTGGAAAAATTCCGCGGGGTCGAAAAATTTTTCTCCGATTTGGAAAAATTACGCGGGGTCGAAAAATTTTTCTCCGATTTGGAAAAATACCGCGGGGTCGAAAATTTTTCTCCGATTTGGGAAAAATTCCGACGGGTCTAAAATTTTTCCTCCTATTTGGAAAACTACCTCGGTTGTCGAAAAATGTGTTTCTCACTTCCGATTTGGAAAAATTTCCGCGGGCGAAAAATATTTCTCCATTTTGAAAAAAATACCGCGGGTCGAAAATTTTGTCTCCGATATTTGGAAAAAATTCCGCGGGTTCGAAAAATTTTCTCCATTTGGAAAAATTCCGTGCGGTCGAAAAAGTTTTCCACCGATAGAAAAATTACGCGGGGTCAAAATTTTCTCCGATTTGAAAATTTCCGGGGTCGAAAAATTTTTCTCCGATTTGGAAAAATTCCGCGGGGTCGAAAAATTTTTCTCCGATTTGGAAAAATTCCGCGGGGTCGAAAAATTTTTCTCCGATTTGGAAAAATTCCGCGGGGTCGAAAAATTTTTCTCCGATTTGGAAAAATTACGCGGGGTCGAAAAATTTTTCTCCGATTTGGAAAAATTCCGCGGGGTCGAAAAATTTTTCTCCGATTTGGAAAAATTCCGCGGGGTCGAAAAATTTTTCTCCGATTTGGAAAAATTCCGCGGGGTCGAAAAATTTTTCTCCGATTTGGAAAAATTACGCGGGGTCGAAAAATTTTTCTCCGATTTGGGAAAATTCCGCGGGTTCGAAAAATTTTTGTCCGATTTGGAAAAATTCCGCGGGGTCGAAAAATTTTTGTCCGATTTGGAAAAATTCCGCGGGGTCGGAAAATTTGTGCCCGATTTGGAAAAATTCCGCGGGGTCGAAAAATTTTGTCCGATTTGGGAAAAATTCCGCGGGGTCGAAAAATTTTTCTCCGATTTGGAAAAATTCCGCGGGGTCGAAAAATTTTTTTCCGATTTGAAAAAATTCCGCGGGGTCGAAAAATTTTTTTCGAAATTCGGAAAATTTTCCGGGTTCGAAAAAATTTTGGTCCGGGGTCCGAAAATTTTTGACCGATTTGGAAAAATTCCGCGGGGTCGGAAAATTTTTGTCCAACTTCGGAAAATTTTCCGGGTTCGAAAAAATTTTGGTCCGGGGTCCGAAAATTTTTGACCGATTTGGAAAAATTCAGCGGGTTCGAAAAATTTTTGTCCAACTTCGGAAAATTTTCCGGGTTCGAAAAAATTTTGGTCCGGGGTCCGAAAATTTTTGACCGATTTGGAAAAATTCCGCGGGTTCGAAAAATTTTTTTCCAACTTCGAAAAATTTTCCGGGTTCGAAAAAATTTTGGTCCGGGGTCCGAAAATTTTTGACCGATGATAGTATAGAATATCGTTTGGAATAAGAAATTGTTTTAATATCATCTAATACCGGACAATGTTAGGAATATCGTCGGTACGGGGAAATATTACGATTTTTTAATATCGGATTTATGAAATTCCGCGAGTTCGAAAAATTTTTTTAAATATATGAGATAATATAATTGATTATATTATAATATATCTTAATAAAAAAATTTTTGTAATGGAATACTGTAATGTAATTGGGAAAATTAGGAGGATTGGGTAAAATTTTAGCCGGGGAACTATACGCTACGAAAATAATACACTAACGCGGTTCGAATTTCAGATACAACAATTCTATATAATTCGATTAAAAAAATTAGTTCTTGCGGAAAAATTTTTCTATAATTTCCGAGAAAATTCCGGGGATAGAAAAATTTTGTCCGAAGCTCATCCCTAAAAAATTTTTCGTTTCAAATTACTCGAAAAATTCGGAAAATCCGGCAGGTGTCGGAAAATTCCGCGGGGTCGAAAATTTTTCTCCGATTTGGAAAAATTCCGCGGGTTCGGAAAATTTTGGTCCGGTTTGGAAA
The DNA here is from genome assembly GCA_032207245.1 of Pardosa pseudoannulata. Lineage (NCBI taxonomy): Eukaryota > Metazoa > Arthropoda > Arachnida > Araneae > Lycosidae > Pardosa > Pardosa pseudoannulata. The sequence goes on from CM063510.1 coordinate 163,278,531, forward strand.
AATTCCGCGGGGTCGAAAAATTTTTTCTCCGATTCGGGAAAATTCCGCGGGGTCGAAAAATTTTTGTCCGATTTGGAAAAATTCCGCGGGGTCGAAAAATTTTTGTCCGATTTTGGAAAATTCCGCGGGGTCGAAAAATTTTTCACCGATTTGGAAAAATTCCGCGGGTCGAAAAATTTTTGTCCGATTTGGAAAAATTCCGCGGGGTCGAAAAAATTTTTTTCCGATTTGGGAAAATTCCGCGGGGTCGAAAGATTTTTGTCCGATTCGGAAAAATTCCGTGGGGTCGAAAAATTTTGGTCCGATTTGGAAAAATTCCGCGGGGTCGAAAAATTTTTTTCCGATTTGGAAAAATTCCGCGGGGTCGAAAATTTTTTTCCAAATTTGGATTTGGGTTCGGAAAATTTTGCGGGGTCCGAAAATTTTTGACCGATTTTGAAAATTTTCCGGGGTCGAAAAAATTTTGGTCCGGGGTCCGAAAATTTTTGACCGATTTGGAAAAATTCCGCGGGGTCGGAAAATTTTTGTCCAACTTCGGAAAATTTTCCGGGGTCGAAAAAATTTTGGTCGGGGGTCCGAAAAATTTTGGTCCGATTTGGAAAAATTCCGCGGGTTCGAAAAATTTTTGTCCAACTTCGGAAAATTTTCCGGGGTCGAAAAAATTTTGGTCCGGGGTCCGAAAATTTTGACCGATTTGGAAAAATTCCGCGGGGTCGAAAAATTTTGGTCCGATTTGGAAAAATTACGCGGGGTCGAAAAATTTTGGTCCGATTTGGGAAAATTCCGGGGGGTCGAAAAATTTTGGTCCGATTTGGAAAAATTCCGCGGGGTCGAAAAATTTTTTTCCGATTTGGAAAAATTCCGCGGGGTCGAAAAATTTTTTTCCGATTTGGAAAAATTCCGCGGGGTCGGAAAATTTTTTTCCGGGTCCGATTTCCGATTTGGGAAAAATTCCGCGGGGTCGAAAAATTTTTGTCCATCTTCGGAAAATTTTCCGGGGTCGAAAAAATTTTGGTCCGGGGTTCGAAAATTTTTGACCGATTTGGAAAAATTCCGCGGGGTCGGAAAATTTTTGTCCAACTTCGGAAAATTTTCCGGGGTCGAAAAAATTTTGGTCGGGGGTCCGAAAATTTTTGACCGATTTGGAAAAATTCCGCGGGGTCGAAAAATTTTTGTCCAACTTCGGAAAATTTTCCGGGTTCGAAAAAATTTTGGTCCGGGGTCCGAAAATTTTTGACCGATTTGGAAAAATTCAGCGGGGTCGAAAAATTTTTGTCCAACTTCGGAAAATTTTCCGGGGGCGAAAAAATTTTGGTCCGGGGTCCGAAAAATTTTTGACCGATTTGGAAAAATTCCGCGGGGTTCGAAAAATTTTTTTCGAAATTCGAAAAATTTTCCGGGGTCGAAAAAATTTTGGTCCGGGGTCCGAAAATTTTTGACCGATTTGGAAAAATTCCGCGGGGTCGAAAAATTTTTGTCCAACTTCGGAAAATTTTCCGGGTTCGAAAAAAATTTTGGTCGGGGGTCCGAAAATTTTTGACCGATGATAGTATAGAATATCGTTTGGAATAAGAAATTGTTTTTTAATATCATCTAATACCGGACAATGTTAAGGAATATCGTCAGGTACGGTGAAATATTACGAAATATCGTCTAATATCGGGTTATATTATAGAATACCGTCGTGATTCGGAAAAAATATAAAATAAAATTAAACTATAAAATGAGATATAATATAATTGATTATATTATAATATATCTTAATAAAAAGAATATATTTTAATAGAATATATAAAATTTCGGAAAATTAGGCGTGTTGGGTAAAATTTTTGAAAAAAAACGAAAAACCGGGGATCTACACTACACTACACTGCACTACACTACACTACACTACACTACACTACACTACAACGCGGTTGCCGGAAACTTTCAGGTACAACAAGCTCTCTATATAATTCGAAAGTTTTATCTACTCAACTATTAAGCTCTATAACGTCTGCGGAAATTTTGCCTGAGGTAGCCGCCGTATACGCAGTCATCCGAGACAAACTTACGCACACCGGGGATAGAACCTGGAACCTTCGTCGTCGAAGCTCAAAGCGCTACCCTAACGCCACAGGTCTTGCTTCTCGTTTCATTATATTACTACATAAAGTTTAGGAAAATCCGGCAGGTGTCGGAAAATTCCGCGGGGTCGGGTAATTTTTGTCCGATTTGGGAAAATTCCGCGGGGTCGAAAAATTTTGGTCCGATTTGGAAAAATTCCGCGGGGTCGAAAAATTTTGGTCCGATTTGGAAAAATTACGCGGGTTAGAAAAATTTTTCTCCGATTTGGAAAAATTACGCGGGGTCGAAAAATTTTTCTCCGATTTGGAAAAATTACGCGGGGTCGAAAAATTTTTCTCCGATTTGGAAAAATTACGCGGGGTCGAAAAATTTTTCTCCGATTTGGAAAAATTACGCGGGGTCGAAAAATTTTTCTCCGATTTGGAAAAATTACGCGGGGTCGAAAAATTTTTCTCCGATTTGGAAAAATTACGCGGGTTAGAAAAATTTTTCTCCGATTTGGAAAAATTACGCGGGGTCGAAAAATTTTTCTCCGATTTGGAAAAATTCCGCGGGGTCGAAAAATTTTTGTCCGATTTGGAAAAATTCCGCGGGGTCGAAAAATTTTTCTCCGATTTGGGAAAATTCCGCGGGGTCGAAAAATTTTTTTCCGATTTGGAAAAATTCCGCGGGGTCGAAAAATTTTTCTCCGATTTGGAAAAATTCCGCGGGGTCGAAAAATTTTTCTCCGATTTGGAAAAATTCCGCGGGGTCGAAAAATTTTTCTCCGATTTGGAAAAATTCCGCGGGGTCGAAAAATTTTTTTCCGATTTGGAAAAATTCCGCGGGGTCGAAAAATTTTGGTCCGATTTGGAAAAATTACGCGGGGTCGAAAAATTTTGGTCCGATTTGGAAAATTTCCGCGGGGTCGAAAAGTTTTGGTCCGATTTGGGAAAATTCCGCGGGTTCGAAAAACTTTTGTCCGATTTGGAAAAATTCCGCGGGGTCGAAAAATTTTTGTCCGATTTGGGAAAATTCCGCGGGGTCGAAAAATTTTTTTCCGATTTGAAAAAATTCCGCGGGGTCGAAAAATTTTTTTCGAAATTCGGAAAATTTTCCGGGTTCGAAAAAATTTTGGTCCGGGGTCCGAAAATTTTTGACCGATTTGGAAAAATTCCGCGGGGTTGGAAAATTTTTGTCCAACTTCGGAAAATTTTCCGGGTTCGAAAAAATTTTGGTCCGGGGTCCGAAAATTTTTGACCGATTTGGAAAAATTCCGCGGGTTCGAAAAATTTTTTTCGAAATTCGAAAAATTTTCCGGGTTCGAAAAAATTTTGGTCCGGGGTCCGAAAATTTTTGACAGATTTGGAAAAATTCCGCGGGTTCGAAAAATTTTTTTCGAAATTCGAAAAATTTTCCGGGTTCGAAAAAATTTTGGTCCGGGGTCCGAAAATTTTTGACCGATGATAGTATAGAATATCGTTTGGAATAAGAAATTGTTTTTTAATATCATCTAATACCGGACAATGTTAAGGAATATCGTCAGGTACGGTGAAATATTACGAAATATCGTCTAATATCGGGTTATATTATGAAATACCGTCGAGTTTCTGAAAAAATATAAAATAAAATTTAAATATAAAATGAGATATAATATAATTGATTATATTATAATATATCTTAATAAAAAGTATATATTGTAATGGAATACTGTAATGTAATTGGGGAAAATTAGGAGGATTGGGTAAAATTTTAGAAAAACCAGGGGAACTACGCTACGCTACACTACACTACACTACACTACACTACACTACACTAACGCGGTTGCCGGAAACTTTCAGATACAACAAGCTGTCTATATAATTCGAAAGTTTTATCTACTCAACTATTAAGCTCTTCATACGTCTGCGGAAATTTTTCCTGAGGTAGCCATCGTAAACGCAGTCTTCCGAGACAAACTTACCCACACCGGGGATAGAACCTGGAACCTTCGTCGTCGAAGCTCAAAGCGCTACTATAACGCCACAAGTCTTGCCTCTCGTTTCATTATTTTACTACATAAAGTTTAGGAAAATCCGGCAGGTGTCGGAAAATTCCGCGGGGGTTCGAAAAATTTTTCTCGATTCGGAAAAATTCCGCGGGGGTTCGAAAAATTTTTCTCCGGTTTGGAAAAATTCCGCGGGTTCGAAAAAATTTTTCTCCGATTTGGAAAAATTACGCGGGGTCGAAAAATTTTTCTCCGATTTGGAAAAATTACGCGGGTTAGAAAAATTTTTCTCCGATTTGGAAAAATTACGCGGGGTCGAAAAATTTTTCTCCGATTTGGAAAAATTACGCGGGTTAGAAAAATTTTTCTCCGATTTGGAAAAATTACGCGGGGTCGAAAAATTTTTCTCCGATTTGGGAAAATTCCGGGGGGTCGAAAAATTTTTGTCCGATTTGGGAAAATTCCGCGGGGTCGAAAAATTTTTGTCCGATTTGGGAAAATTCCGCGGGGTCGAAAAATTTTTGTCCGATTTGGGAAAATTCCGCGGGGTCGAAAAATTTTTCTCCGATTTGGAAAAATTCCGCGGGGTCGAAAAATTTTTGTCCGATTTGGAAAAATTCCGCGGGGTCGAAAAATTTTTCTCCGATTTGGAAAAATTACGCGGGGTCGAAAAATTTTTCACCGATTTGGAAAAATTCCGCGGGGTCGAAAAATTTTTGTCCGATTTGGAAAAATTCCGCGGGGTCGAAAAATTTTTGTCCGATTTGGGAAAATTCCGCGGGGTCGAAAAATTTTTGTCCGATTTGGGAAAATTCCGGGGGGTCGAAAAATTTTTGTCCGATTTGGGAAAATTCCGGGGGGTCGAAAAATTTTTGTCCGATTTGGGAAAATTCCGCGGGGTCGAAAAATTTTTGTCCGATTTGGGAAAATTCCGCGGGGTCGAAAAATTTTTTTCCGATTTGGAAAAATTCCGCGGGGTCGAAAAATTTTTTTCCGATTTGGGAAAATTCCGCGGGGTCGAAAAATTTTTTTCCGATTTGGAAAAATTCCGCGGGGTCGAAAAATTTTTGTCCGATTTGGAAAAATTCCGCGGGGTCGAAAAATTTTTGTCCGATTTGGGAAAATTCCGCGGGGTCGAAAAATTTTTGTCCGATTTGGGAAAATTCCGCGGGGTCGAAAAATTTTTGTCCGATTTGGGAAAATTCCGCGGGGTCGAAAAATTTTTGTCCAAATTCGGAAAATTTTCCGGTGTCGAAAAAATTTTGGTCCGGGGTCCGAAAATTTTAGACCGATTTGGAAAAATTCCGCGGGGTCGAAAAATTTTTGTCCAACTTCGGAAAATTTTCCGGGGTCGAAAAAATTTTGGTCCGGGGTCCGAAAATTTTTGACCGATTTGGAAAAATTCCGCGGGGTCGAAAAATTTTTGTCCAACTTCGGAAAATTTTCCGGGTTCGAAAAAATTTTGGTCCGGGGTCCGAAAATTTTTGACAGATTTGGAAAAATTCCGCGGGGTCGAAAAATTTTTGTCCAACTTCGGAAAATTTTCCGGGTTCGAAAAAATTTTGGTCCGGGGTCCGAAAATTTTTGACCGATGATAGTATAGAATATCGTTTGGAATAAGAAATTGTTTTTTAATATCATCTAATACCGGACAATGTTAAGGAATATCGTCAGGTACGGTGAAATATTACGAAATATCGTCTAATATCGGGTTATATTATGAAATACCGTCGAGTTTCTGAAAAAATATAAAATAATATTTAAATATAAAATGAGATATTATATAATTGATTATATTATAATATATCTTAATAAAAAGTATATATTGTAATGGAATACTGTAATGTAATTGGGGAAAATTAGGAGGATTGGGTAAAATTTTAGAAAAACCAGGGGAACTACGCTACGCTACACTACACTACACGAACGGGCTGCCGGAAACTTTCAGATACCACAAGCTGTCTATATAATTCGAAAGTTTTATCTACTCAACTATTAAGCTCTACAACGTCTGCGGAAAAATTTTGCCTGAGGTAGCCGCCGTATACGCAGTCATCCGAGACAAACTTACGCACACCGGGGATAGAACCTGGAACCTTCGTCGTCGAAGCTCAAAGCGCTACCCTAACGCCACAGGTCTTGCTTCTCGTTTCATTATATTACTACATAAAGTTTAGGAAAATCCGGCAGGTGTCGGAAAATTCCGCGGGGTCGGGTAATTTTTGTCCGATTTGGGAAAATTCCGCGGGGTGGAAAATTTTTGTCCAAGTTCGGAAAATTTTCCGGGGTCGAAAAAAATTTTGGTCCGGGGTCCGAAAATTTTTGACCGATTTGGAAAAATTCCGCGGGGTCGAAAAATTTTTGTCCAAATTCGGAAAATTTTCCGGGGTCGAAAAAATTTTGGTCCGGGGTCCGAAAATTTTTGACCGATTTGGAAAAATTCCGCGGGTTCGAAAAATTTTTGTCCAACTTCGGAAAATTTTCCGGGTTCGAAAAAATTTTGGTCCGGGGTCCGAAAATTTTTGACCGATTTGGAAAAATTCCGCGGGTTCGAAAAATTTTTTTCGAAATTCGAAAAATTTTCCGGGTTCGAAAAAATTTTGGTCCGGGGTCCGAAAATTTTTGACCGATTTGGAAAAATTCCGCGGGGTCGAAAAATTTTTGTCCAACTTCGGAAAATTTTCCGGGTTCGAAAAAATTTTGGTCCGGGGTCCGAAAATTTTTGACCGATGATAGTATAGAATATCGTTTGGAATAAGAAATTGTTTTTTAATATCATCTAATACCGGACAATGTTAAGGAATATCGTCAGGTACGGTGAAATATTACGAAATATCGTCTAATATCGGGTTATATTATGAAATACCGTCGAGTTTCTGAAAAAAATATAAAATAAAATTAAACTATAAAATGAGATATAATATAATTGATTATATTATAATATATCTTAATAAAAAGAATATATGTAATGGAATACTGTAATGTAATTTGGGAAAAATTAGGAGGATTGGGTAAAAATTTTAGAAAAAACCAGGGGATCTACGCTACGCTACGCTACACTACACTACACTACACTACACTACACTAACGCGGTTGCCGGAAACTTTCAGATACAACAAGCTGTCTATATAATTCGAAAGTTTTATCTACTCAACTATTAAGCTCTTCATACGTCTGCGGAAATTTTGCCTGACGTAACCGCCGTAAACGCAGTCTGCCGAGACCAACTTACCCGCACCGGGGATAGAACCTGGAACCTTCGTCGTCGAAGCTCAAAGCGCTACCCTAACGCCACAGGTCTTGCTTCTCGTTTCATTATATTACTACATAAAGTTTAGGAAAATCCGGCAGGTGTCGGAAAATTCCGCGGGGTCGGGTAATTTTTGTCCGATTTGGGAAAATTCCGCGGGGTCGAAAAATTTTGGTCCGATTTGGAAAAATTCCGCGGGGTCGAAAAATTTTTCTCCGATTTGGAAAAATTACGCGGGGTCGAAAAATTTTTCTCCGATTTGGAAAAATTACGCGGGGTCGAAAAATTTTTCTCCGATTTGGAAAAATTCCGCGGGGTCGAAAAATTTTTCTCCGATTTGGAAAAATTACGCGGGGTCGAAAAATTTTTCTCCGATTTGGAAAAATTACGCGGGGTCGAAAAATTTTTCTCAGATTTGGAAAAATTCCGCGGGGTCGAAAAATTTTTCTCCGATTTGGAAAAATTACGCGGGGTCGAAAAATTTTTCTCCGATTTGGAAAAATTCCGCGGGGTCGAAAATTTTTTGTCCGATTTGGGAAAATTCCGCGGGGTCGAAAAATTTTTGTCCGATTTGGGAAAATTCCGCGGGGTCGAAAAATTTTTGTCCGATTTGGGAAAATTCCGCGGGGTCGAAAAATTTTTGTCCGATTTGGGAAAATTCCGCGGGGTCGAAAAATTTTTGTCCGATTTGGAAAAATTCCGGGTTCGAAAAAATTTTGGTCCGGGGTCCGAAAATTTTTGACCGATTTGGAAAAATTCCGCGGGGTCGGAAAATTTTTGTCCGATTCGGGAAAATTTCACGGGGTCGAAAAAATTTTGGTCCGGGGTCCGAAAATTTTTGACCGATTTGGAAAAATTCCGCGGGGTCGAAAATTTTTGTCCAACTTCGAAAAATTTTCCGGAAAAATTCCGGGGTTCGAAAATTTTTGACCGATTTGGAAAAATTCCGCGGGGTCGGAAAATTTTTGTCCAACTTCGGAAAATTTTCCGGGGTCGAAAAAATTTTGGTCCGGGGTCCGAAAATTTTTGACCGATTTGGAAAAATTCCGCGGGGTCGAAAAATTTTTGTCCGATTTGGAAAAATTCCGCGGGGTCGAAAAATTTTTGTCCGATTTGGAAAAATTCCGCGGGGTCGAAAAATTTTTGTCCGATTTGGGAAAATTCCGCGGGGTCGAAAAATTTTTTGTCCGATTTGGGAAAATTCCGTGGGGTCGGAAAATTTTTGTCCAACTTCGGAAAATTTTCCGGGGTCGAAAAAATTTTGGTCCGGGGTCCGAAAATTTTTGACCGATGTGGAAAAATTCCGCGGGGTCGGAAAATTTTTGTCCAAATTCGGAAAATTTTCCGGGGTCGAAAAAATTTTGGTCCGGGGTCCGAAAATTTTTGACCGATTTGGAAAAATTCCGCGGGGTCGGAAAATTTTTGTCCGATTCGGGAAAATTGGTCCGGGGTTCGAAAATTTTTGACCGATTTGGAAAAATTCCGCGGGTTTCGAAAAATTTTTGTCCGATTTGGAAAAAATTCCGGGGTTCGAAAAATTTTGGTCGGGGTCCGAATTTGACCGATTTGAAAAAATTCCGCGGGGTCGAAAAATTTTTTTCCAACTTCGGAAAATTTTCCGGGGTCGAAAAAATTTTGGTCCGGGGTCCGAAAATTTTTGGTCCGATTTGGAAAAATTCCGCGGGGTCGAAAAATTTTTGTCCAACTTCGGAAAATTTCCGGGTTCGAAAAAATTTTTGGTCCGGGGTCGAAAATTTTTGACCGATGATAGTATAGAATATCGTTTGGGGAAATTGTTTTTTAATATCATTAATACCGGACAATGTTAAGGATGTCAGGTACGGGGAAATATTACGAAATTTCGTCTAATATCGGGTTAAAAAAATCCGTCGATTCTGAAAAAATATAAAATAAAATTTAAATATAAAATGAATATATATAATTGATTATATTATTATCTTTAAAAGTATATATTGTAAAAATACTGTAATGTAATTTGGGAAATTAGGGGTTGGGTAAAATTTTAGAAAAACCAGGGGAAAAATTTTGCTCCGACAAATACACTACACTAACCGCGGTTGCCGAAAAATTTCAGATACAACAAGCTCTCATATAATCGAAATTTTTATCTACTCAACTATTAAGCTCTACCACGTCTGCGGAAATTTTGCCTGAGGTAGCCGCCGTATACGCAGTCATCCGAGCCAAAATTACCTACACCGGGGATAGAAAAATTCGTCGTCGATTGGAAAAATCCACAAATCTTTCTCGTTTCATTTTAAATTTTTGGAATTCCGAGTCGGAAAATTCCGCGGGGTCGAAAAATTTTTGTCCGATTTGGAAAAAATTCCGCGGGTTCGAAAATTTTGTCCGATTTGGAAAAATTCCGCGGGGTCGAAAAAATTTTTGTCCGATTTGGAAAAATTCCGCGGGGTCGAAAAAATTTTTCTCCGATTTGGAAAAATTACGCTAGGTCGAAAAATTTTGGTCCGATTTGGAAAATTTCCGCGGGGTCGAAAAGTTTTGGTCCGATTTGGAAAAATTCCGCGGGTTCGAAAAATTTTTCTCCGATTTGGAAAAATTCCGCGGGGTCGGAAAAATTTTTGTCCGATTTGGGAAAATTCCGCGGGGTCGAAAAATTTTTGTCCGATTTGGAAAAATTCCGCGGGTCGAAAAATTTTTGTCCGATTTGGAAAAATTCCGCGGGGTCGAAAAATTTTTGTCCGATTTGGGAAAATTCCGCGGTGTCGAAAAATTTTTGTCCGATTTGGAAAAATTCCGCGGGGGGTCGAAAAATTTTTCTCCGATTTGGAAAAATTACGCGGGTTAGAAAAAATTTTTGTCCGATTTGGGAAAATTCCGCGGGGTCGAAAAATTTTTGTCCGATTTGGGAAAATTCCGCGGGGTCAAAAAATTTTTGCCCGATTTGGAAAAATTCCGCGGGGTCGAAAAATTTTTGTCCGATTTGGGAAAATTCCGCGGGGTCGAAAAATTTTTGTCCGATTTGGGAAAATTCCGCGGGGTCGAAAAATTTTTGTCCGATTTGGGAAAATTCCGCGGGGTCGAAAAATTTTTGTCCGATTTGGAAAAATTCCGCGGGGTCGAAAAATTTTTGTCCGATTTGGAAAAATTCCGCGGGGTCGGAAAATTTTTTTCCGATTTGGAAAAATTCCGCGGGGTCGAAAAATTTTTGTCCGATTTGGGAAAATTCCGCGGGGTCGAAAAATTTTTTTACGATTTGGAAAAATTCCGCGGGGTCGAAAAATTTTTTTCCGATTTGGAAAAATTCCGCGGGGTCGAAAAATTTTTGTCCGATTTGGGAAAATTCCGCGGGGTCGAAAAATTTTTGTCCGATTTGGGAAAATTCCGCGGGGTCGAAAAATTTTTGTCCGATTTGGAAAAATTCCGCGGGGTCGAAAAATTTTTTTCCGATTTGGGAAAATTCCGCGGGTTCGGAAAAATTTTTGTCTGATCAGGGAAAATTCCGCGGGGTCGAAAAATTTTTGTCCGATTTGGAAAAATTCCGCGGGGTCGAAAAATTTTTGTCCGATTTGGGAAAATTCCGCGGGGTCGAAAAATTTTTGTCCGATTTGGGAAAATTCCGCGGGGTCGAAAAATTTTTGTCCGATTTGGGAAAATTCCGCGGGGTCGAAAAATTTTTGGTCCGATTTGGAAAAATTCCGCGGGGTCGAAAAATTTTTGTCCCATTTGGAAAAATTCCGCGGGGTCGAAAAATTTTTTTCCGATTTGGAAAAATTCCGCGGGGTCGAAAAATTTTTTTCGAAATTCGGAAAATTTTCCGGGTTTGAAAAAATTTTGGTCCGGGGTCCGAAAATTTTTGACCGATTTAGAAAAATTCCGCGGGGTTGGAAAATTTTTGTCCAACTTCGGAAAATTTTCCGGGTTCGAAAAAATTTTGGTCCGGGGTCCGAAAATTTTTGACCGATTTGGAAAAATTCCGCGGGGTCGGAAAATTTTTGTCCAACTTCGGAAAATTTTCCGGGTTCGAAAAAATTTTGGTCCGGGGTCCGAAAATTTTTGACCGATTTGGAAAAATTCCGCGGGGTCGGAAAATTTTTGTCCAACTTCGGAAAATTTTCCGGGGTCGAAAAAATTTTGGTCCGGGGTCCGAAAATTTATGTCCGATTTGGGAAATTTCCGCGGGGTCGGGAAAAAATTAGGAATATCGTCTAATTTTGGGAAATATTATGTATAATCGTCTAATATCGGGAAATATGTAATATCGTCTAATATCGGGAAATATTATGTAATATCGTCTAATATCGGGAAATATTATGTAATATCCTCTAATATAGGGAAATATTATGGAATATCGCCTGATGTCAGTAAATAGCATGGAATATCGTCTATTATCGGGAAATAGTATAGAATATCGTCTGGTATAGGAAAATGTTTGTAATAATATCTAATACCGGATAATGTTAAGGAATATCGTCAGGTACGGGAATTTTTACGAAATATCGTTTAATATCGGGATATTATGAAATACCGTCGAGTTTCTGAAAAAAATATAAAATAAAATTTAATATAAATGAGATAATATTTTGTTTATATTATAATATATCTTAAAAAAGTTTATATTGTAATGGAATACTGTTGTAATTGAAAATTAGGAGGGTTGGGTAAAAATTTTAGAAAACCAGGGGAAAAGCTACGCTACGCTATCCGATTTAACACTACACTCTAACGCGGTTGCCGAAACTTTCAGATACAACCGTATTAATTTTTTTTCGACTCGATATTAAGCTCTACAAAAATTTTTGTCCTGAGGTTCCGCGTATACGCAGAGAGAATTTACTACACCGGGGATAGAAAATTCGTCGTCGAAAAATACCCTCGAAATTTTTCTCGTTTCATTATATCTACATAAAAATTTAGGAAAATCCGGCGGTGTCGGAAAAATTCCGCGGGGTCGAAAAATTTTTGTCCGATTTGGAAAAATTCCGCGGGGTCGAAAAATTTTTGTCCGATTTCGGAAAATTTTCCGGTGTCGAAAAAATTTTCGTCCGGGGTCCAAAAATTTTGGTCCGATTTGGAAAAATTCCGCGGGGTCGAAAAATTTTTGTCCGATTTGGAAAAATTCCGCGGGGTCGAAAAATTTTTGTCCAACTTCGGAAAATTTTCCGGGGTCGAAAAAATTTTGGTCCGGGGTCCGAAAATTTTTGACCGATTTGGAAAAATTCCGCGGGGTCGGAAAATTTTTGTCCAACTTCGGAAAATTTTCCGGGGTCGAAAAAATTTTGGTCCGGGGTCCGAAAATTTTTGACCGATTTGGAAAAATTCCGCGGGGTCGGAAAATTTTTGTCCAACTTCGGAAAATTTTCCGGGGTCGAAAAAATTTTATGGATTATCGTCTATTATCGGGAAGTAGAATATAATATCGTCTAATATCGGGAATTATTATAGAATACCGTATTTTACAGGGAAATAATATAGAATATCGTCTAATATCGGGAAATATTATGGAATATCGTCTAATATCTTATAATAGTATGGAATATCGTCTCATATCGGAAAATAGTATCAACTATAGTCTAATATCGGGAATTATTATAGAATACCGTCTATTATCGGGAAATAATATAGAATATCGTCTAATATCGGGAAATATTATGGAATATCGTATTTTACAGGGAAATAATTTGGAATACCGTCTCTTATCGGAAAATAATATGGAATATCGTCTATTATCGGAAAATAATATGGAATATCGTCTATTATCGGGAAATAGTATAGAGTATCGTCTGGTATAGGAAAATGTTTGTAATAATATCTAATACTGGATAATGTTAAGGAATATCATCGTGTATGGAGAAATACTACGGAATATCGTCTAATATTGGGTTATATTATAGAATACCGTGGGGATTCGAAAAAAATATAAAATAAAATTAAACTATAAAATGAGATATAATATAATTGATTATATTATAATATATCTTAATAAAAAGAATATATTTTAATAGAATATATAAAATTTCGGAAAATTAGGCGTGTTGGGTAAAATTTTTGAAAATCCGGGGATTTACGCTAATGTCGGGAATGTACGCTACGCTACGCTACTACGCTACGCTATATTATAGTATGCTATGCTGAGGTAGCCGCCGTAAATGCAGTCTTTCTAATCAAATTTTCCTACTCGAGGGATCGAACCTGGAACCTTGACCATGGAAGCCCGAAGCGTTACACTACCGCCATTCGGCTTCTTTCTTGTTTCCTTATATTAGGCATATGAAGATATATTATATTCTATTGAAATATATTCTTTTATATCATGATATATTTTAATATAGTCAATCATATTATATCTCATTTTATAGTTTAATTTAATTTAATTTTTTTTTCTTAAACGAGACGATATTCCATAATATACCCCGATATTAGACGATATTTAATAATCTATCACGATATCAGACGATGTTTCATAACATTTCCCGATATTAGACGATATTAAATAACATTTTCCTATACCAGGCGATATTCCATACTATTTCAAGTTATTAGACGATATTCCAGACTATTTTCCGATATTAGACAATATTCCAAAATATTTGAAAATATTAGACGATACTCATTAATGTTTCCCGATATTAGACGATATTCCATATTATTTCCCTATAACAGACGATATTCCATATTATTCCAAAATATTAGACGATATGCCTAAATTTTACCCGACCCCGCTGGATTTTCAAAAATTTTATCGACCCCGCCCAATTTTCCGAAATTGGACGAATTTTTACCGATTACCCTGAATTTTCCAAAATCGGGCAAAAATTTTCCAAACCCGCGAAATTTTCCAAAATCAGACAAAAATTTTCCGACCATCAGAAATTTTCCAAAATCGGGCAAAAATTTTCCGACCCCGCGAAATTTTCCAAAATCGGGCAAAAATTTTCCGACCCCGCGAAATTTTCCAAAATCGGACAAAAATTTTCCGTCCCCGAAAAATTTTCCAAAATTTGTTAACAAATTATCCGAAACCGAGAAATTTTCAAAAATCGGGCAAAAATTATCCGAAACCGTGAAATTTTTAAAAATGGGGCAAAAATTTTCCAAACCCAAGAAATTTTCCAAAATCGGGCAAAAATTTTCCAAACCCGAGAAATTTTCCAAAATGGGACAAAAATTTTCCGTCCCCGAAAATATTTTCAAAACTTGGCAACAAATTATCCGAAACCGAGAAATTTTCAAAATTCGGGCAAAAATTATCCGAAACCATGAAATTTTCAAAAATCGGTCAAAAATTTTCCAAATTTAAGAAATTTTCCAAAATCGGACAAAAATTTTCGGTCCCCGAAAAATTTTCAAAAATCTGGCAAAAATTTTTCAAAATTGGACACTATACTATACTATACCATACCATACCACAGGTAGCCGCCGTAAATGCAGTCTTTCTAATCAAACTTGCCTACTCCAGGGATCGAACCTGAAACCTTCCCCATGGATGCCCGAAGCGTTACCCTACCGCCATTCGGCTTCTCTCTTGTTTCCTTATATTAGGCATATGAAGATATATTATATTCTATCGAAATATATTCTTTTATATCATGATATATTTTAATATAGTCATTTATATTATATCTAATTTTATAGTTTAATTTAATTTAATTTTTTTTTTCTGAAACGAGACGATATTCCATAATATACCCCGATATTAGACGATATTTCATAATATTTCCCGATACCAGACGATGTTTCATAACATTTCCCGATATTAGACGATATTAAATAACATTTTCCTATACCATGCGATATTCCATACTATTTTCCGATATTAGACAATATTCCAAAATATTTGAAGATATTAGACGATACTCATTAATGTTTCCCGATATTAGACGATATTCCATATTATTTCCCTATAACAGACTATATTCCCTATAACAGACTAAAATTTACCCGACCCCGCTGGATTTTCACAAATTTTACCGACCCCGCCCAATTTTCCGAAATTGGACGAATTTTTACCTACTCCCCTGAATTTTCCAAAATCGGGCAAAAATTTTCCGACCCCGAGAAATTTTCCAATATCGGGCAAAAATTTTCCAACCCCGCGAAATTTTCCAAAATCGGACAAAAATTTTCCGACACCGCGAAATTTTCCTAAATTGGGCAAAAATTTTCCGACCCCGAGAAATTTTCCAAAATCGGACAAAAATTTAAATTTTCCAAAATCGGGCAAAAATTTTCCGACCCCCAGAAATTTTCCAAAATCGGACAAAAATTTTCCGATCTCCAGAAATTTACCAAAATCGGACAAAAATTTTCCGTCCCCCAGAAATTTTCCAAAATCGGGCAAAAATTTTCGAAACCCGAGAAATTTTCCAAAATTTGGCAACAAATTATCCGAAACCGAAAAATTTTCCAAAATTTGGCAACAAATTATCCGAAACCGAGAAATTTCCCAAAATCGGACAAAAATTTTCCGTCCTCGAAAAATTTTCAAAAATGTGGCAACAAATTATCCGAAACCGAAAAATTTTCCAAAATTTGGCAACAAATTATCCGAAACTTAGAAAATTTCCAAAATCGGCCAAAATTTTTCGTCCCCGAAAAATTTTCCAAAATTTGGCAACAAATTATCCAAAACCGAGAAATTTTCAAAATCGGACAAAAATTTTCCAAAATTTGGCAACAAATTATCCAAAACCGAGAAATTTTGCAAAATCGGGAAAAAAATTTTCCGACCTCGAGAAATTTTTCAAAATTGGACCATATTCTATTCTATTCTATTCTATTCTATACTATACTGTACTGTACTGTACTATTCTATTCTATTCTATACTATACTATACTGTACTATACTATACTGTACTGTACTGTATTGTACTGTACTGTACTATACTGTACTGTACTGTACTATACTGTACTATACTTGAAATAACTTGAAATAGTATGGATTATCGCCTGGTATAGGAAAATATTATTTAATATCGTCTAATATCGGGAAATGTTATGAAACATCGTCTGGTATCGGGAAATATTATGATATATCGTCTAATATCGGGGTATATTATGGAATATCGTCTCGTTTTTGAAAAAGATATAAAATTAAATCAAACTATAAAATGAGATATAATATAAATGACTATATTATAATATATCATGATATAAAAGAATATATTTTAATAGAATATAATATATCTTCATATGCCTAATATAGTAATACAAGAGAGAAGCCGATTGGCCGTAGGGTAGCGCTTCCCGCTTTCACGGAGGATATTCCAGGTTCGATACCCGGAGTAGGCAAGTTTGATCCGAAAGACTGCATTTACGGCGGCTACCTCAGGCATTCTTTCCGCTGACGGACGTAGGGTATAGTATAGAACAGAATAGAATATGGTTCAATATGGTCGTTTTTAAACTTTCGACTTATATATGGAGCATTTTGTATGTGCAAATTTCAAGCCAAAGTATATTATAAAATAGAATAGAATATAGATAATATAATTAAGATATTTTTATGGAATACTGGGAGGGTCCGGATATTTTTAAGAAATACCGGTTAGGTCCGGATATTTTTATGGAATACCGTGTGGGTCGGGATATTTTTAATTAATACCGGGTGGTACCTTCTATTTTTAAGGAATTCCTTTGTTTCTTTTGCAAGATTGTTGAACCTGACAATTCTTCCGTGCGTGAGTAGTATTAATTTCTGTCGTTGGAATTTAAGTGTTCTCGACTTCTTCTCTATATTTACTTTATACTGTACTTTATATACTTTATACATTATATTTACTCTTACTATATTTATTACTATATTTATTACTAATTAATTTAAATGAAAAATTTATTATAAAAAATTATGGAAAACTTTTTTTTTATATATAAAATATGTTTTAGAAACACATTTTCAGCAAACATTTATATTACATTGAGCACAATGGTTTCTACACCTGTTTCTTTTGCATCATTGTTGAACTTGACAATTCTTCCGATCGTCAGTAGCATAATGGAACAGATGCATTATAGAAGCCGGTTCCGTCCGCCATGTTTTTTTTGGCGACCAATAGAAAAACGCATGATTTGAAAAGTCGCCAAGCAGAAAAACATGGCGGCGGTGCGTGTTTTCTGAAAGATCAAAAAAAAAAAAAAAATGGCGGCGGTCACGTGGCATATTTGAAACACAACATTAACAAAACTAAACTTTAAAAGGAAACAACAGATTAACAATTTAAAGTATTATTAAAATAAAATTAGCATAATAATCATAATTTTTTACGTTTTTTAAAAAATAACAGATTAGTAATATTTATGATATGTGTCAACAGAGTAAACACAATATATATCATTATAATAAGCAATAATATTATGAAGAATCTAACATGTGAGGGGGGGTTCCCCCCCTCAACCCTCCCCCCTTGTGCAAAGAACAAAATAAAAATGTTCCAAACCAATTAACTTAGAATATCCTGATACATTTTAACTATTTCAAAACCGAAATAACTTACTCGTTATAACTAAATTAACTAAATCCCAGAAAATGATAAGAACAAAATCTAAATGTTCCAAACCAAAGCATCTTGTTTGGTTTAGAATATTTAGATACTTTTTAACAATTTCAAAACAGAAATAACGTACACGTCATAACTAAATTAACTAAATCCCAGAAAATAACAACAAAAACAAAATGTTCCAAACCAAAACTTCTTGTTTGATTTAGAATATTTTGATATTTTTTAACAATTTCAAAACCGAAATAACTTCACTTGTCGTAACTAAATCCCACTAACCAAATACATAAAAAAACTCAAATTCGGAATTCCATCATCCCCACAAACGTGCCGTTTTGAATGAAATGCAAATCCAACCTCAGGTCTAAGAATTTCCTGATATTTCTTCACAATGCTACAAATAGTTAAAACCGAAATAAGAACATCCATAACTAAATACCAAAAATAACTTACCTACCTACGAGACAACCTACTAATCCAAAGTCTGGAACGAAAAGAATATTTAAAACAGAAAATTTGCATAGATTGCCGGGTAATGACGTCAAAAATCACGTGCACCAATAGCTTCCATATTCCCCTATCAAAGTTAAGGCATATACAGCAACCTAGTCATCGCCCCAAAAATCGCCAAGTTTGCCACACAAAATCGCCAAATTCGGCGAGAAAAAAACCAGGCGGCTATAATGCATCTGTACCGAATTTCTGTCGTTGCAATGGAAGTGTTCTCGACTTCTTCTCTATATTTACTTTATACCGTACTTTATATACTTTATACTTTATATTTACTTTTACTATATTTATTACTGTATTTATTACTAATTATTTTAAATAAAATATTTATTTTAAAAAAATTTATGGAAAACATTTTTTTACATATAAACGTTATTTTTGAAACACATTTTCCTCAAACACTTTTATTTTATTTAGCACGATGGTTTTTACACCTGTTTCTTTTGCATGATTGTTGAACTTGACAATTCTTCAGTGCGTCAATAGCATGGATTTCTGTCGTTGGAATGGAAGTTGTCTCGACTTATTCTCTGTTTACTTTATACTGTACTTTATATACTTTATACTATATATTTACTTTTACTGTATTTATTCTTCTTCTTAAGCACTACAGCCTGTTTCAAGCCAAGGCTGTCCCAAGCAGTTTTTTCCAGTCGTTCCTATTTGCTGCAATACTCCTTCATTTTCCCTTTTTGACAATAGATAAGTCCCTCTCTACTGAGTCAAGCCACCTAATTGGTGGTCTTCCTCGTTTCCTCTGCCCATGGGATTAGTGAAAGTGAACTGTTTTACTGGGTTTATGTCATCGAGTCGAAATAGGTGTCCATGAAAGCGCAGTGTATTGATTTTTATGACTTTAACAACATGAGGTTGCTTATATTTTTTATATACTTCAAAATTGAATAAGGATCTCCAAAAATTATTCTCTTGAATTGCACCAAATATTTTTCTTAACATTTTCCGTTCAAAAGTCAGCAATTTATTTTCATGCAATTTTGTTTTTGCCCAGCATTCACTTCCATAGAGCAGAATATTTCGAAGTAGAGTTTTATAGATGTTAATTTTCGTTTTTAAACTTATATATCGAGATTTTAATTGGTGTTTAAGGCCATGATAGCATTTATTACTGTATTTATTACTATATTTATTTATTTTCATATACATTCTATGAGTCAAATTGGCTCACAACAGTGAAAATAGATATAACACATTTGATTATGTGAAATGAAGCGGTCTGCTGGGAAGAGGAAGGAAAGTTCACATATATTTTATTACTTAACTAAAAACTGTCAGACGATATTTCTTTTAATTAGCTCTCTGAAGGCTAATATAATAGCAGTGGTGAATGCATGGTATATGACTTGGGCCTATTAAAGTTCAAAACGTCTTAAAAATAAAAAATACACTTTATTTCTTCTCATACCTACTACGCACTTACAAACAGCAGCAATTAAAAAGAGAGAGAGAGAGCAAGCACGTGCTTTCGTGCTTATATCCACAATTGCTTTTTACACATTTGCATAAATGCTGGAAACTTGTGATAAGTCAGATTGCGAACGGGCTTATTCAGCTCGCAGTGTTCGCAATCCGATTACACTCTTAATCAACGGTTTATGCACGTGCATTCGGATGGAAAGAATATAACCCTTAAATAAGGTGAGCATACTATTTTGCTGACATTTGTCCCCCTTTCTTTTCATCCTCATGCGCGTACACAAAAGTTACAAGAAAAAAAAATCAACCTTTCCTTTGGGAACACAAGTACTTTGCTACCAGCACTCTCTAATCAACATTTTATACCAAAGGAATGAAATACTTTGAATAACAGGAGTAAACATTTCATATCAACTTAACTAAAATAACAAATGTACAGCATGTTTTGCACTATAGAATAAACTCTCTGCTAATAGCTTACAAACTTTGTACAAACTTTGTACTTTGTAACTTACAAACTTTGTACTACTGCCTTAATATTTATAACAAAGGTGAAAACATTTACATCAATTTACAGTAGCATAAAAAAACACACATCATTTTTTCAGGTTTACATGTAATGTACATTTAACAACTCAAAAAAAAAAGACTTTACTTACAACATTACTTTTATACTGAAGTTATATTTAGAAAAACAAAAACATTTTAGTTCAACTTGAACCATCTCACATGACCTTATTTAAAAAAATAATACTTTTGAGTTTCAATTCTTAAAGAAAATGTCCATATTACATATTAGTGAATGTCTGATCTTTGAATTTTTGTAACTCAAGTTTAGTTAGGGGCTTCGTGAAAACATCAGCTAAATTAAATTTACTTTGTACATACTTTAAACTAAACATCTTTTTATATACAAGATCTCTTACGAAAAATAATTTCACGTCTATATGCTTTGTTCTGTGGTTTTCGATAGGAGATTTTACAAAGTCAATACTAGCTTGATTATCAACCATTAATACATTATCTGCTATATCTTGGGTGATCAGCTTTGATTCTTTACATTCACTTAGAATTCTACTAATCCAGACTAATTCCTTAGCTGCCTCGGTTAAAGCCACAAATTCTGCCTCCATTGTGGAGAGTGCAATCCCTTTTTGTTTAAAACTCCTCCATTCGATAGGGACTTTACCTAAAAAAATTATCTGCCCTCCCATGGAAGTACGATCATCTTTATTGTTCGCGTAGTCAGCGTCTGAATAGGCTATCAATTTTAATTCTTTAGGATTTGAAATATTTAATTTAAGGGATTGTGTATGCTTTACATAACCTAGCAATTTTAGCAATCCTTGCCAATGAACCATGCCTGGTTCTTGCTGGAATTGAGAAAATATATTTGTAGCATAGGCTATGTCCGGCCTAGTTCTGCTTGCTAAAAATGCAAGACAACCTATAAGATTTCTATATGGAATTTTTTCCATCTCTGCCTTTTCAACTTGCGTTTTTGGGCATTGTTTCTTACTATACACAGTTCCTTTTGTTACGGGAAGCGATGTTATTGGGTAATGGAATTCATCATATATTTTGCACATCCTTTCAATGTAATCATATTGATCTATAAAGATTCCTCCATCATTTTCTACAAACTTTACCCCTAACAATCGTATCGTTTTCCCTAGAACCTTCAAATCAAAATACCTTTTTAGTAATTTAAAAGCTTTATTTGCATCTGCTTCGCTTCTACCAAAAATCACAATGTCATCTACGTACAGTAAAAGTACAACGTTTCTACCAAATTTGTACGCGCAATTACACCACGAAAACTTTTCAAAACCTAATTCTTTTAATTTACAATTAATTTCAAAGAACCACTCCCTTCCAGATTGATGTAGACCATATATTGCCTTATTCAGCTTACATACATATTTTTCATCTGTTTCGAAACCGGGAGGCTGTCTCATTAGGATGTACTCTTTTAATGGAGCGTACAAATATGCACACTGGACATCGCATTGCAGATTAAACCATTTGTTATGACCAACTAACAGTGTAAAGAAAAATCTAATGATACTAAAATTAATGACAGGACTGAATACCTCGTCATAGGTTTCTCCCCTTTTTTGACGATTACCTTGTGCTACCAGTCTCGCCTTGTATCTTTCTATTTTCCCTTGCGCGTTCCTTTTTATGTTAAAGACCCATCTGGAACCTAGAATTTTAGCATTATCGGGTTTAGGTATTAAATCCCATACTTTTCTTTGCTTCATCATTTCTAGTTCCTTCTGCATTGCTTTTATCCATTCCTTTCTTTGTGGTGTTTTCACGGCATGTAGATAACAAGATGGAATTTTCCCCTCTAGTCATTCAGAATCATGATCTGTAAAGGGGTTGAAGTCTCGACATGAAATACTGGCTTCTGGTGTTTGGTCCCCACTTACGACGCCACTAAATTTATTCTGTCGTGAAAAATCAAATAGTTCACTCTGAAACTTTATATTATTTTTCTTGCAATACTGTTTTATTTCCCCCAGCGATCTCAATCTGTTTTTCATGTTTTCCACTGTATAGTAAATATCATTTGCACCCTTTTCGCGGGGTACCTTCCTTATCCACTTTACTACTCTTTCTTCCCCTTCAGGTTTCGGTGCTTCGTCGTAGTATCCGTCAGGTTCCAATACTACCCCCTCTGGGTCTGAATCGAGTTCGGGTGATGTGTCTGGACAGTCTTGATATTCATCTTCAGAATCTGTTTCGGTAGTACTACTTCGAGTAATTTTGAAGGTTTGGAGGTCCAGGTCACTTTCCTTAAATATTTCAGGCTGAGGTTTTTCTTTTTCGGGAAATTTGTTTTCAAACCTAACATTTATTGTTTCTATTATTTTTCGCGTTTCTGGGTTCCAAATGCGATATCCTTTCGTTCGAAGTGCGTAACCCACTAAAATTCCTGGTTTTGCTCTCGGGTCAAATTTCTTCCTTAAGTTTTTGGGGATACCTATGTAGGCTTGGATACCGAAAGGTTTCATATGATTTAGAGATGGTTGTTTCCCCCCATATAGTTCGAAAGGGGTCTTATTTTGCTTATGACATACTCGGTTCCAGCTATAGACAAAGTGTAGTAATGCTTCAGACCAAAATCCTGCGTTTAACCCACTATCACGTAACAACACTTTAACGCCATCCATAGCGGTATAATTAAATCTTTCCGCGATTCCATTCTGTTTTGGGGTATATACATTTGTTAGTTCATGTTTAATCCCGAGATTATCGCAATACTGCTTGAATTCGTTATTTACGTATTCTAGACCATTATCCGAACGAACATTTTTTATTTTACTATCTAAGAATCTTTCTGCACGTTTTTGAAATTTAACAAAAGTCTCTAATACTTCTGATTTAGATTTTAAAGGAAAACAGAATACTTTTCGTGAGAAATCATCAATTATAGTCATAAAATATCTATGCCCATGGATAGATGTAGTCGGCAACGGACCACACAAATCAGTGTGTACCAATTCAAGCGGTTTTCGGGTAAAAGTTCTGTTAATGGGTTTAAAGCTAACACGCTTAAATTTGGTTTCCTTACAGGCCCTACAATCACGAACTGAGCCTTTAAGCTCGGGTAAACCGTGTACACATTTAATTTTACTTGTTCTTACTATTGCATCCACGTTTATGTGGGCAAGTCTTGCGTGCCATTCGGCTAAACTTTCATTGGCAAACTTTATGCTTTTTACTCGTTTCCCCTTTTTAGTTTTGATACATGATTTAAGATTAGGTTTTACATTTAAATTACACATTTCATTCACATTATGTACATTATTACTTTGAGGATCATTATAGTCATCACATTTCTCAGGAAATAAATAATAAAGTCCATTATGCAATTTGGCAGAACATAACAACTTCCCATTTTTCCTAAAAATGTCTATTTTTCCAGTACTACCTACAAATTTAGCACCCTTTTGGTCAATACAAGGTCCTGAGATTAAATTCCTACGTAACTTAGGTGTATACATTACATTTCTGAGTGATAATTCAACATGACCAAAAATTAATTTTACAGTACCTTTTCCTTTGATGGCTGTGGTCTGACCATCCACTGCTCCAGTCAAAACCTGGTTGTTAAGGGTAACGAAATCGCCCAGGAACACCTCCCTTGAATTGCAAAAATGAGAAGTTGCCGCTGTATCAAAAATCCAAGGTTGTTGTTTCATCTCAGTTGTCAATACCTCCATTAAAAAATTCTCCCCACTTCGTGACCTTGAAGCAGAATTACCTCGCTCTTTCTCTGGCCTTTCTGTCCTGGGTTGTCTCCCCTTTTCCTTCCTTCGCAACGGACAGTCTCTTTGGAAATGTCCTTTTCTCTTGCAATGGAAACACACGAGATTGCTCTTGTATCCTTGCTTTCCTGTGGTTGCCGCGTATGTAGTAGTTGGCCGGTCAGCTTGCCTTTGTTGGAGTCTTCCCTCCTCTCGAATCAACTCATCCAATACGTTTCCAAATTTAAAGTTCTTTTCCTCCCAGCGGTAGATGTTTTGTACCACATTCTCCATTTCATCAGGTAGAAAACGCAAAATTTGAAAACATTTATCTTGTTCGTCTATGGAGTGTCCGCATTCTTGAAGTTGTTCTGCAATTCTTTCAAGTTTGCTTTCATAGATGGCTATTTTTTCATGTGGTTCTGGACGAAGATTATAAAATTCATTTTTGAGTGCCATTGTCCTGGCTCTCGAATCGGGCTGAAAGTAATCTTTTAATTTCTTCCATGCTAGCACTGGGTCTTCTACATTTTCTATTATCGGGCGTAGACCGTTGCTAACGTTCATAAAAGTCGTAGCGAACGTCTTATTTTTTCTTATTTTAAAGTCATTTACCAACTTTAAATCTTTTACGTCCGGTTCAACCTCCTTTTCCGTAACAATCTCCCACAAGTTCCGTTCAAGACGTATCACTTTAATTTCTTTACTCCACTGCGGGAAATTCGAATCTTCTAAAGGTCGTATCCTAAAGTTGGCCTCCCCGGCGTCATTCATGCTTAGAATCCGGTATACTTAAATTTTCTTCTCGGGAAAACTTCTAGTAAAAAGTTAGACTTTCAGTTAAATAAGCTTCGTCGACCTCTATACTCCAGCGTTCAGTCACATACTGCAATTCATTGAGCCTGGGCCCATAACCTTATTTGTCAGACGATATTTCTTTTAATTAGCTCTCTGAAGGCTAATATAATAGCAGTGGTGAATGCATGGTATATGACTTGGGCCTATTAAAGTTCAAAACGTCTTAAAAATAAAAAATACACTTTATTTCTTCTCATACCTACTACGCACTTACAAACAGCAGCAATTAAAAAGAGAGAGAGAGAGCAAGCACGTGCTTTCGTGCTTATATCCACATTTGCTTTTTACACATTTGCATAAATGCTGGAAACTTGTGATAAGTCAGATTGCGAACGGGCTTATTCAGCTCGCAGTGTTCGCAATCCGATTACACTCTTAATCAACGGTTTATGCACGTGCATTAGGATGGAAAGAATATAACCCTTAAATAAGGTGAGCATACTATTTTGCTGACAAAAACAAACGTATGTTTTTGAAAAGTGATATTAAAGTTTTATATATATAGTAAGCCTCCAGGTTCACACCTCCTTTAGGTGTGTACGGGGTTCACTATCCCGGGGTACCTGAGTGATCTTTTCTAGCGTTCTTCCTGTTAGTCCTGAGCTTACCTTTGTGGAGTTTGCTCCTTACCGGGTTGGACCACAGTAAAATCGGACCATGACGGAGCCTCTCGTAGGTCAGCGGTGGCTTGGTAGCCATTTATGGGTCACTGTCGTAGCATGGTCATCAGGAGTTGCTGCTGTATGGCTTAGGCCGGGTGAGCTTAAAACACACTTATATATATAGTGATCAAATTTTTAATGAGTCAAATTGGCTCGGTAATTAAATGTAGTTTTAAAGATACTTAACGTAGAAAATTGAGAACTTCAAACTTTAAAAAATAAAAATAACATTTTCTAACTACTTCACTTCGTTCAAAATTATGAAATTATTTTATTACTATACCAGCTTTTAAAGCACCTACTTTACAGACGCAATATCCGCAATGCACAGATTTCTTTCTCTTAATCGCAAGATTTCATTTCCATATTTCACAGTAGGAAATTATTCTAAGTATTTTAAAATACTTTATTCACTGTACGTAAATCAGGTTGCAGTAACCGGAACGTAAATATCTATCTAACGGTTAAAGATGAAAACTTTTAAGGACCATTATTTAGAAGTCTAACGATCATAAAAATAAACTAAATCTTAGCTTTTAACAGTTTTATAAATTTACAAAATATCTTTAAGCTTTCTTCCCTCTTCTTGAATTAACATTTAATGGAATCTCTTCCTATTTTCCAAACTTAGAACCTTTTCATAAGTTATAAATAACTAAAATAGCTTCTTTAGATATACATATATATATTTCATTTCTGATTTTTTTCCTGTTTGATATTTAGAAGTAAAGTCAAAACTTTTGAAAGATTAAAAAATATTTCAAAACTGACTTTCTTTTTTTTACTGAATTGAATGTACATTAATTTTTGGTGACTTAAAATTTCATACATTCACCATTTCAGTTGGCCTTTTTATCCAATTATGGGATTAAAGAAAGAAGTTTTTACTTCTTTACTTTCCGAAGACACATTTCTGGTCAACAAGTTTTTGAACTCAGGCTTATCTGAAAGAAATAAATATTTTTTTTTTCAGATGAATTTTTAAAATGTTTCATTTTTAAAAGATTAAAGAAAGGAACAATAACTTTGATTGAAAGTTTTAGATTTAAAGAAAAGTAAATTGTTTTACTGTATTTTATTTCGCAACTTGTATTATCTCTCACTCTCTCTTTCTATATATATATATATATATATATATATATATATATATATATATATATATATATATATATATATATATATATATATATATATATATATATATATATATATATATAGATGAATTTGTGTCTGTCTGTACTCAATAGATTCAAAAATCATACATCCAATCGCCGTGAAAATTTGGGAAATTATTTGGTATACTCCTAGGGAGGTTTTTGAAAATTTTTAACGTTCGAAATCCATTCCTTCCCTTTTTCCGAGCTTTTCATGTCATTATTCCAAGCATTATTTTCCTCGGTTAAACGCAAACGATTCACTTTTTAATTTATCGCATCATAACTAAGTGAAAGAAGCAAACTTTTATCAATGTGACGTCATTCCGTTAATCCTATGTAATTGTTTTAAGTAAAGTTTACCTCGGTTAAAAGCAGGAGATTACAATTTCAATTTATCACATAATAAATAGATGAACACGATATTTTTTATCATTATGACGTCATTCCTTTAAATATCTCATTTATTCATTTCTTATTTTATATTATTTAAACATCGTCTGTGTAGTATCAATTCGATTTGACCTGGAAATTTAGATATAAAGTGATTCACTTTCATTTCTATGTGACGCAAATTATAGCATTTTTATATAAGAACTAATTTTAAATTTAATTCTTGGTTAATTTTTACATTACAATGAAATGTTATAAACAATATTCTAACAACAAAAGGTACAATATTCAGTGACTCATGGACGAATAAAAACCTATCATTTTATAGTTATCTTTATATTCATACGGTTGTCAATATGAAGGTGTGTTTCTGTTTCATTCAAAACCAGGTGGTTTGTCATAAATAACCTCTGATTCCTATTCTACTGATTAATATGTCAAGATCTATTAACGTTGCTAATAAACGTACATAATACAGTAATGTAAAATCTGAATATTGTTATAATACGCTTATAATATAAATATATAAATATGCCAATGACTCGAAAGGTACTGTGACGAATTTAGAGGGTTATGCACGAAAAAAAAACCTTTGTTTAAAAGTAATACATGAAGTTAACCGTAGCAAAGCACGGTCACACTTGCTAGTATTTTATATTTTATAAACTAAGTTGACTACATTATGAGTGTGATAGTAATCTATGCATTTTAATGAATGCATTAACCCTTAGCTGTAGGCACGCTTTTGTACCACTGCGTACCAGCAACTCTGGAACATTTTCGCAGCGGGACGAGTGCGAAGAAGGAGTCTTATTTTAAGTGAGAAGAATCACACGTGCTTGTCAAAGTTTTCGATTTTGTTTATTTTATACATATGCACATTCTTGTAAATGAAAAGTAAATTTTAAATTGTTTAATTCACCATGGTGTGATGTCTTTGGAAACCATCTTCCATGTGCATTCTGGGTTTACTTGGGCAAGTGTCACAGTACTCATATTGATAACAACTCCAATAAAAGCCCTAAACCTACCTCTTCCACCACACGCCATGTTTGCCAAATAGATTTACTAGATAATTCTTTATTCTTTAGAACATTTTCTGAGTACTTGTTGGTTTCTTTTATAATTTCATTCACCAGTTGGTTTGTGAAAATAATTTGAAATCTTGTGTCGGCTGTACAATATATGTAGGAATTTGAGGTCCAATGACTTTTAACGATACACTAAAATGTATTCTATCCGGAATATCTAATTCTTCCGTGACATCAAGCCATTCATCTAAGTCTTCCGGCAACTCTTCGCTTTCACTTTCAATAACTACCATTCGTCGTCTCTGTGGTAGTATAATTTAGGAACCACTATTTGAAGTGTCAGAATTATAATCAACATTTTCTTCCACAATATCTTCTAACAATGAAAAAGTAAAGACATCTCTACTATCACTCAACTTTATATTCTCATCACAATAATTATTTTTCTCCCTGTTGCTAACCATAAAATGGGTCAAATAAGGCTTCAATCGTAACAGTAGAGAGACCTAGCACATTTTAAATACATATAACAATTGCCAATGCCGACGATTCTGTAACATCTTAAGTTTAATCATACTAAAAACATTGGGATCCACAGCAAAGCTTACGGAGTTACGGAACAAATGACGGACGGATCCGTAGTGGATCCCACGAAACGCTAAGGCTTAATTATAGTAAAATAAAATGATTGTACAACCTTTTTTCTGATAAACTGTATTCTTATTCAATCAGCATACGTGTAAAATGACCAATGAAAGAAACATTCAATCATTTTATTTCAACTCATAAAAGAAAAACAACTAAACTAAGATAAAATATTATTGTCAGATTTCACAAAATAATGCAGTATTGCAACAGTAATGTGTAAAAAAGATATGCAAAATCAAAGCATAATTACATAATTGACAGAGTTTTTAAACGGAGCTTCAACTCCGCTATGAAGATGAAAATGTTGGCTATATACTTTGGCAGAAAATATCTGTATTCTCTAATAAATTATCAGTTGTCTTAACGGAATATTTTTGTTCTGTTCTCCCTGTCAAATATACCTCCGTACTGCAATTACTCCCTTGTAGTAACCTAACTTTTTTAGTTAAATACTTATGCAGTCAAAAAGTTATTTTATTACATCAAGAGAACTTCGGACACTTTAATTCGTAAAGTGTTCAATATAACTGATATTTTTTAAATTCACCAAATTTAATATATTTTGCTTACGGTCGAATAAAATTTTACATGTTCTTAGATAACGCTATTACTTTATGTTATTTACAAAGTCTTTCAATAATGACAGGTATATTTGAAAAATCAATAAAAACTAAAAGGGTAGTGAAAGAAAATTCACCGATTGTGTCAATATGCTTTGGGACAACAGTAAATTTTCAGACAGAAAATAGTTACAAAATCCAACAACAGATAGCGCTTCAGGCCATTTGAAAAATATAGAAGAAACCGCAGTCTGTGAGTTTGCGAATCTGAAAGTCATCTCTCTGTTGTAAGCCTATGCTGTTCCCAGATTCCAAGTTTGCTTTGAAAAAAAGGTTTATTCCTTAGAACAGAAGATTGCCTGGCTTGAGACGTTTACATGTGTTTCTGATAATTTAATTCTGAGATTATACCGTATAATTGTAGCGCATGGTGGAGATGTGGAAAATATAGTAGATATTTTCAGCTTGCAGCGCCGTCTGTTGTGAAATATTGTAACTAATTTTGAAAGTATGTCTGCCTGAAAATTTATTGTTGTCTCAAACATATTGTAATAAAAGGTATATTTTTTATCGCTGCTTGTTTAGTTTTTATTGATTTTTAAATTTCCCGGTCGTTTTTGAAACACTATGTATATTTTCACTTTAAATCAGATACACTTAACGTAAGACACACACTTAAATACACACGCATTTAAATATATATGTATATGAATATGTAATCCGTTTAAAATTAGTTCTGCCAGTTACAATAATTTAGCCCCTAATATATTTCCATCCCTGGACTTGACTGGCAAGAAGAAATCTACGCAACTAGCAGTAATGATTTTGCAGTTGGACCATTCAATAAAAGGAAGCAACTAAATCCAGCTTGAAACTTTTTTTTCGGAGTTACTAAAATGACACATTACTCTGTCAAAGACAGAAGGATCATGAAAACAGTTGACTTTACTGAATCGGGCACCACAGCGAGACATGGAGACGAATTCCTTCCCAGAGAAAGTAGTTTAGTCCGCTCTCTCAGCTGTAAAGAAGAAATTAAACCATTGAAAAGAGAGAGCCATTTGCCTGTACAGCTGGGGAATATGCTGAATGGACAGAAACTTCGCATTTATTTCAGAGTTATCTTTGAGAGACTGTTAAAATAATTTTAAGTCGCGAATACTCTTTTAGATAAGATATTTTGTGTCTGGTAAAATATTTTTGAAGGAATAAGAATTCGAAAGAGGACAATTTTTAAGAGATATTTTGAGTGCAATAATTTTGATAGATTACACATATGTTGTGTGTGTGTGTGAATACATCTATGTGTGTTAAATGGTCAGTAGACGTTACAAAGTGTTCATGAAAATTTTGAGCTTCAGTTTATGGAAATTTTTATACATACACAAACAAATAAATAAAATATTAAAATGATTATAAATAAATTATGAAAACTATAATACAATATTTAGCAATATATAAAAACCAAAAAAATCATTTAAAATTATCTTACTAAATTACATATATTTTTATAAATTTCAAAATTTCAAAATTTTTTCTTTATTTTAAAACATTTCTTGCTAGTTAATTTATATTTTTTATATTTTCAAGTTATTATTACTTAAATTTATATTTAACACACGTTTGGGTATTTTTAGCAAATTGTTTAAATAGATATTTATGCGATATTAATTTAGTGCTATACGTAAAATTTACATGAAAAATTCAGGCTTTCAAAACTTGAATTAAATTATCATATTCTAAATAAAGTCAAAACTTAATACAAGGAAACTTTGGTAAACATTCTATAGAATCTATGAAAATATTATTTATTAAGTTGAAAGAAGCATTTACAATTGCATAAAAAATAAATTATTTAAAAAAATATCAATTAATTTTAAGGTAAAAATTTAGTGTGATTAATTCAGTTAAACTTCAATTTATATTTGTAAATTTTTGAAATTTTGAGTTAGCAATTTATAAAAACATCTTGAAGTCTCTACGATTTCCTTAAGGTAGTAATAAGTGTAAATCCAAAGAGTATTTCTTTACTGATACTACAAAAAAAAGTCTTCAAATAAATAAAATATTTTAAGATATACGATAATTTTTACGGATTTCTTCAAGACGAAATATGAAGTCATTAAACACGGTAATGAAGGGTACTTTAAAGCAAAACATCCTCGAAAAAGAAGAGAATATTCGAGCATGAATTTTGAACAGATAAGTACATATTTATACTGCAGACATCATATTATGTTTTATACCGTACCCCAAGGCTTAAGCCGTTTCTCATGAATATCTGACCTTGTTTATATTTAAAATGATATATAATGCTTAAGTTTGCAAAAACCATCTACCGCTTATTTTTTAAAGCTATAAGCTATTTTTTACTACTGTGGAAACGTATAGATTTAGAGGTAAATGAGGCAAGTCTATTTAAAAGATATTACCCGAAAAATTTGAATATTGTATGTAAAATTTTATTTTCGATTTTTGGTAAACACACTTGTAAATATTTAAAAAACACCTCTGAATAAAAAAATCTGGAATTTAATAATCGAGAAAAAATAGACCATATTTTATCTATATAAATTCTGAAATTTAAAATTCTCTCTTTTCAAGATTTTTTAAAATCCTAATTTCCTCAGCCCCACAAATTAAATTCAGGATGTGAGTCTTTGCCACTGCCTTTGGTTTTCGCTTATTTTAAAGCTATACGCACTTTTTTACTACTGTGGAAACGCATAGATTTGGAGGTAAATAAGGCAAGTCTACTTAAAAGATATTACCCTAAAAATTTGAATATTGTGTGTAAAATTATATTTTCGATATTTGATAAACACACTTATAAATATTTAAAAAACACTTCTGAATAAGACATCTGAAATTTAATAATCGAGGAAAAAGATATATTTTGTCTATATAAATTCTGAAATTTAAAATTCTCTCATTTCTCGTTTTTTTTTAATCTTAATTTCCTCAGTCACACAAATTAAATTCAGGGAGTGAGTCTTAGCCATTGCCTTTAGTTTCCGCTTATTTTAAAGCTGTATGCACTTTTTTACTACTGTGGAAACGTATAGATTTAGAGGTAAATGAAGCAAGTCTACTTAAAAGATATTATCCTAAAAATTTCAATATTGTATGTAAAATTATATTTTCGATTTTTGGTAAACACCCTTGTAAATATTTAAAAAATAACAAAAAATCTGAAATTTAATAATCGAGGGAAAATAGATTATATTTTATCTATATAAATTATGGAATTTAAAATTCTCTCATTTCTCGTTTTTTTTTAATCTTAATTTCCTCAGTCACACAAATTAAATTCAGGGAGTGAGTCTTTGCCACTGCCTTTAGTTTCCGCTTATTTTAAAGCTATACGCACTTTTTTACTACTGTGGAACCGTATAGATTTAGAGGTAAATGAAGCAAGTCTACTTAAAAGATATTATCCTAAAAATTTCAATATTGTATGTAAAATTATATTTTCGATTTTTGGTAAACACACTTGTAAATATTTAAAAAACACCTCTGAATAAAAAATTTGAAATTTAATAATTTAGGAAAAAATAGATTTTATTTTATCTAAATGAATTCTGGAATTTTGAATTCTCTTATTTCCCTTTTTTTTCTAATCTTAATTTCTTCAGCCACATAAATTAAATGAAGGGAGTGAGTCTTTGCCACTGCCTTTGGTTTCACACTATAAAAATAAAAGACAGAATTAATCATTGACACTTTTTAGTTTCACATGTGTTGGTTCTGAACTATTGTAGCTTAATCAGGAGAGGTGTTGCACTAATAACCAGAGGGTTGTGGATTCGAGCCCTGGGCTGGTGAAAGATCCTAAAAGAGTTTAATTATCACTGCAGGGGCACTTGAAAAGGGTCCGTGGTTTTAATGTCCTCCAAGTTCGAATAACACATCTATATAGGTCAGGCCAACCCTGGGTATCTTCTTCTTTGTTTTTCTAAATTACGAAAATTCTCTTTAGACATAAATATGTTTTTCCACCTTAGCGGTTAATACTTCAAAACTTAAGGCACAATGTTTCGCTTTATTTTGTGTAGTCTCTGACTCATGTGCATGTCTTGTACCAGTGGCATGAAAAACCACAATAATATACAGGTTTTTTAAAAAATGACCAGTTTATTTGAAAAATCAATAAAAATTAAACGGAGAGTGATAAAAATACACAATTAATTGCAATATGCTTTGGACAATATTAAATTTTCAGGCAGGCAAACTTTCAAAATTAGTTACAATGTTCCACAACAGATGGCGCTCCAATCTGGAAAAATCTAAACTACGATATTTTCCCGATATCCATTAGCCTCAGCAATTAAATGGCGTTTTCTCATAACGAAATTATCACAAATCCGTGTATACGTCTCAGGTGGGATAGCTTCACATACTGAACAGATGTACTGCCCCAATTATTCAATTGTTTCTGGACAGTGGCAGTACACCTGGTCTTTTAAAAGTCTCCATAGAATAATATCGTAGTTTAGATTTTTCCATACTGCAGCGCCATCTGTTGTGGAATATTGTAACTGATTTTGAAAGTTTGTCTACCTCACAATTTACTATTGTCCAGAGCATATTGCAATAAACTGTATTTCTATCACTGTCCGTTTAGTTTTTACTGATTTTTCAAATATACCGATCATTTTTGAAACAACCTGTACATGCCAATTATAAACCAAAAGATAAGGCCAATTATAAGCCAAAAGAGTCTTTACCATTTTTATGTCACTGTATCCCCGTCTGTCCTTATGACTGTTTTAATGGGTGACAACATAACCACTGTTGTTATCTCTCTCTCATCAGAAGAAGATGGGATTTGTAATTGATCACTCTTCACCCAGGATATTTACAATAGCAACTGCTGAACAGTTACTTTTGTATATGTAAGATTTCTATT
Source organism: Pardosa pseudoannulata (assembly GCA_032207245.1). Taxonomy (NCBI): domain Eukaryota; kingdom Metazoa; phylum Arthropoda; class Arachnida; order Araneae; family Lycosidae; genus Pardosa; species Pardosa pseudoannulata. Next base: position 163,312,707 of record CM063510.1, read on the forward strand.
TCTTATCTATGTTAATATTCAGAAATTTTTTTATTTAGTATTTGCCTGGTATAAGTGTACAATGGTAGACTTTTCACTGTTAGTTGTAAATTTTAAATATACAAAATATTTTAATAAAGAAATATAGAAGGCTCTTTATAATTTCCTTAAAATCTCTATTAACTTTTCTGATAATTTTATAATTTAATTATCAAATGCACTCTATGCATTTATTGTGATTTAACCCCTTCCCTGTTTTGGCTTTACGCCGTATGGACAATCTCATTTCTATCTCACTTGCACTGTTTCTGCCATATATTTTCCAATTCTAGTAACAAATTATTCGTAATGAATGATAGTTTACAGTTATTGTATTTTCTACTCTGATTGGTTCAAAAGCGCGGGTTTTTTCGCATGTTTTGCATCAGAAGACGAATTGTTATCTTTCAGTGTATAGCTTTCGGGATATATTTTACTAACAGCCTGATAATTATAATGATGTAAGAGTTGAATAATATATTTTTACGGTTAAATAATGGATAATTCAGAGCTTATGGAGCTAATTTCTTGCGATTCCAACTGGGATTCGGAATCAGAAACTGAATTATCTGTAAATGATAGTAGCGAAAGTTTAATAGATGACCTGGATAGTAGTGACTCTGATAGTAGTACAGATGGAATCACTCAAGCAAGACAATTTATTGAAATTGTGATAATTCTTCGGATCCGCCTCCTAGATTTGCTTTCACTGGAATTCCAAAAATTTACTTGGATATCTATGAGACTAATTGTAAACTTCAGTTCTATGATGAAATAATTCAGTTCTATGATAGAAAGGAAAAAAAGTTGTAATAAATACTTAAAATTATTAGAAATGTTAATTTTAATAACATATCTCTACTTAAAAAAGTAAAATCTTTTTGACCGAATTCTGGAAAAAAAATGAAACTGTCAAAGGGTTAAAACAGTTAAAGCTACAGTTTAAGATTCCTAAGAGATGTCGTCTACGTAAATAAGATAAAATGTTTTCTTATATAATCACACACTCTACCTCTCTTTCAGAGTTCCAAAATCCGAACTCAAGTTCTTTCCGCGACACTAAGTGATTCGGTCTTAAAATTAAAGAAAATGTAAATAACGAATTGTAAAAAAAAAATTATCAAAGGTTAGTTTAACTTCATGAATGGATTCAATGATCCGTAGAAAGACTTTTTCGGACAACTTGAAAGACAATTTATGCAAATTTTATCTTGCAAAAGAAAGGTTAAAAAAATAAATAAAACGTCTTAAAAATCCTCGATCTTAATAATAAAAAAAAGTGGTGGGAGATTTTTCTAAATGGTTGCATTTTTGAAAAGGAATGCTTCATTTAATTCTACATGAAATTAAGAAATGCTTATTGAGGCATAACATTCCCAAAACAATGACGCAAGCTTACTTTGTTCTGTACATGGTGTATTGAGATTGGTTTAAAAAATTGAATAAAAGTATCACGGCAGTGCCTTTGGATTTGGATTCAGTTTTCAGACTCTAATGGGTGTACATTTTTTCTAAAGTATGGAATTTTTTTTTTTTTGTAAATGTGTTTATTTTTTTCAAATAGCTTATCGGAAAAATACATTTTAAAACAATCGCGGAATCTGAAAAGTATTCTTTAGTAGTTTTTTTAGCCACATGCTTGATATATGTATATACCGTAATCATATTTTTGTATACATAGTGTTGTAGAAACTTCAAGAGCCAAACAAATCTTAAAAGTCAAGAAAAGGAAAAAAATTTTCTGTTTATTATATCTTGAAACATAGTTTGTTTTTAACATAGTTTGTTTTTAACATAGTTTGAACAAATTATCTTAACACACTTATCTCGTTCATATTTGAATGAAAAAAAATGTTAGAAAGTTTTAAATAACACTTTCTGTAACAAAAATAAAAGCTATCTCGCATGATTACTAAAATAATCAAAATAACTTTGAAGCTAAATTCGTATATATTTAACATACATGTATATATTTAAAAAAAATATTTGAAAAATGTGAATATTTTCCTTAAAAATTTGAAACATATTTATAAAAGAAATATTTTATGAAATCTTACAAGTACATTTTATTCAATTAGTATATAAAATTTGTGTACAGCCTGTAAAAATTTCATGAAAAAATATAAAATTTAAATTTTAGATAACCAAATATATGGTTACAGTCATTTGAAGAAAAATGAAGTTAAAATTTTGTTAGTTTAAAAATTTCTTTACAGTAAACAGCTGACACTTTTTATTCACAAATTTTCTCAGAGGGATTTTTAAGCTGATTGTTTTAAAATGTTAAGAACTAAATTCCTTTACAAATATATTTTTGCTGAAAAAAAATGTAAGCTTTAATTTAAAAAAATCTCGCCAAGCTAAAGTAAAAAAAAAATTCTAACAAAATGAATAAATAGGAAAATAATTAACATCTACAGATGTGGAATAATTAATAAAAGGATATTAATTTTAATGTTGGGATATGTCAACAGAAGATTTTAACCATAAGCAGAAAGTTACTGCACATGAAAAATGCAACTGTAGTAAATGGCGACACTTAAATATTCGGCGTGTTTAGTTATTTTAATTGTAATTACATATTTTAACGGTCGAAACAAATTCAGCATTTGGCGATTTTTGTCTCTAGTACATTTGTTCATCAATACATTTACATTCGAATTTTAAGTTATGATATTGAGAGAACCAAATATCTGGCAATAGACTAAATTACCTTTTCAAAAAGGTAAAGTATACACGTAAAAGAGGAAGCCCCCCCCCAAACCAAGTGGGTTTAATGTGTTGAGAGAGATCTTAAAGAGGAGGGAGTCAACCGATGACAATATATTTTTTCAGGCAGCGAGATACAGATATCCTTGACCTGCGGCAAACTAAAGATCTTTAAAAAATTGATGCGACTATAGAATTACAGCCCACTTTATAAAAAAACTGACTTTAGAAACAAAAAAGTAACACTGATTAGTTGCCCCCAAATGGAATAGAAAACATTTGACGGTCATATCTCACAATTCCTAACCAAGCAGTCTTAGGGAGTAGTAACTCTGCAGTAAGAATTTGTTATATATGTGCAAATAATGACATCTATGTTTAAAAAATATTTTTTTATTTGGTTCCTTTTAAATACAATTCTATTTACAATATTGTTTGGAATAAATATTACAAGTACACTTAACATTTTCAAAACCTTATCAAAATATTCAACATCCAGTAAGATATATTTAAAAAGGTCAACAAGAACTGCACAATGCCAAGTATTTTGATTACAAACGCATATACATATATATAGAACAAGTTTAGAAGTAAAGTACACAATTTACATTAAATAGATGCATTTACTGAGAATTTTTTGTAAACTCTTCAAGTTCAGATAATCTTAAGCTGTTCAGAGTACTTAGAGAGGTATACAAAAATTCAGATTTACTTTCTACACACCACTTTAGCCACATTTCATACTGCTTCACATCAGTATTCTTCTGCTTTCAACTATATAGGGATATGTACATTAAATTAGTTCAAATTTAAGGAGTAGAATATCGTGGGGGTCTTGTTCCAGTTGTAAGCAGACCTTGTTATGGATTGTCAACACATTTACATATCTATAACAATTGGAAAAATTGAAGACCTACTATATAGTAAAGACTAAACTACATACTAGACTAAAAATTAAACAGCATGCTACAAAGTACACTAATGTAATACTATTTATAATATATGTATATTATAACTTATACCAATTAAATATACTTAATATTAAAGTAAAATACAAAGTAAAACTACATTAATCTAATTTAAGAACATGACCATGCTTACCTACACCTTTACAACAATGTGAAAAGTGGTATCACTTTTTTAAATACCTTAGTGCATTTATTAACCCCGAGATCGGATATTTCGATAACACAATATGTGTAGTTACTCATTCCATCAATATTTGTGGATATTTGTTAAACTCAGCACACAAAGCATATAGTAAAAAACCAATTCCCCCACAAGCTATATCACAAAGGGGCAAGTCTATAAAACTTCAGAAATTTGAACACCTTTTCTAATAGTTATCATATCATGGATTATATCAGTCTTTAAACCGACACTAAGACATGGTAGTATTCTAAACGTTTCTTAGAATCTTCACAGCTTCTGTATGACGAAATAAACTGAATGTAGACGCCGCTGTCGTTTCAAATTTCCGTTCGATTAGAATGCTGTTTGCACATACAAGGCGTATTTTTGGTCTCCTATACTTCAGTGGAACCCAATATTCGCCACTTGCCAGTATTCCGAAAATATTAAACTAAACACTCAACAATATACATTATAAAGCATCCACTTTACAATATAAAATAGACTGGAAATTATCTTTGTAATTACTTCCACTCAACAATCGTAAACAACGTAGAATTTACCTGAAATTAAACTTTTACAAATATTAGAAAAACTATTTTTACATACCTAAAATTTTAAACACAATCGTAAATATTAACATAAACGTTTAACCGAAAAGTTAAAAGCAACTTCACAAATTTAAAACAATGATATAAAATGCTGCATCATACCATTTACTTGTATTTAGATTCCCGAGAACATTGGCTCACTTGGTCTATGCAATGCCATTACAGATCATTGTTGATCCATGTTCATATTTATATGCGGGATCTTTGGTAAAATCCTTGCGATGAAATTCATCTTGATTACCAATAGGTGTTTCACCATTACTTCGTGTGACCTTAATTGCGTTCTTTAGGCCATAAAACACCTATAAAAATATTTTAGTATTACTGAATACCAGTTGGTCATAACTGACAATCATAAACACTGTTTATACTATACCATATATCTGCATTTTAATCGGTTGCTAAGCGGTTAAAACGTCGTTCCTCCTCTGAAGACTAAGTGTCTCGTAAAACTGAATAACAAGAAAAATTAAGTAGAGATAAGTTCAGCGTACATTTGTTTTACCTCAAATTAAAGTTTAAAAAATTTTTAAAAGCATCTATTTTACATACACCTAAAATTTTAATAGAGATCGGAAATATCAACATGAATGTTTAACCGAAAAGTTAAAAGCAACTTGACAAATTTAAAACAAAACTTTAAAAAATGTTATAAAATGTTGTATCGTACCTCTTATGTGAACTAAGATTCGTTCCCTGATGAATATGTTGAGAACACAGGTTTCCTTGGTCGATACGTACTGCCATTTCAGATCAGTGTTGCTACCCGTTCATATTTATATGCAGGATCTTTGGTAGAATTGTTGCGAAAAAATACATCTTGATTACCCATATGTGTTTCACCATTACTTGGTTTGACCATAATTGCTTCATTTGGGGGTATCCAACACACCTATAAAAATAGTTTAGAAATAATGAATACCATTTGATCATAACTGCCAATCATATACACACTTTATAGTATACCATGTATATTGGCATATTAATTGGTTGCTCAGCGGTTGTGCACTGACAAACCCAAAGACTAAATCGTTCATAGAACACCAAGATATCAAAATAAGAACACTTACTGTGGATTAAACTTTAGATGTCACCTCATCCCTCTAAAACTCATCCTTATTTTAAAACTGAAAATTGAGTTCGATTCATGAAAATTAAGGTTTACCTATAAATATTTTGAAGCATTAAAACGTTGTTTCATATTCTCTCAAGACAGTCTTAAAAGTAAGCAAGAAAATTTTAGTTTAAACTGAAGTATTGACAAGATATTGTAATAAAAATAATCGAATTACTTTAATAGCTCCCTTTACCATCTACTACCTCTGAGGTATCTGCCATCTAACAAATCTGTTTTAGTTTTTTAAAATTAGTTTCAGAATCATTAAAATCTGCACCTAAGATCTGATATTTAAAGCAAGATTTGAAATTTAAATATAAGCATAAAATTTTCTTACCCTTGGATACGGAATCCACAGCATTCTTCAGCCACTTTCGAGTTGTTGGAAGCCATTGTTTGTACTACAAACAGTAATGAAAATCAACTTAAAATATCTTTAAAAAGTTCTATTTAGGTTCTTACAGGGAAACAAGAATGGCATTACAAATCTAATGTTAATTCCTGTTTGCAGATTTGGTTCAAAAAACTTAACAGGGTTTAGTTTGGTGGCTTAATATTGGTTTTCTCTGTATAGCTTGATGTACTTACACGGAAACAAAAAATTTTAAGGAACCTCCCAAAATAGCTAGCACATAAGAGTCTTTTAAAATTTAGTAAGATTCTTTAACTATTGCATTTAGGTTTTGCACGCTCAGTATGGAACCAAGTAAAATCTATTCTATTTATATTTTTCATTAATTTTAATACACGAAGTTTTGTCTGGCTCAATATTCTAGATTGTAATGACGTCATGTTAAGGCATTTTCTGCGTTCTTGCATAGAAAGTACCCGCACATATAATGAAATTTTAAAACTAGTTGCCAAAACTGAATAAAGGCGAGGATAAAAGTTGACGATTTTGAGCACCGTTTAGACGCAAAAGGTCTAATGAGACCAGGATCTACTGTTTAACCCATGATTCACCCCATCAAGAAGTAAAAAGTATATCCAATTCTTGCAGAACAAATACAATTGCCATTGTTTTAGTGAGTAACTACATTTAAGTCCCTTTTGGTATTAATCTTTAAAAATTTTAGAATATATTTAGCTGAAATAGTTATTTTAACAGGACTTATGATGTTGGTTAAAAATTACTCACTCAATAATCTATAAACTCAAAATCTTGAGAATTTAAACCGTTATATCTTTTAACAATAGCTGTGAAGAAAAATAATTGTTTACTGTTAAAAACTGCAGCAATCTTACATGTAGGATATAAAGTATGGGTTAAAGCCATTTCCGAAAGGCTAACAATTTTCATGCCTATAGCGGGTTTCAAACCTACAAACCCTGGTATCAAAAGTCATCTCCTTACCCATTGGGGATATATTTAAATGGGAGAAAATTCAAATATGAAAACTAAACTATCTAAATGAAACCTAAATAAAATAGCTCAACAATGCAAATTATATTTACCTCTTCTAATCTGTACTGATAGACTGCGAAGGCTTGGACACCTATTCCGACTTTATGACAAACCCAGTAAAACAGCTCACTTTCACTAATCCCAATTGGACAGAGGAAACGAGGAAGACCACCAATTAGGCGGCTTGACTCAGTAGATATGATTACTGTCAAAAAGGGAAACTGAAGGAGTATTGCAACAGATAGGAACAGCTAGAAAACTGCTAGGGACAGCCTTGGTCTGTAACATACTGCAGTCCTTTAGAAGAATCTGTACTGCACTTAAATTGCCAGAATTTATGTTAACGAATCTGTCACCTTTTACCTGATATTTAAGATACATTTTGGACAGTAAAATTAGAAATTATCTTTAATTTTATTTGAACTTCATTTATTAATTAATGCAGTTTGAGGCGACTAGAATAAAGTAGTTCCTATAATACCTGCTAATATTACATCTTGAAAAGTTTTTTTAAGTAGGAAGTTAGAATCTAATTTACCTAGAATCTAGGTATATTCTTAATTTAGGAATCTAAATTTGGAAGTAGGACCTCTATACATTGTTTCTTATATCTAGTGCTAAATGTATAGTCATTTCTATTTTATTCAATGTACAAATACCAGGTTTGACAGAAATTTCAATAAAATTATTTACCTAAATTTATGTGCTAGTCTTCTCGTTTTCGGGTATTTAGAAAGTTAAAAAGAAAATACAGGAAAGTAAAAAAATTTTATTGTTAACCCCAATGTAAAGTAAAAAGTAAATCGGTTCCCATGCCGAAAACGAGAATGTTTCTGTTTTAATTTTAAAACTTAATATAATTAAATATTTTTTTTCTGCGTATAAATTGCCAGAAAGACTACTTCGCAAATTAAATAGCATTTTTATCTGTCAAACCTGACAACTCTTTACTTCCGATAAATTTCGATTTCGCTTAAAGTTTTTTAAAAATTTCATCAGTTTTAAATTTTAGCATTACTTTAACTATTTTATCCTTCATAAGTATTATCATGACCTCATTATTTAGCTTAATTGCTTAGTTTGGAGAGCTACTGTCTACCTTTTACAACGCGAGGGCTAATGAGACCCGGACCTACTTCTTTAAACAAATTCCGAAAATTTATGCAACAGTGGTATTCGAACCTACGAACTCCTTTAACGAAGAATAGCTCTCCAACCATACTGGCATCGTATAACAACTTCAGCTTACTGATATTACTAGAAAATTGAGCCAGTGACTATCCTTTCAAAAAGTATTCACTTTATTCGAAATTTAACACTATACGTTAATTCGACTTCGTAACAATTTCCACATCTATCAGTCAGTTTACACATGTGAAAGAAAATGTAACATTCAAATTCATGCAACTACTAGTTAATCACGTTCTTTGTAATTTCAACTGTTTCGCACTTTTAAGAACTACCGTAACACGACTTGGTTTAATACTTTATAAGAAAACTATGTATCCAATGCTTTGGCTTGCATTAAGTATTAAAAATTTATAAAAACAATTTTATCATTCGTAAGAGTTTTACATAGTAATCTAAACTGCTATATTTCGAACAAAATAATTATAATTAAAGTTTTCACTTTCAAATTCCAATTAAATTACAGAAAATCTTTCGAATACTTTTTAATAATATTGATATTTCTTCCTGTTCTAAATTGTTGGATACTTGGTGGATACAGAAAACCATATCATTAAATTTCTACAACATTTTCATTTAATTTTATACGAAGTGAATTAAAAAATAAATTTCTGCCTTATGCATCGGGAATAAACGGCGGTTTGCATTTAGCTTGCAGACGTATTTCCTTATGTAATAATTATAAATTGATTAAAGTACACTAAACTAAAACTTCTAATTGTTTAAAATCTCCCTTATTTAAAATTTGAAAATTTCTAAATACAAGAAAAAATCTGTTATGGTACATGCATGCATTAAGAGGGTATTAATTTGTCATACAAGCGAATAACAAGAATTTCTTTATACCTGAAGTATTGACAAGAATTAAGTCTGGATACTCCAATCACTAATCAATCATTCGTTAACGACCTTTTTTGACACATTACCTCAGATCTGAAACCGTATCAAAAGATTCTACTTTAATTCTTTCAATTAATGGATTCACAAGGAAATTTTTTATACGATTTTAAGAGAGCATTAAAGCACGATTTGTGTTTAATCATTAGCACAAAATGCTTACCTTTAAAAGTAGTTGTAGTCTACTTTAGACTTAGTTACCTGTGAATTTTGAGTCATGACCTCTAGTCTAGTAGAAATGTTTGTCCTCCATTATCTATCATTTCGTTTCACTTTAGAGCAATATTCCATATGGGGCCACACAATATCGAGGAACTTCCACAAAATAGATGAGATCTGAAACTTCAAAATATTCTTGTACAGTTTAATTCTTTAACGCTAGAGTCATTTCTGCTGATTAAATGTAGGCATAAATGAAACGCATGTTAAGGTCTGCACAATATAAAACATAATTAATACTATAGCATGGCTGTTATTTTATAAATAAAATGCTATTGATGAAAATTTAAAAACGTGTGAAATACAGTACATGTAAAATAATTACCGAAAATTTGATTTTATAATAAAGCAATTCGTCCCTATTGGAGTCTACGTACGATCCTAAAAAGTAAATTTAAGTAAACTGTTAATATTAATCATGAAGTGCCAATGCAAATAAACTTGTAACTAGAAATTTAAAATTTTGTAAATTTTTAAGATTGCCCTCTACCAACTTCCAAAAAGACTTCAGTGCAGATTTTAAAGACAGTTAAAGCAGGAATTTAAATTTAAACAAGCATAAAATTATCTTACTTCTGCTTACGAGATCCACAGCATTTTTCAGCCTCTTTCCAATTGTTGGGAGTCATCGTGTCTGTAGTACTAATATACCTTCTTTATATCTACTGAAAACATCTTTAAAATTATTCCATTAAGCTTCTTTCAGAGCAGCAAGAATGGCATTACAAATCAAACGTTCCTTCCTGTTTACAGGTTTAGTTCAAAAACTTGACAGGTTTATTTCGGTGCTTTAATATTAGTTTATTCTCTGTATAGCTTGATACATCTACACAGCAACACAAATTTTAACCCCCCCCCCAAAGTAGCTAGAGCATAAAAGTCATTAAAAATTTAGAGTAAAATTCTGTAACTATTTCGTTTAGGTTTTGTACTCTAAGTATGGAACTAAGTAAAATCTATTTCACAATTTATCTATTTCATTTATTTATAATACACGAAATTTTGTCTGGCTCAATATTCTAGATTGTAATGAGTCATGTGAAGGCTGTTTCCGAGTTCCTTTACAGAGTACCGAGGATTATAAAAAATTTAGAATGAAAATTCAGTCATGATTTTAGCACCAAATTGTCTAATGAGATCAGAATCTACTGCTTAACCCATATTGTACCCTAACAAATTAAATTTGCTCAAATATTTCAGAACAACTAAGATTATTAATGTTTTGGCGAGAAAAACATTTAAGGCCTTATTAATCTTTAAAAATTTTAATATAAATTTTGCACAAGTAATTATTTTAACAAAAGTGATGTCAGATAAAACTAAAAATTACCTCAGATTAGATAATTTATAGAAGTTCTAAGTTTTGGAAATACAAACGAAATGTTATATTTTTAAAATTTATATTACTGTGAAGAAAAACTTTTATCCTCGTAAAGAATGCAGAAATCCTACATTTAATATAAAAAATGTGAGTTAGAGCCATTTCTGAACGGCTACGAAGATTTATTATTTTACGGGTTTTAAACCTATAATATATAGCACCAAAAATCAGCGTTTTACCCATACGGCATATATGTAAATGGGAGCAAGTTAATATATGTAAACTTAAATACCTAAATAGAACTTAAAATAGCTGAACAAAGCATATATTTATCTCGTTTAATGTGTAGTGCACTTAAATTGTGAATATTCTTGTTTACTGTTCTTTGGCATATATTACGTTTCTTTCTTATACATTTTTGGACAGTTTAAAATTAAAAGTTTGCTCTTTACTTTTTTTTAAACTTCATTTTATTAATTTTTAGAGTTTGTAGAGAGTAGAATGAAGTAATTATTGATTCTCAAATGATATATTAGTGTCAATTTTATACACTACCTGCAAATATTACATCCCTAAAATCTTTAATTAGGTAGGAAGTTAAATCTACTTTTAGATGATTCTTATCTTAGGTATCGAAATTAGGAAGTAAGACCTCTATACATTTCTTCTATCTAGTGTATCTAGTGTAATGTATCGTCATTTCTATTTTATTCAATTTATGAATACCAGGTTTGACAGAAATTTCAATAAAATTATTAACCTAAATTTATGCGCTTGACTTCTCGTTTCCGGGTATTAGGAAAGTTAAAAAGAAAATGTAGGACAGTAAAAAAAAATAATGTTAGCCCCAATGTAAAATAAAAAAAATAAAAAATCAGTTCCCATGCCGAAAACGAGAAAGTTTAGGTTTCGGATTTCAACATTAATATAATTTTGAATAACTTTACATTTAAAATATCAGAGTAATTATTTCGTAAATTACTTTACACTTATCTGTCAAACCTGACAACTGTTTACTTAAGTTTAGATTTCCCTTAGTTTTTAATTTTTCTGATCAGTTTTAAATTTTAGCTTTATTATTTTAACAGATTTATCATTCATTAGTATTATCAGACCTCATCATTCTTTAGCTTATTTGATATGGAGCACTAATTTCTACTTTTTTCACAACGCGAGGGCTAATGCAACCAGAACCTGTTGCTTAATGCCAATTGCAAACATTTATGCAACAACAGGGATGGGACCTACGAAGAGCAACCGAAGATCTTACGGAAGATCAACGCCCTAACCTTTTGCCGTCTTTAGCTTAAGAAAATTGAGCCAGTGACTTTACTTTCAAAAAGGTAATTCAGTTTATTGGAAATTTAACATTCTTTAACTTCGACTAAATGAAATTCTCAAAATATAGCAGTCCAATTACACCTGTCAAAGAAAAAGATGTAACATTAAAATTCATGAAATTACAAGTCAATACTAACTAATCACGTTCTTTGTAATTTCAACTGCTTTAAACTTTTATGAACAATCCTAACAATACTGGTTTAACGCATTACTAGAAAACTACGAATCGAATGTTTTGTTTTGCAATAAGTATTAAAAATAAATTTACAAAATAGTTTTAGAATTCGTAAGAGTTGTATACAGTAATCTATAAACTACTATATTTTGAATAAAACATTTGAGAGTTTCCACTTCCAAATTCCAATAAACTTACAGAAAATTTTCCGACTACTGATAATTCCTCGTATTCTAAATTGTTTTACACTTTGTGGATATAGATATGTATATCATTAAATTTCTACCACATTTTCATTTAGTTACATGTTTATTTTCAAGCTTAAAAGTTGAAAACTCCTATTTCTATCTTATGCATCGTTAATAAACTGCGGTTTGCATGCACAAGTTATATTTACTTATGAAATCAATACAAAATGATTCAAGTACACTAAACTAAAACTTTACATTCTTTCAATTACTCTACATAAAATTTGAAAATTTTGTTTCTAAATACAAGGAAAAAAATCAGGGTTATGATACATTCATGCATTAAGAGGGTATTAGTCAACATAGTGAATAACAAGAACTTTTTATACCTGAAGTATTGACAAGTCTGGATTCTCCAGTTAGTAACAGATCATTCGTTAAAGGCTTTTTTGACACATCAACTTTGAGATCTGAAACTGTATCAAAAGATTCTACTTCAATTCTTTAAATTAATGTATTAACAAGAAAAATTTTAATACGATTTTAAGAGGGCATTAAAGCACGATTTGTGTTTAATCATGAGCACAACATGCTTACCTTTAAAATGCTTACCATTGTAGCCTACTTTAGCCGTAGTTACCTGTGAATGTTGATAATCAAGACGCCGAGTCTTTTAGAAACATTTCCGTTTATCATCCATGGTAGATCTCTGACATCCAAAACCCCTAGGAGGGTTTCCCTACAACAGGTATAATGGTATTAGAAATGCATAATCCTTCATCGATTCCCTCATTGGTCATTGATTTTCTTTAAATTCTTGACAGCCCTTTGTGTTTTCATACTTTAGTAAGAACTACTGTCTATATTTCGTTTCAGTTTAGAGCAATATTCCATATGGGGCCACAAAATTTCGAGGAACTTCCACAAAATAGCTGAGATCTGAAACTTCAAAATATTCTTGTTCAATTCTTTAATTCTCTAAAGCCAGAACCATTTCTACTGGTTACATGTAGGCATAAATGAAACGCATGTTATTGTCTGTACAATATAACACAAAATTTAATAAATACTATAGCACGGTTGTTATTTTAAACATAGAATGATGATGAAAATTTAAAAACTTCGTGAAAAACAGTACATGTAAAATTACCAGAAGTTTGATTTTATAATGGATAAACCAATTTATCAGGATTTTAGTCTACGTACGCTCCTAAAAAGTAAATTTAAGTACACTGTTAAAAGAAATTCTGATGTGCCATAGCAAATGGAAAACCTACAGAAAGAAATTTTAAATTTTCTAAATTTCTAAGATTGCCCCCTACCAACTTGCAAATGGAAGACTTCGGTGCAGATTTTAAAGACAAAGCAGCATTTGAAATTTAAACATAGGCATAAGATTCTTACTTCTGCTTACGGGATCCACAGCATTTTTCAAGTTGTTGGAAGTCGCTGTGTCTGTAGTACCAATACCTGTTGGATATGTACTGAAAATATCTTTAAAAATTATTCTATTAAGCGTCTTCTAAAGCAGCAAGAATGGCATTACAAATCGAACATTCCATCCTGTTTACAGATTTAGTTAAAAATACTTGACAGGTTTATTTTGCTGCCTTAATATTAGATTTTCTCTGTATAGCTTAATACATTTACACAGTAACACACTTTAAAGAACCTCTCAAAATAGCTAGAGCATAATGAAACGTTTACATTTAAAATTGAGTAAAATTCTTTAACTATTGCCTTTAGATTTTGTAAGCTCAGTATAGAAAGTAAAATTTGTTCTATTATTTTATTCCCTTTATTTATAAAAGATTAATTTTGTGTGGCTCAATATTCTAGATTAACATTACAATCTTAAAACTATTTGCCAAAATCTTATAAAAAGGTTTAGATAAAAATTCAGTATTGATTTTGACACAAAAGGCCTAATGAGACCAAGATCTACTACTTAACCCATATTTTACCATATCAAAAAATTAAATTAGGTCACAAAACGTTGCAGAACAACTAAGATTACCGATATTTTGGCGAGGAAAATATTTAAGGCCTTTTCATATTAATTGTAGTAAATATTTTGCGCAAATTTTTTAACAAAACAAGTTATGTCAGATAAAAACGTTAAAAATTACCCATTAAATAGTTTATAAAAGATGTAAATTTTTAAAATTCAAATAAAACTTTTTTTAAATTTATAATACTTGTGAAAGAAGTTTTATACTTTTAAAGATTTCAGCAAACCTACATTTAGTATATAAAATAAGAGTTAAACCCATTTCCGAACGGCTACAAAGATTTATTTTAGCGGGTTTCAAACCTACAAACTCTACGACCTAAAATCAGCGCCTTACACATACGACATATATCTGAAGGTGGGCAAGCTAAAATATGTAAACTTAAATACCTAAATAGAACTTAATAGCTGGACAATGCAAATTATATTCGTCTCGTGTGATCTCTACTGCATTTAAATTATCAGAATTTATGTTAACTGTTCTTTGGAACCTTTTACGTTATATTGGAGATACGTTTTTGGACAGTTAAATTAAAAATTTGCTCTTTACCTTTTTTTAAACTTCATACATTAATTTTTGCAGTTTGCAGTGAGTAGAATGAAGCAGTTATTAATTCTCGAACGATACATGTCTGTTAATTTTATATAGTACCGGCAAATATTACATCTTGAAAAGCTTTGTGATTAAGTTACAATCTAGTTTTATACGAGACCTAATTTAGGAATCTAATTTAGGAAATAGGACGTCTATATTGCTTGTATATCTAGTGCTATACGTACCACCGTTTCTATTTTATTTAATTTAAATATACCAGGTTTGACAGTAATTTCAATACAATTTTCCTAAATTTACACGCGTGGATTCTCGTTTTCGGTATTTAGAAAGTTAAAAAGAAATTACAGGGTAGTAAAAAATTTTATTGTTAGCCACAATGTAAAATTAGAATAAAATAAAAAATCTGTTCCCATGCCGAAAATGAGAAACTTTTAGTTTTAAGTCGTAATATAATTTTGAATAAACTTTCTGCATTTATATTGCCAGAGATATTTCTTAAATTACCTAACAATTTCATCTGTCAGACCTGATATTTCTTTACTTAAATTTCGATTTCCCTTTAATTTTTTAAAAAAATTTTGATTAGTTTTAAATTTGAGCTTTATTACCTTAACAGTTTTATCATTTCCGAGTATTATCAAATCTTATTATTTAGCTTATTTAGTTTGAAGTGCTAAAGTCTACATTTTCCCAACGCGAGGACTAATGCAACCGGGACCTATTGCTTAAAGACAATTCCGAAGATTTACGCATAAGTGGGGATCGAACCTACGAAATCCTCTTACCGAAGATCAGCGCCCTAACCTTTAGGCCATAGTTGGAGTTCCTTTTATGATATCTAAAAAACTGAGCCAGTGACTTTCCTATCAAAAACGTATTAGTTTATTGGAAGTTTAACATTCTTTAACTTTGACTAATTAAATCAAATGCTTTTGTTTACAATAAATGATAAAAGTAAATTTATATAATAATTTTATCATTCTTAAGTGTTGCATATAGTAATCTAAACTGCTATATTGGGATCAAAAAGTATAATGAAAATTTTCATTTTCAAACTCTAATAAAATTACAGAAAATTTTCAGACTACTATTGACATTTCTTATTCTAAGTTGGACTCTTTGTGGATAAAGCATATCATTAAATTTCTACAACATTTTCGTTTAATTAGACTTTAATTTGAAAATTTCAATCTCATTTATCCCGAATAAACGGCGATTAGCATTTACCTTGCAGATTTTATATTTCAGTATGAAATCAACATAAAATGATTCAAGTACACTAAACTAAAACTTCTCATTCTTTAAAGTCATTCTTACTTAAGATTTGAAAATTCTATTTCTAAGTATAAGAAAAAATCGGGGTTATGATACATTCATGCATTAAGAGGGTATGAATTCGTTGTACAAGTGAATAACTAGAATATTTGAGTCTGGATACTCCAATTATTAATCAATCATTCGTTAACGGCCTTTTTTGACACATCACCTCGGAGACTTGAAACTGTATGAAAAGATTCTACTTTAATTCTTTAAATTAAAGAATTCACCAGAAAATTTTTAACACGATTTTAAGAGCATTAAAGCACGATTTGTGTTTAATCATTAGCACAAAATTCTTACCTTTAAAATGCTTACCGTTGTAAGCCACTTTAGCTTTAGTTACCTGTGATTGTTAAAAGTCAAGACGCCGAGCCTTGTACAGACATTTCCGTTTGTCATCCATGGTAGATCTCAAACATCCAGAAGCACTGGGAGGGTTTACCTACAACAGTATAATGGTATTAGAAATACATAATCATTTGCTCATTGGTTATTGATTTTCTTTAAATTCTTGATAGCCCTTTGTGTTTTCACGCTTTAGTAAGAACTACCGGCTATATTTCGTTTCACTTTAGAGCAATATTCCGTATGGGGCCACATAAATTCAAGGAACTTCCACGAACAGCTGAAATCTGAAACTTCAAAATATTCTTGTTCAGTTCTTTAATGCCAGAGTTCATTTCTGTTGATCACATACAAGCATAACTTAAACCCATGTTAAGCTCTGTACAATATAAAACAATATTTAATAAATACTATAGCACGGCTATTATTTTAAATATGGAATAATATTGATGAAAATTTAAAAATTCGTGAAAAACAGTACATGTAAAATTACTGTAAATTTGATTTTGTAATAGATAAACCAATTTATCCCGATTTTAGTCTACGTACCCTCCAAAAAAGTAAATTTAAGTACACTCTTAAAAGAAATATTGATATATAAGTAGCCATAGCAAAAGGAAAACTTATAAATAGGAATTTAAAATTTTGTGAATTTCTAAGATTGCCCTCTACGGACTTGCAAATGGAAGACTTCGGTGCAGATTTTAAGGAGAATTAAAGCAGGATTTAAAACTTAAACATAAGCATAAAATTCTTACTTCTGCTTACGGGATCCACAGCAGTTTTCAGTCTCTTTCGAGTTGTTGGAAGTCACTATGTAGTTCCTACTAGATATCTACTGAAAATATCTTTAAAAATTATTCTGGTCTGTCTTCCAGAGCAACAAGAATGACATAAATCTAAAGTTCCTGTTTACAGGTTTGGTTCAAAAACTTGGGGTTTATTTTGGTGCAATAATTTTAGTTTTTCCTCTTTATTGGTTGATACATTTACACAGTAACACAAATTTTAAGGGACCTTTCAAAATAGCTATAGAATAATGAAAAGTCATCATTTAAAATTGAGTAAAATTTACCTATTACGTTTAGGTCTTGTACACTAAGTATAGAACTAAGTACAACCTATTTCACAATTTATCTATTCCATTTATTTATAAGACTAAATTTTGTCTGGCTCAATATTCTATATTGTAATGACGCATGTTAAGACAGTTTAAGTTTCTATGTACAGAGTACTGGCAGAGATAGTGAAATCTTAAAACTATTTACCAAAATCTTATAAAAAGTTTAAGATAAAAATGTGATGAATTTGAGCACCGTCTACCATTTTAACACAAGATCTAACCTGTTCTACTCCTTAACCCATATTTTACCTTAGCAACAAATTAAATCTGTTCAAATATTGGAGAACTAAGATTAGCAACTTTTTGGCGAGGAAAAACATTTAAGGCAGTTTTCGTATTAATCTTTAAAAGTTTTAGTATATATTTTGCACAAATAATTATTTTAACGCAACTAGTGACGTCAGATAAAACTAAATATTATTCAGATTCAATAACTTATAAAGTTCTTAAGTTTGAATTTCCAATAAAACGTTACATTTTTAAAATTATATTAGCTGTGAAGAATAAATGAATAGTTGTATAACTGTAAAGATTGCAGGAATGCTACGTTTAGTATACAAAATATGGGTTAAAGCGATATCAGAACAGCTACGAATATTTATTTCTTTAGCGGGTTTTAAACCTATAAACTCTAGCACCAAAAGTCAGCGCTTTACACTTACATATATCTAAATGGGAGCAAGTTTAAATATGGAATCTAAAGTATCTAATCGAAACTTAAAATAGCTGAACAATGTAAATTATATTTATCCCCTCTAATCTGCACTTAAATTGTCAAAATTTATGTTAAACTCTTCTCTGGCACATTTTAAGATCCATTTGAGATACATTTTTGGACAGTTGAAATTAAAAATTTGCTATTTACTTTTCTTAAATTTCATTTTATTAATTTTTTCAGTTTGTAGCCAGTAGAATGAAGCAGTTATTCTTGAACTATACACGTTTGATAATTTTAAATAGTACCTTCAAATATTACATTTTTAAAAGCTTGCTAATTAGAAAGTTATTCTAACTTTAGATGATTCTTAATTTAGGTATCTAAATTATGAAGTAGGACCTCTATACATTGCTTCGTATATCTTGTACTATATATACGACATTTCTATTTTATAGAATTTATGTGTATATACCAGGTTTGACAGAAATTTCAATAAAATTGTTAACCAAAATTCTTGCGCTTGGATTCTTGTTTTCGGGTATGTAGAAAGTTAAAGAGAAAGTACAGGAAAGTAAAAATATTGTTAACCCCAATGTAAAATAAAAATTGGTTCCCATGCCGAAAACGAGAATTTTCGGTTTTAGTTTTAAACATTAATATAGTCTTTAATACCTTTTATGCATATCATTTTCCAGAAATACTATTTCGTAAATTACCTAACATTTTTATCCGCCAAACCTGACAACTCTTTACATAGGATATATTTCGATGACCCATACTTAAAATTGTTTATCAGTTTTAAATTTTAGCTTTATTAATTCTACAGATTTATCTTACATGAGTTATCACAAGTCATAATTTTTTTACTTTTCTTGTTTGATTTGGAGCACTAATGTTCATTTTTTTTACAACGAGGGGTAATGAGACTGGGACATACTTAAAGCCAATTACGAACGTTCATGAAACAGTGGGATTCGAACCTACGAACTCTTTTACCGAAGATCAATGCTCTAGCCAATCCGCCATCCTTTGGGCTTAATCAGATCTAGAAAGTTGAGCCAGTGACTTTCCTTTAAAGAACGTATTTAGATTTTCGACATTCTCGAATTTTGACTTAAGATTCTCAGAAAATAGCAGTCAATTTAGACCAGAGAAAGAAATGATGTAACAGTCAAGTTCATGCAAGTACTAGTGAATACTAGTTAATCACGTTCTTAGTAATTTCAACTGCTTTGCACTATTAAGAACAATCTTAACACGACTGGCTTTAACACTTTAGTAGAAAACTAAATACTCCAATGCTTTCTTTTGCAATAATTTATGAAAGAATTTTATTATTCGTAAGACTTATATTTAGTAATCAATAAACTGCTGTATATCAAACGAGAAGTTTATAATGAAAGTCCTCACTTTCAAATTGCACTAAAATTACAAAAAAAATTTTCGGACTACTATTGTTTTTTCTCTATAGTCTAAACTGTTGGAAAATAGGTGGATAAAGAAAGGTTTATCATTAAATTTCTAGAACATTTAATTTCATGAGAGCATAAAATTGAAAATTTCTATTTCATGTATTGTGACTAAATTGCTGTTTGCATTGACCTTGTAGACTTCATATCGAAATAAAAAAACAATGATACAACACTAAACTAAAACATCTTTCTTCAAAGTCCTGATTTAAAATTTGAAAATTCTACTTCTGAATATAAGAAAATAAACGGGTTTTTACTTCCATACATTAAGGAGGGTTTTAATGTATGATAAAAGTTAAAGAATTTTTATACCTGAAGTATTGACAAGATTTAAGTCTGCCTACTCCAATTACTAATCATTCGCTAACGGCGTTTGAGACACATTACCTATGAAATTTGAAACTGATTCTATTTTAACTGTTAACTAAAGGATTCACAAGAAAAAATTTAGTACGATTATAACAGGGCATTTAAAGCACGATTTGAGTTTAATCATTAGCATAAAATTCTTACCTTTATTTTTTTTATTCACGGTTTTCACACCTTGTAGTCTACTTTTAGGAAGTTAATTGTGAATTTTCAAAGTCATGACGCCGAGTCCAGAAAAACTTTCCGCCTGGATATTCACGGGAGATCAGGTATCTAAAAGCACTTTGGTAGTTTGCCACATCAGGTCTAATGGTATGAGAAATAGATACTCCATATTATTGATCTTGTTTAAAAGCTGATAATCCTTTGAGTATTTATGCTTTAGTGTACTAACTCTTGCTTATATATTTCGTTTCACTTTTAAGCAATATTTCATATGGGGCTAGAAAATTTCAAGAAACTTCCGCAAAGAAGCGGAGATCTGAAACTTCAATATAATCCAATTGAATTGTTTAATTCTCTAAAGATAGAGTAATTTCTACTGAACACAACTCATACTAAGGTCCGACAAATATAAAACAAAGTTTAAACTATGAATACCACAGCACGGCGGATTAAACAAACATAATGCCATTGAGGAAAATTTAAAAACTTCGTGAAAAACGACATGATATTACTTATAAAATAAGTACTGAAATTTTAGTTTTATAATAGATAAACCATCTTTTCCTGACTACCTTCTAAGTACGCTCCGAAAACGTAAATTTAAGTGCACTGTTAAAAAAAATCATGAAGTGTCGATGGAACTTGAAAATTTATAAATAGAAATCGGTAAATTCTTAAGATTGCCCTCTACCTACTTCCAAAAAGACGACATTAGAGAAACAAATTCTACAAGTTTTATTTTAGCGGTATCTGAAATGAGACGATTAAAAGTATAAAATTAGTTTCTTGAATTCTGGAGAATAAAGATATTCAATGTAGATTTAAAGAGGACATTTAAAGAAGGATTTGGACTTTTAACCACTTATGAGTTCAGGCAAGGCAAACGGGCTAGTTTTGGAAAGTCCGACCTTAGGGGCAAGAGAATGAACGGTATTTCAATTCCGTGAAGCTTAAAATCGATTCATCCAATACAATATTTCGTTTGGCTTTTTTTATAATGATATACTTTTCTGCGAAAATTTCTGCAGTTTTGAGCCATTGGTCGTTATTTATTCGATACTGTAAAGGTTGGTTGGCTGTTTCACGGCGCAATGTCCTATTTAGGTTTGGTTGTTTGGAGCGCTACGGTCTACTGTTTTGCACACGAGGGCTAATGAGACCGGGACCTACAGCTTAAAGCCGATTCCGAACGGCTACAAACATCCATGCCAGCAGCGGGATTCAAACCCACGAACTCCGGTTCCGAAGAGCAGCGCTCTACCATTCGGCCATCGTTCGGCGGTCCTATTTAGGACATAAGTGCCAAGCACAAGGTGTTTTCATAAAAACAGCAAGACTTAACTGATGTAAGTGCCTTAATCCAAAAACAGAAGCTAAACCAGCAAAGGTAAAACCGTACCAATTTAATAAAGTTATAAAAAAGTCTGCAGTATATATACTCAATTAAACCAGATAGGTAAGTAAAAGGTAAAAATGTTGAAACATTAAAAGGCTAAAAGAACAATAAATTTTAATTAAAAGATGTATAAAGTACTAAAACAAGTCCTAGAAAACAAGTGAAATAGACCAAAATAAGCCTGTAAAACGGAAAAAAGAAAAGAGAAAAGACAGGGATGCGGGGGATACTGTAAAGGATTTGTGAAATTCAAAGGAAACTTATGGGCATAAAATTTACGACAGTTGATGAAATAAACTAACACAACATTATATTTATAGAGGAAATCATCATTGTATTTATTTTCCTGTAATTTGAACAAAACTACAGTAATCCATTAGTATTATCCCCATATGTAAGAGTATAGAAATGATAATTTCATTTAAAATTTTGTTTCCAAAAATAATCAATCCTAACATTTTGATAATAAACAAAAGTAAATAAATTGCAATTTTGTCACTATTCTCAAATATATTTCACTTTCAAACGGTTAAAAAAGCATAAGATTCTTACCTTTGCAATACGAGATCTTTGGACTCCAGTAGGTAAACTCCATTTTAAGTGATAGTCATGATTTTGTTTCTTCCATATTACAGATTTCTTTAAAACTTTACCATTTTGGTGTCAAAACAGCATGCAATTTTTCTTTATATCACTTTTTGCATTTTGAAGTTAGGGAGTCAATTGCAAGAAATTCCGCAAAATGGCCAGAGTAGGATAAAATGTCCTTTTCATTCAAACTTGAAGGCAAAATTCCTCTACTACCGAGATGGTTTTTTCAGACTTAAAAGAACTCAAATTAAAGTCTTTTCCACACCGAGAGAATTTCAATATACGAAATAATGTTTTCCCTCAATATTCTAGGTAAAAGTAACTGGCCTATGTTTTGTACCGAGTACTGGTGAAAATTATAAAATTCTGAAACTTGTTTCTACGAACTAGTACCTTTTAATCAAATATTAAAATTTAATGCTGTCAAGTTCAAATAAAAAAGCACTGAGGGGTAAGAGTATAAAGCTTAAACAGAAAAGTAGCTAAAATATGTGAATTTTCTTCCTCCTAATCTTAAATTTTCTTACAATAAAGTTTCCACATTCGAAGTTAAAAAATTGCCGTTGACAGGAATGAAGCAATTTAGTGTTAAAAATTTAGTTTATTTCAATATATTTCGAGGATTATCCAGATTACGAAATAGTTTTTAAATGGAAGAGTACGTAAACATCTTTTAATTTGCAGAGCAATTAAGTTTAACAATATTGGTGTTACATCGCTTTCTTTAGTTGCAAATCAGATTTCTGAAACATTTTTAGACTTAACAGTAAATTTTTTACTTCATTTTATTTAATTTTTTAACCGGTAGACAAGGAAATTAGTTATTAATTCGCCAAAAAATTATCGGAATTTGTTCCTGACCTTAATAGTATATAAAATATTAGAGCTTTAAAACGTTCATTTAATAGTTTTAATACTAAACATCGTTGCACGTACCCGCCCTTACATATCACAATTTTACTTTTCAACTGATGTAGCAAAATACCAGGTTTGACAGAAATTAAACAAAATCATTCACCTAAATTTATGAATTTTGGTAACTCGTTTTCGGGTATTTAGAAAATTAAAAGAAAATGCAGGCAGAAAAAAATAATTTTACTGTTAACCTTCATTGCGAAAAAAAAGTAAATAAAATCAGTTCCCGAAAACGAAGAAATTTTGGTTATTAATATTATTTTGTATAGTTTATATGCATATACATTACCAAGAAGAATACTCCTAATCACCTGTTTATCTTACAAATTTAACTGTCAAACCTGATAACACTTAAGATAGTTTTAAATTTTGCTCAATTTTTTTATTAATTACATTGATAATTTTTAAAAATTAAAATGTTATCTTAAATTTTTTACAGTTTTATCGTTCTTATATTATCAAGCCTAATTATTCATTATTTTCCCCAGACTCTTCAAAAATTAAAGCTAATAAAGTTTAAAAAAAAAACGTTTTAAATACTCTTTAAAAACACTTTTAAAATTAATTTTTCGGACTCCCTAAAAACAGCCGACGAGATTTTAATCTGTGGAAGACTGGAGCACTATTATTAAATTTATGTAACAAGTCGTTTATCAAATTTCTAGTGATGCCTGAATGTTTACTAATGTGTTAAGTTTAACAAATGTAATTGAAATAAGGGTTAGCCTATATTTGAGGGTGCCTCTTGATTCTCGCCAAGTTATCACGGTAGATCGCCAAGCTGGGCGATATTGTTTTATTTATGGAAACGTCTATAATTATTTTTTTGGAAACCCAATCCTGATTGGTTTAAATATTACCGTTATTTTTGAATGTTCAACGGTATATGGAATTTCAGAGGTCAATTAGTTCTACGTTGGATGTCGGCTGGTAAGGTTAATTTCGGAATGGAGCCAAACAAAACCCGCCAATTTCGCCAAAGGGGCACCCTCAAATATATTTTTACCGAAATAAGAAACTCAAAAGATTTGTAATACAGTCATCCGCGAATACCTATATTTTTGAAAACTTATGATAGATTTAACTAAATAAATATTTAAAGTCAATATTTGGTAAGACTACTACTGGTATTCCGTAAATATTTCTAAATTGTAGACATTAGGTAAATAAATTTCAGAAGCTATTCCATTGAGCTTTAAAAAATCTAAATTTCTAGTCTACAAATTTGGAATGAAAGGAAGAAAATTTAAGAAATTTTGGTTTCTAAAATTATGTATGGTTTTTATTCATATACATTGCCAAAAAGAATATCCCTAATTACTTATTAATCTAACATATTTAACTACCAAACCTGACAACACTTTACTTAAAATAAGTTTTAAATTCGGCTCAATTTTTTTAATTACAGCAATAATATTTAAATATTAAAATGTTCACTTTAAATTCTGATAGTTTTATCATGCCTAAAACTTATTACGCCTAATTATTCGTTAGCTTAATAACCTCGAAAATTAAAACCAATTAATTTCTTTTTAAAAACAACCGTTCTTAATATTCTCAAAGAATAACACTTAAAATTAACTTCTTGACTTTCCTAAAACTGTAGTTCAGATTTCAATCTGTGGAAGCCCGATGTGTACTATTAAATTCATGCAACTCCTTCTTAATCAAATTTCTAGTAATGCCTGAATTGTTACTAATGTGTTAGGATTAACAAACGTAATTTAAATAATGAGAAACTAATTTAAAAATTTGTAATCATCCACGAAGACTTATTTTTGATACCTTATGATCGATCTAACTTAATAAGTATATAAAGTCAATGCTTAAATAAGACTACTACTGGTATTCACTAAATAGTAAGTAACTTCAAACAAATAACTGCAGGTATATAAATTTTAACACAGATTTCAAAGACAGATTTAAAAGCCCTAAATTACTAGTCTGCGATTTGATAATGAAAGGTAGTTGGACTTCAAACTTACATATAGAAAATATAAAGACTGAATAGTATAATAAAAACTTTCCGTTTCCTGAATTCCCGAATGTATTGAAAGTTCTTGGTAGCTAAATCAAGAGGTTTCCTTGAAGTCTCAACAAAATATATAGTCCATTCAACTACAAAATAGTGCACAAAATTCATAGACTTGCAGAAGTAAAACACTCGAAGCCAACCGTACAACGCCTACAGACATGCAGGAGTAAAACACTTGAAGCCAACCACACAACGCCTACAGACTTCCAGGAGTAAAACACTTAAAGCCAACTGCACAATGCCTACAGACTTGCAGGAGTAAAACACTTGAAGCCAACCCCACAACGCCTACAGACTTGCAGGAGTAAAACACTTGAAGCCAACCCCACAACGCCTACAGACTTGCAGGAGTAAAACACTTGAAGCCAACCCCACAACGCCTACAGACTTGCACGAGTAAAGCACTTGAAGCCAACCGTATAACGCCTACAAACTTGCTTTCACAGTTTGAAAGAGACAGTCACGGTCAAAGCTACCTTAAAAGTACCCAACATTACCCCGTAGTAGATGAAAATTTGCATTTTTACAGTTGACAGATACAAAGATATGTTCTGCTGCTACATATACAATGGATGCTACCATATTACAGTCGACATAAGTCACTGGTGACTTCTGTGTCATAATGATGTCACAGAGGAGGATTCATGGTACCTAATTCCCATCTCTGGCGATTTCTGACGTCATTATGACGTAGAAGTAACCAGTGACATATGTCGACTTAATATGGTAGCAGCCGTAATGGACTAATTATGAAAGGTACACAATTTTGTCATTTATATCGATATCGCAAGAAATAAGTAAACATTTTTTACAGAAGAAATATTTTTTGATAAGTCAACCTTGGAATTTTCTTTTAGAATCATTTTTGAAATCTGCCACTATTTTTTATATACATAAAACGACTAAATGCTTCTAAATTCCATTAAATACCTAAACTCGGTCTCACCATGATCGATTAGAGATAAACAGGAATTATTTGCTGTATAAATGTATAGCAGCTAATCCCTGATTAGCTCTAATCGACTGACGATATACTGAGACTGAGCCCTAGTTTAATTCTTTACATAAATAAAAGAAATTTAAAAGTTTTTTTTTCTGAGTGTACTGTTCATCTTTTATAGATAAATAGAAGTCAATATCACAAATGGAGTCTAATTTAGTGCTGATGAATTTCTTCATTCTATCACCTATATTTATGAAATCCTAGGCTGCTACCATATTACAGTCGACATATGTCATTGGTGATTACTACTTCATAATGAAGTCAGAAATAGGTAGAGATGAGAATTTGGTACCATAAATTTCATTTCCTCACATCATTTGACGCAGAACTCCTAAGTGACATATGTCGACTGTAAAATGGTAGCACCCCCTAGCCTTGGGTGCTACCATATTACAGTCGACATTTGTCACTGGTGATTTCTGCGTCATAATGATGTCAGAGAGGGAAATTTATAGTACTAAAATTTCTATCTCCTGGCTATTTCTGACCTTTTCTTGATGAAGAGCTCGTCATAGTCGTTTAACGGCTAACCGTGATTAACCAACTGCAGGAACCAATGGTGTGATGCAATTCTCAGATTAAGCAGAGATTAATTGTGATTAGCCGTTAAACTACTTTGGTGAAACCGGCTCGAAATTTCTTAATACCAATTACAATTTATAAAAGAAAGGGGCATTAAATTAAAAAAAAATTTAAAAGAATATAAATGTTACAAAGAAAAAAAAACAAAATTTAAGGATTTATGTTATTGCGTCATTATAATATCACTTCCTCTTAAATTATAAACTTTTTTGTTCTATAACTATCTTCTACTTACATACTACACATACAGTGTTCTAGTTTAAGTTTTACCGATTAGGATCTATAGTAAAGATCTAAAGCTACGATCTGTATCTGGGATTTGAGCATGTACTGATTAGAACCTGTACCATATATCCTAAACCTCAATTGAGCTTTTTATATTAATAAGCCGCACATATGTTCTTATATTTGTTTTAATATTTATGTAGGTTGTACAGGACACTAAATATTTGGCGATAATGACGTCAACAATGAGAATCCTATCACCGTGTTTCACGCCAAATGAACACTTGTAATCACTGTCCCACAAAGTTTAAACGGTGTTTTGGTCAGTTTTTCATAAATATTTGTCGTAGTAATTAAAATATCGGAACGCGATTGACCGAAAAGACTTCCCTATGCAATTGCACTAAGGCTAATTATGAATATGTGGAATTGATGTAACAAAATACACTGAGAAATTATCAACTAAATTTTTTAATTTAGATTAAGCCATATTGTACCACACCAACTAAATATTTCTGTAAGTTATTAAAATTTTATCCATATCATGAATATGGTAAAACTAAGCATATAAAACAAAAATTTTGAAAAAATATTTTTAATATTTTAAGTAATTAGCTGTTCTATTTATAGGGCAGCTAATACTTACAAAATACACGTGTAAAATATATTTTTTAACAAAAAAATTCAACTACATTATTACCTCTGTTTTTAAACTACAAGTAACTTCCACAATGTTTGAAAAAGTAATAATAATAAATATGAAAGTAAAGATTAAAAAATGACAATTTTCAAGGGGTTGCTCAAAATACATTTTACAATACAATATACTTTGATTTCTTAGTTTCTTTTGTTACTATGTTAAAGTGTGTCTATTTTAAAGGTGTTAAAATAAAACCCACTCAGAAAATATTTATAACTTTATTATTAAACGAAAATTTATTTTCGTTATATTATTATAGGACAGCTGTCCAATATGGGTTAACTGGTTGAAAAATTTTTGCTATCACATGGTAATTACAAGTATTCTTCAATGTGCCCTGAACTAAATCCGAAACTGTATTTTCTGATTTTTCAACAAGGACATGTTGGCATTTGATGAGGCCTTAAAGCAAAATATCGTGAAAAAGTATTGTGAAAAAAATATAAATGTTGAAGTCTCTTTATTATCCTCATAAGGTGAGTTATAACTTGAATTAAAAATACAGTTAATAAGCTCTACAAATCGCTTCCTTTTACTTACAAATACTTACTAACTCGCAGACCAGTAGTATTTGAATTCAGTGAAAATACATGCATTCCTTTTATATCATTCAGTCTGCTAATATGTTTTCAGAATTCATATATCACTAGTATCTTTCATTCGGTATATATTTAAAAATTCCAAATATCCTTTTTCTTTTTACTTACAATACTTCATGGACATTAAAAACTTTTAAGTAGACTATTTCTATTCACTACCTTACAACATACATTCGCTTACGAAAAATGCACAACCAAAAAATAAGCCTTAAAATATTCTAATATACACGAAACAGCTTTTTTTTACGGACTTAAGCCTAATATATCACCCTAAACGTAAACACAGAGAGATATTTATGAGAAATGGCTTAAGCCTCAGGGTGCGATATAAAACGTAAAATGATGTCTGCAGCATAAATATCTAGTTATCTCTTAAAAAGTTTCAAAATTTATGCACGAATATTTTGCTTTATGTGTTGAATGTTTTTTTGGTAGCACATCTCATTACTTCATTTAATGACGTTATATTTTCTCTTCCAAATAGCTGTAAAAGTATAAAAAAAATGTGCTAAAGCACACGAAATATAAATCAGACCGCATTACAAATGGAACATTGATGTCAAGCTACGCTACATCAGAATTCCAGTAACTAAGTCATTTGTTATAAGTAAATTGCTAAAAATATATTATATCTCACTAAGTGTATAAGTAGTTAGCTACTATATGTATTAAATAGTGAGGTAAATATAACAAAAAAGTAATATAAATTTTGATGAAATAAATTAATAAAATTAACACTAAAAATACCGGACATTTTTATAAGGGCAAAAATAACGAAAAATGGGGTCATTTGACCCCTCTTGGTATACTTAGTGCTAATAATAGCAATTAAACAATTTCCTAATCATTAGAAACAAAATCGTAATTGCTGTAATATAAGAAGATGATTGTACACAAAATTTAAAAATTATCCATTTTATTTCAATGATACATTTTTAACGTGACGTATGAAAAATAACCTATCTGTTCAACCTCAATATCTACACATTTCATAGCTCATGATAGGTTAACCGTTATCAAAATATCATAATACTAAAATGCATATAAATCCTGCATGCAGCTTTATTATTTGCATTACTAAGAAATTCAGCAATTGCCAATTCAATAGACAAAACTGGCGTAGTATTCAGGAAGATGAAGAAATGATTTTAAAGTAGTGATAAAATGATCAATATTACTTAATGCATTTTAAGAATCGAAAATGAGCAATCAAATAAACTACAATACCTATATTTCACAAGTTTAATGATTTAGGTGTATTAGACTATCGTTATCAAAATTTTGTAACAAAGTATAGGAATAGACAAAATAGTGTTAATTTTTCATCACTTATAAATTGAGAAATTGCCTATTCAATGGATACAAAAGATAAATACTAAAGATCGCATTCTAAAAACAAGCAAACAGTAAAGTCTTAAAAATCACAATTTAAAAAAAAACTTTCAATATTCGCATATAGAAGAAGAACCTTCCCCAATAATTGCACAATACTTTATATATATATATATATATATATATATATATATATATATATATATATATATATATATATATATATATATATATATATATTTATGTATATATATATATGTATACATACATACATATATATATATATATATATATATATATATATATATACATATATATATATATATATATATATATATATATATATATATATATATATATATATATATATATATATATATACATACATATATATATATATATATATATATATATATATATATATATACATATACATATATATATATATATATATATATATATATATATATATATATACATATATATATATATATATATATATATATATATATATATATATATATATATATATATATATATATATATATATATATATATATATATATATATATATATATATATATATATATATATATATATATATATATATATATATATATATATATATATATATATATATATATATATATATATATATATATACAAATTTATACATGAAATATTGTGTATAATCATAATACATACACAAATATTATAGTACGAAATATTGCAGTTTCAGTCGATGAAGTAGTACAAGAACTAAAA
>CM063510.1:163348188-163353188 GCA_032207245.1 Pardosa pseudoannulata
TTCTGTACTATTTATAATACGTACACATAATGTACATACATACATATATAAGTGTGTGTGTGTTAGTAATATTTTACACAAACTAAGCAATGTTATTATAATTGTTTACTAAAATTAGTTTCTCTCCAATTGTACCGGTAAGATTCCAACCATTGGTGACGTGCATTTGATTCTCCTTTAATTGTGGTAACCATTGGAGTTTTCGATCACAGCAAAGTAATTTCTACTTAGCTCTAGTAATCTTATAAAACCCTTTGGAAAGCGAAACCGACTTCATACAGTTGCTTGTGTGTGTGTTGATGCTCTGTAGTTTTTGGATCATATCTTTAGTTCTTCTTGTACGTAATTTTGGTTTATTTCACCACACTTCTGAGGGTGTCAGCTTTCCGTGGATGCATCATATGTGCAACTTGGTACAGTAATTATTTTTATATGCTTTAATATTTGTTATTGCGTAGTTTGTATTGTGTTACAGTGCAGCCAGTTTAAAAAATTAATTTATGTTTATTGCTATTGATTTGCATTCATATGTATTATAATGTGCTTTTAAAAATATGCAATTTAAGATATTTTGTGTTGTTCTAAGTGTATAAGTTCGGGAGATAACCGACTTTGAATTTTGTGTTTATATTTTCGTTTAAATTGTAAAGCCTAATGATCCACCATTATTTTTTTCCCTCTCGGTTTTTCCTTCGTTGTCGGGGAAAATCGGTGTTATAACTATTACACTGCGTATTTGTTATGTGATTGTTTCTTGCTGTATTGTTTATTTAGTATATTTTGGGATGTCTACAAATACAAATTTAGCTAAGCCAATAACCAGATTTGGCAGTAGCGAGGAATACATTAAACACGGTACGCTAAGAATTCCTAAGGAGGGGGAAAACAAAAATGATGATCACATTAAATCAGCTTTATATATTCAAGAGGAATTGTTTATTTAGCTTTTTTTGTGATATCTACGTATACAAATTTGGGTAAGTCAATTACTAGATCTCGTAGTAGAGAGGAATACATTAAATATAGTACGTTAAAAATTCCTAAGGAGGGGGAAGATAAGAATGATGATTACATTAAATCAGCTTTATGTATTCAAGAAAAATTGTTTATTTATCATTTTTTGAGATTTCTACTGATACAAATTTAGTCAAGTTAATTACTAGATCTCGCAGTAGCGAGGAATACATTAAACATAGTACGTTAATAATTGCTAAAGAGAGGGAAGACGAGAATAATGATTACATTAAATCAGTTTTATGTATTCAACAGGAATTGTTAATTTAGAATTTTTTGTGATGTCTACGGATACAAATTTAGCTAAGCCAATTACTAGATCTCGCAGTAGCGAGGAATATATTAAACATGGTACGTTAAGAATTCCTAAAGAGGGGGGAAACGAGAATGATGATTACATTTAATCAGTTTTATATATTAAAGATTAATTGTTAATTTAGAATTTTTTGTGATGTCTACGGACACAAATTTAGCTAAACCAATTACTAGATCTCGCAGTAGCGAGGAATATATTAAACATGGTACGTTAAGAATTCGTAAAGAGGGGGGAAACGAGAATGATGATTACATTTAATCAGTTTTATATATTAAAGAGGAATTGTTTATTTAGCATTTTTTGTGATGTCTAAGGATACAAATTTAGCTAAGCCAATTATTAGATCTAGCAGTAGCGAGGAATATATTAAACATGGTACGTTAAGAATTCCTAAAGAGGGGGGAAACGAGAATGATGATTACATTTAATCAGTTTTATATATTAAAGAAGAATTGTTTATTTAGCATTTTTTGTGATGTCTAAGGATACAAATTTAGCTAAGCCAATTATTAGATCTCGCAGTAGCGAGGAATACATTAAACATGGTACGTTAGGAATTCCTAAAGAGGGGGAAGATGAAAATGATGATTACATTAAATCAGCTTTATGTATTCAAGAGGAATTGTAAAAATTACATTCCATAGGGATGTGAAAAGGGAGATACATTTAAAAGTGTCTAAAGAAATCCAAAATTTAATAAGGATTATTATTTCACAGAGTAAAGCGATTTCATTCCTTAACCCCCTGAGAACCAGCACTTAAGTGCTATACGACTCGACCGTTGTGAAAACCATTGCCATTAACGTCATCTAGTAATTAAATCTAGATTTAAAAATTAAAATAAAACGTTCTGATGTCCTATTATGCATACGTGACTCTGGTCTCTCAATATCAACCGTACATCGTCGCGTGAAGGCGACGCTGGACTGATAACAGAGAAATCGCTGCGTCGCGTTTACGAGATGTAGGTCGGGAAGGGGTTAAGGAGAAGGTAGAGTGTAAAGAGATGAAACCATCATATGCTGATACGAAATGAAATTTTCTAAAACGGAATTGAGATCAAGGAGCCGAAGTGGGAGATGGATTAGGAAAAACGTATTTGGGTAACTATCTCTATTGCAATAAAAAAACGAAGTTTAGATAAATTAAACATGATTATTATACCTCCAGCAAAAACACTGTATAAAAATATATATATAAATGTTATGAGTTAGTATGTTAAAATATGAATTCTCCATTAAGTAGAAATTTTTTGTACATTATGCTCCTAGGAAAAATGCAGGAAAACTAGAATAACATTGGATTCTGTGCCATCGCTTAAATAAAAAATTAACTTCTCTGGAATGCAAAATTGATTTCAGAACAGACACTGTTAGTGTTTTGTCCTCATTTCGAATATGGTTGATTATAATGGATGTGTTTCAGAAGATATGGCCTATTTATTGAAATATTGTCCCTTTTTAAAGAGATTATTAATATTGACTATTGTATCTTACATATATACATACACACGCATATATATATGTATTATATATATATATATATATATATATATATATATATATATATATATATATATATATATATATATGTGTGTGTGTGTGTGTGTGTGTGTGTATTTATATGTGTATAAATATGTATATATATGCATGTATATATGCATGTATATGTATGTATATGGGTGGGTGGGTCCAATAGGGCGAAATTGCTCTCGCCATTTTAGAGTGAAAATAGATCCATTATTTTGAAATTGCCAGGGATTACTATTCAATGAGAGGACCTAATTAAATTTCAGTTCTGGCTCCACTAAAAGTAAATTTCGGAGCCTAAGGTAAAACTTAGAGTTTTATTAAAACTAAAAATGAACTTCTTTACACGACAAGAAAAATTCATCGAATGATCACTGAAACACACTTCTATTACATATTTCGCAATATTCTCAACAGCTAATGTGACCAGCAGCTTAGTCAGAGCAATGCAGCCATTTAGACATTAAAAGAGTGGTCCACTTGTCCTGCGACAGCTGGAAAGTGGGGCTAGTGGGCAGAAAGTTAACATTTATTCTAGCATTAGTTTTTGGAAACTGGTAAAAAGAATTTAATTCGGCAAACACTTCTTTAAATTAGACATTATACGGAGTGGAAATTGGGCATGAATAAGGAGTGGTAAAAGAATAATTTTAGATAGATATTTTTAGGTGTTAAAATTTTGTGTATATATATATATATATATATATATATATATATATATATATATTGCAGTAAGACGGACTTCACGATGGATGGTTGCAGTCATGGCCGATACAATTTGACACCGTTTTAGCTAAATACCATTATTAAGGAACGAACTTTATAACAGAACGGTGGAGGATGGGTTATCACTTCATTACAGAGACAGCATAAAAGGAGGGGTCAGCTAGCATGAAGTTATAAGTAAAAAGCATCTTAACACCTGGGTCAACATCTCAGACAAAATCTATGGGGAAATCTCTAGGAAAATCTGCCTCCGATAAAGCGCATCTCCTTTTTGTTTGGAAATTTCCTAAATTGTCCACTAGGGCAATGTAGAGTTATAATTGGTTAGACACCGTCTCTGAGAACGTAAATTATAGCCCCAGTGGTCTATTTATGTTATGGTTAAAAAGGGGAAAGGAAGCGGGTAAGTAAAAGAAAGCTGGAATTTTTGCTGTTGACTTAAGATTCTAAAACCCCTGAGAATTTTCTCAGGCCGTGTTAGGGCTTTTATACAAAATACCTAAATTAGTTTCCCATTCTAGATTACCTATCCTTACACACACACACACACATATATATTTCTGTGGCTTGCTATGTTATTATCCTAGTAAATATACTTTCAGTTCCTTTCATATGAGGCTTTATAAATATTGTGAATTTCTATTTTATTTATTGTTAAAAACATTAAGTAATTGATTAGTGGAAATAAAAAATGTAAAAAGACGTGTAATTTATAAAATATAAGAATTTGACCTAGCCAGAGACTTATTCTTACATTTTACATTTGTGTATAACAAAAATAACTTAAATATGACTATTAGATAATCAAGCTGTAAGTTTAGAATGCTTTAAACAGGTCTTTTCATACAACATGAATTCACAATCTCAAAGTTGTTTAATTTTGTATTCACGAAATGACACTGGTAGACCTCATATTTGAAATGTCATTTAAACCTCTGCATTTACTACGTCGACACAATGACCCCGAATGAAATGGAATTGTCGAAATTTTGAAGAGGTTTTATGCCCGGATTTATCTGTGTTTAGCTCTGGATTCATTTCACACTGAACGACTGTCGGTCACCTGGTTTTGACTTCTTGACAGAGAATTAACCGGAGACACAATGCAGGATACCGGATTCAAATAACGCATAATGGAGTCAGGGTGAATTTAAATGATAATTCGTGTCTTAGTACATGCTATTTAGTTTAATAATATATAGGGCAAAGATAATAATGTTAAATAATTCTTTAAACGTAATTACAAATAAAGGTTTTTGAAAAAAAAATTTTTTTTGGAGTAAATAAATTATTTTAATAAAAGATTAAAATTTTTAATATAAAAATGATTCTTTTTTACCTATTTACGTTTATATTTCACTGAATTCAAAACTCCACCGCAAATTTTACAGGGACTTAGAAAGATAATATTTATT
>CM063510.1:163358188-163378188 GCA_032207245.1 Pardosa pseudoannulata
CCGAAATGAAATACCATTGTCGGCGTTTTAAAGTGGTTTTGTCTGGAGATAACAGTGTTTAGCGCCCGATTCATTTCACGCTGAGTGACTCTCCGGTCATCTGATTTTGACTCCCTTAACATAGCATTACCTAGGACGGGCATCGCATTATATGCGGGGTTTAAACAAGTTTCGTCCGCTCATAATGAAGTCCGAGCAAATTGTGTCACGGAGCAACGCTTTGTTCATTAAATGACTAAATGAGATCATTGAGATATTGTAAAACACCCTTAGTTACTATTTTAACTAAGCGGTACTAAAAGTTTTCGAAAGGGATCTTTTAAATACATCTTGGATATTTAAATTTTGATAAACAACTATTTTTATACTTTTAGAAATAATATTTTTGACCAGTTTAAAACCTTTTAAATTCTTTTTTATTTACCTTTAATAATTTTAATTTTATTTTTAATTTAAATTTCAATTCAATTTCAATTTTATTTATTTATTTTGTTATTTCAATTTTATTTATTTATTTTGTTATTTCAATTTAAATGACTAAATGGGATCATTGAGATACCGAAAAACACATTTAGTTATTGTTTTAACTAAGTGATACTAAAAGTTTTGGAAATGGATCTTTTTAAAACCTTTTGTATATTTAAATTTTGATAAACAACTATTTTTATATATTTAGAAATATTATTTTTGACCAGTTTAAAACCTTTTAAATTCTTTTTTATTTCACTTTAATTAATTTTATTTTATTTTAAATTTAAATTTAAATTCAATTTCCATTTTATTTATTTATTTTGTTATTTCAATTTAAATGACTAAATGGGATCATTGAGATATTGAAAAACACCCTTACTGTTTTAACTAAGTGATACTAAAAGTTTTGGAAATAGATCTTTTTAAAACCTTTTGTATATTTAAATTTTGATAAACAACTATTTTTATATCTTTAGAAAACATATTTTTGACCAGTTTAAAACCTTTTAAATTCTTTTTATTCTAAAATGATTTTTTATTTCAATTTAATTAATTTAATTTCAATTTATTAATTTAATTTAATTTCAATTTATTAATTTAATTTAATTTCAATTTATTAATTTAATTTTATTTCAATTTTTTAATTTAATTTAATTTCAATTTATTAATTTAATTTAATTTTTAATTTCAATTTCAATTCAATTTCAATTTTATTTATTTAATTATTTGATTTGTTATTTCAATTTAAATGACTAAATGGGATCATTGAGATATTGCAAAACACACTTAGTTAATGTTTTAACTAAGTGATACTAAAAGTTTTGGAAATGAATCTTTTAAAGATATGTTGTATATTTAAATTTTGATAAACAACTATTTTTATATCTTCAAAAATCATATTTTTGATCAGTTTAAAACCTTTTGAAATCTTTTTTATTTGAATTTAATTAATTTTATTTAAATTTATTAATTTAATTTTATTTTCAATTTCAATTTTATTTATTTACTTATTTGATTTGTTATTTCAATTTAAATGATTAAATTGGATCATTGAGATATTGCAAAACACCCTTAGTTACTATTTTAACTAAGTGGTACTAAAAGTTTCGAAAGGAATCTTTTTAAAACTTCCTGTATTTTTAAAATTTAATAAGCAACTATTTTTTATAGAAAACATATTTTTGACCAGTTTAAAAACTTTTAATTTATTTTATTCTAAAATGACTTTTTTATTTCAATTTAATGTTATAAAATTAATAAAAAAAACTAATTTTTGTTTGCATTTCATTAAAAGATATTTATATAAAAATATTTATTTTAAAAAATAAAATACTTTTTTAAAAACGAAAATAATAATTTAAAACACCTTTTCAGAGCTATTGAATTAATGAAATGCATTAAATTAATTTTAACAGACAATACTAACTTTTGTTCTTTTATCAGCTGTTTTTTAATGTCGTATCATAATGGACAAAAAATATTTTTGATGATTTAATAAATAATATGCAGTTAAAATATTCAATTTATAGTGTAAACTCTACCGTTTTAATTATACATGTGATTAATATTATAACTAAACTATGATGTAGT
Source organism: Pardosa pseudoannulata (assembly GCA_032207245.1). NCBI lineage: Eukaryota > Metazoa > Arthropoda > Arachnida > Araneae > Lycosidae > Pardosa > Pardosa pseudoannulata. The sequence goes on from CM063510.1 coordinate 163,360,250, forward strand.
AAAACAATACAATATTATTATAATCTAAAATATAATGTGAAATCCCTAATTTGTTTTATAGATTTATAAATTTAATTTTACTGGAATATATTCATATAAATAGGTTTCTGAAAATAATTTTCCTTTCTATACAGTTTATGTTTAACATATATTAATTTAGTTAGCAAATTAATCTGTGTTTGTATTCATTAAAAATATTTATTATATTTAAATATAAAATCGAAAATAATTATGTAAAATTTGTTTTTCAAACTATTGATATAATCAAATGCATTACTTTAATTATAAGAACAATCCTAAATTTATTCCTTTTACACGCTGGGTATTAATATCGGAAAATAGTTTTCAGTATTTTCAAGCAAATAAAAATATGTAATTAAAATAACTAAATTTATGTTTTAAATTGAAAGATTTTAAATATATATATGTAATTAAAATAAAACTAATCAAAACAGTAAAAGAATGTATTGTTCTTGTAATTTTAAATATAATTTTAAATTCCCGATACGTCTTACAGCTAGATAAATTTATTTTTATGGTAAAATATTTATTACAAATTACACACACACACACACACACACATATATATATATATATATATATATATATAACCATTAAATTGGCAATTCTTTTCAACATTTTCTAGATAGTCATATAAAATTTTGACATATTATTCGGAATGAATTTGGAATTTAGAATAAAAATTTATCGTATTAGTTCTAATTTAATAAAGCTTAGACTATAAATTTATATCAAATTTGCTCAAAGGAAATACAGTATATTATGCATATGAAAATATATATGAAAGAAAAATTTAAATATATTATGCATAGCACTTTTAAAACAACTCATAGCTCTTCTGAGATCCCAATTTTCAATTATAAAATTATTTTTAATTTTGCATGTTCAGCCAATTTAAAAGTATATACAGTCAAGTGTTCATTATCACGGGGATTGTACAATACGAATTTTTCTTCATAGGTTATTCGGAAATGAATGTTGGTAGACTATTTTAAAAATAACCTGACTTTCACTGGTATAAGAATGTTTAAAGGCCTACACTTTTAGTCCTAAAAACTCGTTTAACTGCTAACGTGGAAAAAAAATTCAGTTTTAAAAATGAACAAAATTTTTCTTTAATGGAAAAATTTGTTATGAAACTGAAAAAAATTAACTGAAAAAAATAACCTATAGAAATTCAACTAAACTATAAAAATAGTTTGGAAATTTATAACAATCGCACGGAAAACTCCCATTCTTTATCTAGAGAAGGAAGTACAGTTTGAATTTTCATAAGGTCTTAAACGACTTATATCAGGTCAACATGTTTGTAAGTTATTAGCTTATAAATCTTGTACTGATGAAAAATGTGCAAACCTCTTGTGCAAATTTCTTGTGTTGCAGCGAAATGATTTCATTCGATTTATTGTAATTCAGATTCATTTGAGATAAGCAATTTATTCAGTCAAAATATTTTATCTACCATACGAAACATTCACGTATTCTTCAGCGGGAAAAATGAATTCTTAACTGGATGTTCTACTTTTAAATCATGTACATGTTGGCATTTCATTATGATTTAACACTGCCACTTTTTGGAAGACAAACTTGGTTACAAAACAAGTCTTGTAAAATATGATTATGTTGTGTTCGAAAGAATTATTAAATTCTTTTAAATTGATGTCTTGTAAATAACCATAATATAAAGTCTTTATCACAAGTGAATATGTACTCGTTGAAATGCAACGAATTCATTTCACCTTTCATCAATGAAAAATAAGCTGATTTCTTTCGGGAGAGTGCAAGGTTTTTAAGAGATTAAGAGACTTAACACAAGACAAACTAAACCAAAACTAATTGGTTAAAAACTTTTCGTTATCGCAAGAAAAATCCAGGCATTCTTATATAAAAATATTCATGAATAGAATCCATTGTGTATATATCTTAATAAGCTTGACATAGGGTAAATGCTTTTATATGTTTCTCAATTGCTTTTAATTGATTTATTTCATTTCTCCAAAGCAAGCAGAATAAATTCTAAAATTTATATCTACATCATGCATTTCTCCCATCCTACATCTAAATCATTTCGAGTAGTCATTACTACTGTAAACCCTTCAATAGTGGAACTTATAATAACATGCATATTAATCCATTTAAATCTACTCTGGACAAATTTTACTTATAACTGAATATCAGATCAGCATTATAATTAGCGTTTAATGCATTGCTTACATTATGCTGACATGTGACAATGACAGCACAATGTAGATTCAGAACAGTGACGGTTTCGTATAAAATGTGTCTATGCCGATACACATAATTCCAGTTTTAGTAGAATGAACATCGGCATTGCATAAAAGGTAAAGTTTATTTGTTCATGAGTTCGTTTGTGAAACTGGTTGTTTCGATTTCCAAATAATATACATGTATTTTACATTAAGTACTGAATTAGCTTATTAGTCAACCATTTCAGATTCAGATATAAACAGATGGTAGGTGTGGTGGTTTTCAATTTGTAAAATTTTTACAAAATACTGGCACTGTCGGTGAACATTTCGTATATATCTAATCCAGCTGTCTATCCTCAAATAAAATACTGAGGGCTTATACAATCTTTCACAAGCCACAAAAGAAGAGCTTATTAAAAGCGTGTTGTGGTAAATTTCAATTTATTTGCAGAGTGTCCACCATCATGTTATGCCTGTGGTGTGAAGATACGTAGAAACTTCATATCATGGATTAAATGTTTATTCGTTCATCTCGAACGATAAAGATATAAACAAAGTATTAAAATCAAACTAAAGTAAGCAGTTTTCAACATGGTACGTCGTATTTGCTTACGACTGCCTAACTAACATTTTTAGCAACACCAAACAATCAGAGTAACAGACAAGGGCCAAGGAACTAATCGGGAAACTCAATTTATATCACGGCTGACACAACATATTTGCATAGGAGAAAATGCGGTTACGACTGAAATTTAAATTGTATCGATATTTTTATCGATAAGCCTTTCCACAAATCTCTTTCTTATGAGAAGTCTTGAGTTTCCAAGAAGCTGAAATTCAAAGATTTTTATTCAGTTTCATATATCTAACTATACATTAATTATGTATGGATCTTTTCATCCGTTGATGTAATAATATACGAAAGTTTTTAACTCAAATTTAATGAAAGTATTAAGCTCAATCAAATATCTCATAAATCAAAATAAAATTACTAACTCATGCAAAATTTGAATGTTATAATATAAATAGCAACGAGGGTATCTATTAAACAGACAATTCAATATTGAACTAATTCTATATATTCAATAATTCTGTATTCAATACAAACTATTCAATCTATTAAATAAACATTATTTTAACCATTTTATCTAAAAATGATCAAATTTGAAAATACTCCATTAAAAAAAAAGAAAATAAGTATCCTGTAACAGAAAATTCTCCACAAAATATGATTCTGAAACTCAAATATTATCTAATCAGTTAACTACATATATATTGCATTTAATGTAAAAATAATTTTTAAACAAAAAGAACAATTATTTTCCATTTTCTTAATGAGAAATGTGGGTTTGCTGTCAATATTTGAATAATTATATAAAAATTCACAAAAAAATCCAGGCATTCTTTATTGAGAAAATATTCATGAATTGAATTCATTGTATATTTAATGTAGTTAGTTTAGAAGAATAAATGCTTTTATATGTTTCTGAATTGCTTTTAATTGATTTATTTCATTTCTTCAAACCACACAGAATAAATTCGAAAATTTATATCTGCATCATGCATTTCTCCCTTCATATATCTAAATCATTTCGAGTAGTCATTACTAATGTAAATCCTTCAGTAGTAGAACTTATAATAACATGCATATTAATCCATTTAAATCTACTCTGGACAAATTTTACTTATAACTGAATATCATATCAACATTATAATTAGCGTTTAATGCATTGCTCTCAGTATGCTGGCATCTGGCATCGACAGCACAATGTAAATTCAGAACAGTGACAGTTTCGTATAAAATGTGTCTTTGTCGGTACACATAATTCCAGTTTTAGTAGAATGAACATCGGCATTACATAAAAGTTAAAGTTCATTTGTTCATCAGTTCGTTTGTGAAACTGGTTGTTTCGATTTCCAAATAATATACATGTATTTTAAATTACGTACTGGATTTGATTATTAGTCAACCAATTCAGATTCAGATATGAAAAGATGGCGATTTTCAACTTGTAAAACTTTTACAAAATACTGTCCCTGTCTTTAGTTATTCTTATATATCTAATCCAGCTGTCAATTCTTCCATAAAAAACTGAAGACGTTTACAATCTTTTACAAGCCACAAAATAAACGCTGGTTAAAACTTTGATCTTATGAGAAGCCTTGAGTCTCCAAGAAGCTGAAATTCAAATATTTTTATTCAGTTTCATATTTTATCTATACGTTAATTATGTATGTATCTTTGCATCATTTGATGTACTAAGATACGAAAGTTTTTTAACTCAAATTTAATGTAAGTATTCAGCACAATCAAATTTCTCATAAACCAAAATAAAATTACTAAATCATGGCAAAATTTAAATGCTATATTATAAATAACAACGAGGGTATCTATTAAACAAACAATTCAATATTCTACTATTTCTATATATTCAATAATTCTATGTTCAATAGAAACTATTCAATCTATTAAATAAACATTACTTTAACCATTATTTTATCTAAAAATCATCAAATTTGAAAATACTCCATTAAAAAAGAAAATAAGGATCTTGTCACAAAATATTCTCCACAAAATATGATTATGAAACTCAAATATTTTCATAACAGATAACTACATAAATCTCGCATTTAATGTAAAAAAATTTTAAACCTAAAAACAATTATGTCCCATTTTATTAATTAGAAATGCTGGTTTTCCGGCATCGTTTTAATAATTATATATAAATTCACAAAACAAATTACAGAAATATAAGTACACAGTCTGGATGTCATAATCTTTCACTAATATAATTTAAAGTTGATTACAAAACAAATGAAAATTATGCTAAACAAATAAAATATTCCTCACATCTTGTTTAGCTATTAAGATTATCTGGGAAAAATATACAAACAGAGACTTAAAATATAGATAATAAAATTTTCCTAATGTATTTTATGGATAACAAACAAGCTTAGTACATCAGTGAAAAATGATAAAAGATGAAATACTTTCAATGTTTATGAGTGCTCTACCTTTAAAACAACGTCAAAATATAAGTATATGACTTTCTTCTCATCATTTAATAGCTACTGTTATAAAGCATGCATATACACTTTTGTAACTCAAAATTCAATAAATTCTTAATGATTATGCTTGAAAAATACACTATTCAAGGATCGTTAAATGTTTTTAATGTTTTATATATGATAAAATGCATCGATATACCGTTACCATAAATTTAGAATGATGATATAGAACATATATAATTATTTAACTTATTCATAAATTAATTTGGAAATAAATATGAATTAATAAAGATACCTGCAATTTAAAAATCCTATACTTTTCCTATCCATAAAACACTATATATTCAAATTGAAAATTATCGTTAGTATAAAATATAAAGTATTATAATGTAAATTAATTTGCAGCTGTTATAAGGTAAAATATTATTTCAAAAATTGTTAAAGCTATTTAAATATTGAATGGAGTGGAACTAAAGATTCAAAAGGTTATGCTATTTCTACAATATTTCAAATCACATAACTATTTTAATATATTCAGTAAAATAAAAAGAAATTAGTAGAATAAATTATAGCTTTACACTTTAAAAGAAAAAATGTAAATTATTATTTTATGCATTTTCTCGTAAAAATAACTTTTAATGAAAAGGGAGAAAATTTAAAATATTCTTATATATTAACCATCTGTTGAAACAAGCAAGAAATTTCCACATTACTTTTACGAATTTTTGATTAGTTCCTCATTGTATATTTTCTACACTTAAATATATTTTCCGTATGTACAGACAAAATTATATATGTTTCAAATTTTCAATTTTTTTTATTTCTTTACTGATTTACAAATTGTTATTTAACTGTTATGAAAAATATTCCTTTTTAGCTGATTTTAGAATTTGTTCTGCATTCTATTTTTGATTCTAATAATTTATTTTCTAAGAACAGAGAATTGGTATAATTTTCAAAAAATATAAACAATATAGTAAAATATAAATATATTTTTATTTTTTGAAATATTTGCGTACTTTGTAAGAGGTAGATTTTAATCTAAAAAAACTATTATGTCAAATCATATAAATATTTTATTATTTTTAGTAAAATAAAAAGAAATTAGTAGAATAAATTATATCTTTTTACGCTAGAAATAAAATATAAATTATTATTTTATGCATTTTCCCCTAAAAATAATTTTTAAGGAAAAGGGAGAAAAATTAAAATATTCTTATATATTAACACCATCTGTTAAAACAAGCAAGAAATTTCTACATTACATTTATGAATTTTTTATTCGTTATTCATTGTATATTTTCTACATTTTAATAGTTTTTTCTATATGTACAGACAAAATTATATGTTTTTCAACTTTTATATATTCTTATTTTTTTTTAATGATTTACAAATTGTTATTTAACTGTTATGAAAAACATTTTATTTTATCTGATTTTGGATTTTGTTTTGCATTCTATTTTTGATTCGAATAATTTGTTTTCTATGCCCAAAGAATAGGCATAATTTTCAAAAAATATAAACAATATAGTAAAATATAAATATTTTTTTATTTTGTGAAATATTTTCCTACTTTGTAAGAGGGAATTTTTAATCTAAAAAAATTATATCAAATCATATAAATACTTTTATATTTTTATATATTAACCCCTTCTGTTGAAACAAGCAAGAAATTTCCACATTAATTTTAAAAATTTTTGCTTCTTTCCTCATTGTATATTTTCTACATTTTAATAGTTTTTTTTCTGTATGTACAGCTAAAATTATATATATTTCAACTTTTATATTTTTTTTATTTCTTTACTGATTTACTCATTGTTACTTAACTTTTATAAAAAATATTCCTTTTTAGCTGATTTTAGAATTTGTTCTGCATTCTACTTTTGTTTTCGAGTAATTTGTTTTGTAAGTACAGAAAATTGGCATAATTTTCAAAAAATATAAACAATATAGTAAAATATAAATATATTTTTATTTTGTGAAATATTTTCCTACTTTGTAAGAGGGAGTTTTTAATCTAAAAAAATGTTAAATCATATAAACACTTTAATATTTTTAGTAAAATAAAAAGAAATTAGTAGAATAAATTATATCTTTTTACACTTGAAAAAAATTAATATTTTATTATTTTATGCATTTTACTCCCCAAAAAAATTTTAATGAAAAGGGACAAAAGTTAAAATATTCTTATATATCAACCCTATGTGTTAAAACAAGCAAGAAATTTCCACATTACTTCTAGCTATTTTTAATTCGTTCCTCATTGTATATTTTCTGCATTTTAGTAGTTTATTTTCCGTATGTACAGACAAAATTATATATTTTTCAACTTTTTTAATTTTCTTATTTCTTTACTGATTTACACATTGTTATTTAACTGTTATGAAAAATATTCCTTTTTAGCTGATTTTGGAATTTGTTCTGCATTCTATTTTTGATTCAAATAATTTGTTTTGTAAGCACAGAGAATTGCCATAATTTTCAAAAATCAGAAACAATATAGTAAAATATAAATATATTTTTATTTTGTGAAATATTTTCCTACTTTGTAAGAGGGATTTTTTAATCTAAAAATCTATTAATTCAAATCATATAAATAATTTAATATTTTTAGTAAAATTGAAAGGAATTAGTAGAATAAATTATGTCTTTTACACTATAAACAAAATAATATAAATTATTATTTTCTTAATAATAATTTATATTATTTATAATAATAATTCTTAATAATAATTCTTCTTCTTATAATATAAATTATTATTTTCTGCGATTTACCCTAAAAATAATTTTTAATGAAAAGGGACAAAAATAAAAATATTCTTATATATTAACCCCATCTGTTAAAACAAACAAGAAATTTCCACATTACTTTTACGAATTTTTGATTCGTTCCTCATTGTATATTTTCTACATTTTAATAGTTTTTTTCAGTATATACAAGCAAAATTTTATATTTTTCAACTTTAATAATTTTCTTATTTCTTTACTAATTTACACATTGTTATTTAACTGTTATGAATTTGTTCTGCACTCTACTTTTGATTCGAATAATTTGTTTGGTAAGCAGTGACAATTTGCATAATTTTCAAATAATGTAAATGATAAACTATTTTACAACATTATAAATTGATATCTAACTGCTATGAGAAACTGCATTTTCCCTCAAAGCATAAAATACTTACATGTCTTTAATCTTTTCAATATTTTTGTAAACTAATTACATGTAAGTGTCGAATTATGTTTAAAACCATATCTTATTCTGTTTTTGAAGTTCCCAGTGTTATTATATGCCGCTATAAAAATTATTTTACAAGTTCTCTAAATTTTAATCGGATGCTTAACAATTTTACTTTGTTAATTATTTTTGTTTTGTGAAATATTTTTCTACTTTGTAAAAATGAGTTTTTAATCTAAAAAACTATTTTGGTATGCTACTCTTTCATTATTGGTTTCTAATATAAGATAATTAATAATTTGTTGCTTCATATATATATCTTACCTTGATATTTCATCTAACATTCCCTATTTTAAATAGTCCTATTGAAGAAATATTCAGATAAATATAACTTTATTTTACTATTTGTATGGATTGTGATATTATATGAGATCAAACGTGTTGATTAAAAATACAATCCTTATTCAATTTTATTTTGAACTTATTGTTTACTTTTTCTGACTGTTTGTGATTGGACGAATTTTTGATACCTTTAAGTCGGTAAAAAAGTTCTATATATTGCTAAAAATTGAGAAACAATATATAAAACTGAAACTTTACATCTCTTATGTTTTTAAGCAGTAAGTTCCAGTCTAAGAATCTCTTGTAATCAAATATGTGCCATTATCTTTGTTAACACTTCGCGTTCGGGAAACGTATTTTTACGTTTTATTTAGTCTGTCACTGAAGCGCGGGTCACGTAAAAAATACGTATTTAGTAAATTTGTGGTGGATACCCATTAACCACCACAAATCTACTAAATACGTATAATTGTATGTATTTGTGACATTATATGCGTGTTGTTTGCTTTGTTGTACAAAGCTTTGCAATTTTTCATTCCACAAGTTATGATTGTCGAGTTACGCGGTCTCGCGTTATTTCGTCTTCAATCGAATTCCTATCTCCAGAAAGTACAAGTCGTGTTTTGTCAATTTGAATCTTGATTTTTTATTGTTGAATACAAAATTGATAAAATGAGCCGTTGTGACAAAGATAGTGATGAAGAAATATGCGCTGACAGATTATCGGACTTTAATTTTAAAAATCGCTTATTTTTGTGATTTCGTAAAAATATTGTTATTTTTGTTTAATAATTGTACAGTATATATTAAAGTGTAAAATAAAAAATGTTTCGTTCATAAAAACAAAGTAGTTTTGTATTTACTGCGATTTTTCTGAGTAGCTAAACTTTCGCACGATTCACGAAAAAGTGCCTGCTGCACAAGTAAGTTGGCGGTGAAGTATACCAGCATGCCAAGTGTTAGAAACCCAGAAATTCGTATAACTCACTCTAATTTTGTAACGAATATATTTCGAACCATGCATTACAATGTGATTCTGCGACGTGTAGCTGTAACTTACCCTTTCTAAGAATAGTGTTCTTCTAATTTGGAACTCCCTTGGATACTTTAATAGTTACCAATGTGCTGGGAAATGTTCATGTTGGATTACGACATATTGGTAGTATAACGTTCTCCAGTGTTTCTTATATCGAAAATGAATGTTTCACTTTGTAACTCTTTGGATACTTAAGATGGAAAAGCGTAAAAAGATAGTAATAGGTGTAAAGATGTTTACTAACTTCAAATCCATAGACGTTTACAAGAAAGATTGTTTACAAACTTTCAGAAATACATATTTTGGAAAACCCTCTAACGGGCATGTAACATCCTGCGCTAATATGTATATTACATTTAAGTACAGAAGTAAGCTTTTAAAACACTCTCTATAACGCATTATTATAGAAACAGGATGTTTAAAAATGACCGGTATATTTGAAAAATTAATAAAAACTAAACGGACAGTGATAGAAATTCTGTTTATTGCAATATGCTTGGAACAATAGTAAGTTTTCAGGCAGACAAACTTTAAAATTAGTTAAAATATTCTACAACAGATGGCGCTGCAGTCTGATAAAATCTAAACTACGATATTTGTCTGTGAACTTTTAAAAGACCAAGTGTATCGCCACTATCCAGAAATAATTGCATAACTGGAACAGTACATCTGTTGTGCATGGGAAGCCATCCTGACGCCTGAGACGTTTACACGGGTTTCTGATAATTTTGGTCTGACAATACGCCATATTGCTGGGAATGGTGGATATCTGCGAAATATCGTAGTTTAGATTTTTCCAGACTGCAGCGTCATCTGTTGTGGAACATTATAACTAATTTTGAAAGTTTGTCTGCCTAAAAATTTATTATTCTCCCAAGCATATTTCAATAAACTGTATATTTCTATCACTGTCCGTTTAGTTTTTATTGATTTTTCAAATATACCGGTCATTTTTGAAACACCCTGTATGCAGAATTATAATATTTAAAAGTTATAAGGTATTGTTCCTCCGGGTGTGGAAATAGTTAACTAAGATGAACAAAATGATGAAGAATAAGAAGATAATTATAACTCATTAACTTAAATTATTAAAATGAAGAAACTGAAGTTGATGATGTGAATGAAAATAATTAATTTCTATGAAGGGACTTTAGAAAAGTAACACGAATGAATAAAATACCTATTAATAAATGATAGGGCTTCTGAGAAAATAATTATTTTAGTCTCTTTAAGTACACAATTCTGAGAAAGTGTTATTTCTGTTTAGGAATTATTGGAAACACCTGAAATAGTTCATAGTTTAGTATAATGCATTAATATTATCAATGAGTAATTTTAAAATCTGTTTTAGGTACAAAAGCAATCTGAAGTATGTAGAAATGTACAAAATAAGAGGACAAAAAATGAAGATTTTTTTGTGTGGGAAACGTGGGGTAAAATCATATGTTTAGAACACATGCCATGTACCTGTATAAAATGTATAAATTGAATAAGTGTAATATTTAAAAGTAATTGTTTGAATATATTTACTGTCTTTTACGCTTTTTTATCTTTAATGTTTTGATTTCTTACTAGAATAAACACAAAATTAGGTATCAGATACCATCCACGTGTAATAACGGTTTAGGATTTTGAGCTTTTATTTAATTTTCAGAAAAACATTATAAGATTAGATATAAAGACGTTATATAAAAGTTACGGTCGCCATAATATTTATTAGAGCTTAAATTCTTTATTTAAACTAAAAGCAGACTATCGAGCATTATAAAGTATAATTTAATATTTCTCATGAATAAATTCATAAAACATCTGATGCGCAGGGCAGAGTTTACGAATATTATTTGTAAAAAACAATGTTTGTTCAGTAATACCGAAAACTGAGTTACATTGAATAACCAAATAGTGCCCGCATTTCGAATGCAGCCTTGACAAGTGTTTTGAGGGGAAAATGTACTTCCAAATTGAATTCATCCGATGGTTGTGTCCCACCCCTATTCGCTGTATATATTGACTCAGATGATTGTTGCTTACTTTTCAGATTGTCGCCGAAACACAACAGATTAACTTTGGGAATTCTTTGTTTCTCTGTTGGTTCGAAAACAATTTGTTCGTTTCGGTCGAGTGATTTGAATCGAAAGTATATATTTTTAACCCGTCAACACACGCATCTGGTCATTTTGTTAAGGCTATTCGTCTCTTATCTAAATTTTGGAGGAATTTGTGATCACTCAGTTAAAGTTGGTCTACCTTGCTAGATATGGGGAGAAATAGGATTATACAATAGAGCCAAAACTGATATGTGTCATTTGGACATGGTACATGTTTGTTAAAATTTATCTTAAAATTCAAAGAACTTTACCAAGTGAAATTTTAAAGTTATTTACAAAATAAAATAAAAATATTTCTGGATTTTTGGAAATTATGTACACAACCAATGTAAACCAATATGTAACCAATCATTTTTTATTTATGTACATATTCTAAATTAAAAAAAAAAACGAAACTTTAGTCCACAGAAATACGTATAATAAACAGATTTAAATAAAATCTTATAAAAAGGGTTATAAGATTTTATTTAAATTTGTTTATTATTTTCTGTGAAAAAAACCACTTTTTATGTAAAATTATTAAAAATATAAAACATTTCTTAAATTTTTTAATTGGTACTAAATTTAGATAGCTTCTAGGTTATTAATAAAATGTCTTTGCAATATCTAATAAAATTATTTTTTATTTATGTACACATTCTAAATTAAAAAAAAACGAAATATATCCCAAAACTTTAGTCTACAGAAATACATATAGTAAATGTAGCTCACACATGAAAGTATTAATTATATATATATATATATATATATATATATATATATATATATATATATATATATATATATATATGTATATATATATATATCAGTTTATTGTGTTAAATTAAAGAAAAACTTTGCATGTGATATTATTGTGATTTTGATGAAATTTCCACACATGAAAGTCCGATAGCTTTATTTTAGTATTTATATATAAGATCGAAGTAGTTTCTATTATAATATTCGCTACATGTCTGAATAACTGTTTCGAATATGAGACAAATATAAACACGCTGGGGTCTAAGCCCGAGTGTAACTGATATTGCTGATTTTGCCCAAGTGAATAAAATCCTACCATCTATAAAGGTAAACATTTAACTCTCTAAAATAAGAATTTCCTATTACAAATTTCATATTTCGTTCCGATAATTTTTTGAATCTTTTATTTTAAAAATAAAACAAATACTAACACGTTGTTGTTTAAGATCGTGAGTAACTTGGTTTGGCGTTATTATGATAGTGAACTAAACCTGAGCGTCTCTCGGGGAAAACATTTAACTTTCTGAACTATAAATTTATAACATATATGATCACGATTCTTTCAGATAATAACCTCTAACCTCTCATTTTCAAAAACGACGAATATCAACACTTTGTCGTTTAAGCACGATTGTAACTGGGATTTCAGGTCTTGTAGAAGAGAACTAAAACCAAGTGTCTCTAGGGGTAAACTCTCTGATCTATAAATTCCTGTATTAGAAGGGTCAATTTATCATTCACATAGTATTCGTAAATTTCGTTTTTCAAAAAAGTCAAATATTAACCTTTGGTATTATTAAGCTGGAGTATAACTAGAGTTTGCTGATTGTGGCGAACTGAACTAAACCCAAAGGTCTCTGGGAGAAAACTTTCAACGCTATGAACTATAAATATCGAAATTATAAATATTTATATCTCGTTTAGATAGTATTTGTAAACCTCTTATTTAAGAGAAATAAAACAAATATTAACACATTGTGGACAAAAACCGTGAGGAACTTAGTTCTGATTTATTATCGAATAGATCTCCCGAGTAGAACCCGAATATCTCTCTGGGTAGACATTCCTCGATTGTAAATATTCAAGATTCGTTCAGATAATATTTTGGAGCTTTATAATTTCCCAGCAGTTCTACAAGAATTTGTAAAGTTTGTAGCGCCTAATAAAATGAAGAAAATGATAAACGTCAAATGAAATAAAATGCACTTTTAGTGCTGCTCTTTGAGAAAATTTCCTTTTTTAAATGCAAAATACCGAATAAAATGATATTAATGTTATTTACAGAATATATGCTTATAGATATTCGAGAACCACTTGAGCAAGTTTTTATGGAAGCTTGTTTGAAATTTTCTGTTTAAAATTTTCTTAAGTGGAACTTTTTTAAACTCTAAAACTGGCTTTTTATTTCAATATTTTTTATTACACATTGATTGTAATTAATTTTGTTAAGTTTCTGCTTAGTAAAAAATGCTATGTTCTCTGTATTGTAATTATAGTTTTAATTTATATATCATCAGAATATTAAATAAAAATATAATGTACCCCAAGTCTACAATTCATAAGGAAATATACGGTTAAATTAGCTCAAACCTGACACTGTAAACATATAAAATATTTCAGTTGATTATATTAAAAAACAGCGAAATTTTGAAACTGAAATTCAAATATAATGCCGGATTTTTAAATTCCATTTAGTATCACCATTTACCATCGAAAATCGGAATTATCAAATGTACTTACTGCCAAACATAAATCGTTTATTATTCTTTCTATATTTTCATTTTTGGAAATTTTTTTCTTATATTAAATACTTAAATAAGGAAGTCCATGACTGAAAACTAATTTTGAGTAGATATTTTAAAAAGGATAAATTATTATTTTTTGGCATTTAGAACAAGACATTCTTAATATTATACATATAAAACCATTTCATCTCATATAAATATAAAATCCTTCAAATATTAAGGTTTATAGAAATATTTTACTCTAAAATATGATACTTCGGAGAGTCTATAATATAAAATTTAGGCTATAAAAGCTTAATTTTTATGTTAACTTAATTATTCTCTTTCACTTAATTATTACATATATATTTTATGATTGTAATTAATATTTTGTTAAGGAAACATTTTATGTATGTTTATTTGTTACAATTGACATGTGTCGTTGGATCAAAAAGATGCGAGGGCTTGATGAATGTGTAAAGATAGTTAATAATTTGGACGAAAATGCACTAACATAAGAAATACAGTGGACTTTCAAAATTTCTTTATTTTGATGTTTACCAATTTCTTTGACAATTTGATATGCTAATACCAACATATCCCCTATATAATAATAGCCTAAGGTGTCTGTCGGCAAATTTTTGAAGCGGTTGTACCTGGAATGGATTCCTCGGCTAAGGGCAGGCGATTAAATTTATCA
Source organism: Pardosa pseudoannulata (assembly GCA_032207245.1). NCBI lineage: Eukaryota > Metazoa > Arthropoda > Arachnida > Araneae > Lycosidae > Pardosa > Pardosa pseudoannulata. The sequence goes on from CM063510.1 coordinate 163,375,313, forward strand.
ATTTATTCACGTAATAAATAGGTAAAAATAACACGTAATAAATAGGTAAAAATAACATTTTTTTTTCTAGCATTATGACGTCATTCCTTTAACCATCTCATATAATCATTTCTTGTTTTAAATTATTTAAATATCGCGTGCATTATTTTCATACGTTTTATCGCTGAACTTACATATTAAGCAAATAATTTTCTTTTATATTTGACTTAAATAATAGATTAAGTATATAAGTGATAATTTTAAATTCAATCATCGATTATTTTTTTGTTGTAATGAAAATTTTATCATCGGTATTAACAATAAATTCTTTTCATATAAGTCGAGGACTACTAAATATCTAACTTTTAATTTATATATATTTGGAAATTAAGAAGTTTGTTTGTTTGTTATACATAACCACATGGTTTGACTAAATGAATTCCATGTGATTCTAAACTGCATTACAGGATCGGGAGACTCTAGAGGAATATGACGATAAATAAACTATTGAGAGTGAACCAGATAATTCTCAGCCAAAAAACAAACCATTTTATTACCTGCCTCATTGGGTACTTAACAGTTCTGGAATATTAAAAATTTTACTGATCCCGTCATATGATGGGCTATATGCTAGTTTTTATATAAAAGTATTTACAAACAGAAGGTAAAATTCGTTCGTGGTGATTTTTCAAATGCTAGCCAAGCACATGAGCTAAAGTCCATGAAGGCAAGAGATGTGTCTTTCTTTTATCATGAGCGCCAGTAGGGTGAAAGGAGGACTTTGCGCAAGTGAGTCATTTTAATTTAAAAGCAGGGACCAAGCAGATGACCCTTAACCTTATCCTGCCCCCACCAGAGGTATCGATTGAGAATTTGGAGGACATTTTAACCCCATTGTACTCACCCAAAGTAAAATCTTAATTATAAATTATGATATACTTAGTAATTATGAGCGGCGGTAGCTCAGTCGGCAAAGACAGCGATCTCGTAACTGAAAGAAAGCAGGTTCGAGGCTGGAGTCGGCCTAAGATCCTACTAGTTCTCTAAAGGTGACAGGGGCACGTAAAATAGATTCGTGGTCACAATGTCCTCCAAGTTTTCTAACTATACCTTTGGGGGTGGCAGGAAAAGCCTTTGAGTCTTATGATTGGACCCTTATTTTTCAGTTATGGAGACTCAGCGGGGTTAATGTTACTCGAGTCCGTAGCATACCTTAAGTTGTACGTGCTTTTCGGGTGGTGGTAAATGAGTACCAGGTTCGCAGCCTTGTTAAATCGTTAGAATAATGTCTGTATCATTTGCTGCATTGCGAAAAAATACTTATTAACTATTAAGACTCTTATTGAAAATGTTTCATAACCATTTATTTTATTAACTATTTGAAAATCTGTAATAACAGGCTCGTTATTAGGCCTTAAATCTAAAGTAAGATAATGTAGTATTAAAATATATATATTTGTCGTAAAATTATATATAAAAATTCTTTTATTTAAAAAATAATAAACTTTTATTGTTCAACATATATTATTAATTTGAACAGATTTATAATCTGCAAGGGTAAGTTATAAAATATTTCTATCTAATTCATGAACCACGTAGACACTTAGATATATTGTGTTATTTAATGAATTTAAATAATAATCTGCCGAGTTAACAGTCGGATATTTTAAAACTAGATTAAATAATCTTTATGAATATACAAAATTATATTAATTACCTAACATATTCTGTATATCTGTTGTATAGCTTAAATTCGTGCAGTTACGTAGACACAACGTGCGTAATCGTTACTAATGTTCGATCTTCTGTTAATGATGGATACTTTACTAAAGCAAGGAGGTGTTGCTCCTCAGATGAGTAGTGAGGTACTGCCGTGTAAATTAGCACGTTCACAGGCTTTGATGGACTATTACTCTTGTGCAGGTACTCTGCCATTTTACCCCGCACACATGTGTAGCACATTATATGTAGGTATATATCAATAAAATTGAACACATTCATATATATATATATATATATATATATATATATATATATATATATATATATATATATACATATATATACATATATATATATATATATATATATATATATATATATATGTATATATATATATATATATATATATATATATATATACATAATATATACATATATATATAATATATATATATATATATATATATATATATATACATATATATACATAAATATATATATATATATATATATTACATATGTGTATATATATATATATATATATATATATATATATATATATATATATATATATATATATTATATATGTAAGGAAAATTCTCAGGGGTTTTCAAAACTTAAATCAAGGGTAAAAATTCCCGCGTCTTTTTACATTCCCCTTTTTAACCCCTAACCTAAATTGACCACTGGGGCTACAGGTTACGCCCTCAGAGAAGGGGCCTGGCCAATTATAAACCTACATGGCCCTAGCGGACAATTTAGGAAATTTCCAAATAAAAAGGAGATACACGCTAGCGGAGACAGATTTTCCTAGAGATATTTTCCCACAGATGTTGACCCAGGTGTTAATGGTCTTGTAAATAGAACTTTATGCTAGCTGACCCTTCAGTTTGTCCCTATGATGAAGTGGGAACCCGTCCTTCAAAGTTGTCTTAATAAAGGTCTATAGCTGAAACGGTATCATTTTTATGGCCATGACTGCAACACCCCATCGAGAAGTCAGTCTCATTACATATATATATGTGTGTGTGTGTGTATGTGTGTTTAATTCTTCTAGTCACAAGAATTATGTATCTCCTATTGTTTTTATTTGCCCGGGTATTGAGAAAGGAGAGACCTAATCAGCTAGCAATAATAAAAATGCAGTCTGGCTATGTTGGAGTGAAAGGCACAAG
>CM063510.1:163385688-163400688 GCA_032207245.1 Pardosa pseudoannulata
GCTTAATGTGATCGGTTCGGGTCACTCTGATTTTCATAACAATAACCGATTGATAACAATAAACAATATGCAAAATTAGATAAATTTACTTCTTTCTTTAATTCACACATACTAAATTTCCAAAATAAAATGAAAAATACTCATATATTTATGCACTTATATTATCCTTTAAAACATAAGAATTGAATGCATAATTTTAAAAATTGATTAATTGTTGACTGTCTACACATTTTTCTATAAAGCTTATTGATAAATTGTTCGTAATCATAATGTTTTTTAAAGTCATCCGAGAGTTGTTGTAATTCCCGTTTCGACACTATCAATGCAATTCCGAGGCTGTGAAATGTTTAACTGAGCTGCAGCATTGCTTTGACTCATTTTGGTATCCTGTCATAACGATTTGAAATTTCGATCTTTTGTTTTAATGTTAAATCATTTCACTTTCTATATCAATATCTTATATAGATCTTATATAGGCTTCTATATCTATAAGCTGCATGTAAAAGAGCAGGGCATAAAATGTGAATACACTTCTTTTCAGTTCCGATGAGAACGTGTTGTCTTCTACCATTGCATTCTGACAACCATTGACCACCAGCAGGGTGTGTGTATTTCTGAAAAATTAAAGAAACATGATAAAAATTCCCCACTCCTTCGATCACTCCCCATTTCCCTAGGTGGAAGCGGGAGAATTCTCGGAAATTCAAACAACAAGGAAAGGAAAGAAAAAAAATGGGTATCTTCTAAAACTTATAACATTAACCGATGTAACAAACACATAAAACGATAAATTTGATAAATGAATTTTTTACAAATGAATAGAAGAATTCGGGACTAAGTGATTTCGATAACAATAAGCAATTGATAACATTAACCACGATCACATAAAGCTCAGTCCACTGTATTAAGCATTGCAAAACTAATATCTAGGTAAATTTATATTTTAAATATTATCGTCGATACTGACGTCTACATGTATGTGCAGACGTCAAGATAATACTAGTAAATCTATTCCGTACTGCTTAAAGTTATTATTTAAAGTTTCAAAATAACCCGTCAGGCTATATGATAGTATAAAATATTGTCAAAAAATAAGGAAAACTATTTATTCGAATAAAATTTATCTTTTTTAACCAACCAAAAATTAAAGATTTGGTTTGGAGTTACGGTATACTTTTTGCATCACGAGGGCTTATGAGATCGGGACCTACAGTTTAAAGCCAATTCCGAACGGCTTCGAATATCCATGCCACATTGGGATTCGAACCCACGAACTCCGGTTCCGAAGGCCAGCATCCTAACCAATCGGCCATCGTTCGGCCTGGTTTGGACCACTGCGGTATACTTTTTGCAACACGAGGGCTTATGAGATAAGGACCTATTGCTTAAAGCCAAATTCGAACGGCTACAGGCATCCATGCGACAGTGGGATTGAAAACCTCGAACTCCGCTACCGAAAATCATTCGGTCTTCGTTCGGCTTGATAACCGAGTTCACAAAATTTGTGAGTATCTCAACTGTTGAGCAACTCAATTATTAAACATTTTGTTGTAACAATTAAGAAATAGAAGAAGAAAAAATGATTATATTTCTCTTTCAAAGGGAAAAAGAATACTTGATAAAAATCTCTATAGATTTACGTCATATTTAGCCAATATATCTGTTCAAAAGTTCAATAAATTGTACTTTAAAATTCCTAGAAATGTTCCTCTCACTTTCCCTATTGTAGAACTTTTGTTGAAGAAATCGATTTTTTAGTATTTTAAATAGATATACTAATAAAATGTAACTTTTCCGTTAAATCTATAGGGCAGAATATTTCAGTTACATTTTCCTACTGGAAAATATTTTTCACGGCTCTTTTCCGTTACGTGTGGAAAACCCACCTTTTCGAATTGATGATGTTAGTGGAAAACTTACAAAAAGTCTGAAAAATTTTGAGAATTTCCTTTCTTAGAGAACTGAGTATTTACATTTTTCCTCTTCTACTACTATTCTTGTGAACATAGCATTCAGGCGTCTGTGAATTTCATTTTTAGAAATTTACTTTCAAACTGGGTAACGATAAAAAAGTATGTCTACCGGAAAAATATAGTAAAGCGTGGTGTACTGAAATATTTTTTTCTCCTGAAGGCAACAGGGGACTTTCAAGTGGGAGGAATTTGTCTATACATTCGATATTTTTATTTCCATAGAGTTTTTTTTTTATAGAACTAAAAAAAAATCTGATGCTGGCACCACATGACACCTTTCTGTACCATTTAAACTAAACACATTATTTTATAGTTGTAATATATATATATATATATATATATATATATATATATATATATATATATATATATATATATATATTATATATATATATATATATATATTATATATATATATATATTATATACATATATATATATATATATATATATATATATATATATATATATATATATATATATATATATATATATATATATATATATATATATATATATACATATATATATATATATATATATATATATATATATATATATATATATATACATATATATATATATATATACACATATACATATATATATATATACATATATACATATATACATATATATATATATATATATATATATATATATATATATATATATATATATATATATATATATATATAGAGAGAGAGAGAGAGAGAGAGAGAGAGAGAGAGAGAGACAAATATAGAGAAATATAGATACATAAATATATATCTATAAATATATATCTATAAATATATATCTATAAATATTCTAGGAGTAATTTAATCAGTTGCATTATGAGCTCTCATATTGATTCTAATACTTCTATACATTATTATATAACATATTACTATATTCTGCAATTATATTTAGTAAACTTATGGGGGAATAGAACTTTCAAAATGATAGATGATCAAAAATATGAAATTGATTTTTTATCATAAAAGATTAATTTATATCCCCTATATAATAATAGCTTAAATTATCTGTCCGTCTTTCCACCAATTTATGAAGCGGTTGAACCTGAAATGAATTCCCCGGCTAAGGCAGGCGATTAAATTTATCAATTTATCCATCTAATAAATAGGTAAAATTACAATTTTTCTAGTATTATGACGTCATTCCTTTAACCATCTCATATAATCATTTCTTATTTTAAATTATTTAAATATCGCGTGCATTGATTTCATACGTTTTATCACTGAACTTATATATTAAGCAAATAATTTTCTTTTATATTTATATTAAATAATAGATAAGTATATAAGTGATAATTTTAAATTTAATCATCGATTATTTTTTATTGCAATGAAAATTGTATCACCGGTATTAACAACCAATTCTTTTTATAAAAGTCTAGGAGTCTATTTCACGGACTCATAAACATTTAGCGTTTAAGTTATATATCTTTGAAAATTAAGAATTTTTCTTGTTTGTGCGTTTGTTTTTTATACATAACCACACGGTTTGACTAAATGAATTCAGCATGATTCTAAACTGCATTCACAATGTAGGGAGACTGTAGAGGAGTATGAAGATAAACACATTATTGAGCGTGTACTGGATAATTCTTAGCCAAAACACAAACCATTTTATTACCTACTTCATAGGTTACTTTACAATGCTGGAAAACTAAAAATTTTACGGATCCTGTCATATGATGGGCTATATGCTAGTATATATATGTTTCTTTATCCAAAGATATTTTTCAAATAACATCATTGATGTATTGAAATAAAAAATTAAAAAATATAAAATTCAATGACCTTTGTCGCCAATTTTAAGTATTTAAGATGCAATTTATTTCCGTTGATTAAACACTCAAATCTTGCAAAATATACACGCATAAGCAAACAATATAAAACTTGATGTTATTTTTCATTACTAGATTCATAGTATTTATATTTGAACTTTAAACTATTTTCTAAAGAAAAAATATTATGTAAAAACTGTACAAAGGTTGTACAAAGTAATAATCCCTTATATTTTATTTTACTTAATAAAAAAGTACATCAATCAATCTAAATGCGGAAATCATTGGCACAGAATATAATAGCGGTATAATATATAACAATGACTAAATCATTTTTAAAATAATCTGCATTAGAATAAATAGAGTAAAGAAAATGTATTACAGAATTATATAAAGAAATTTTGTAATGAACTATTTTCCATTACTTTTTTATGACCATTTTTAAGATGACATATTCATATCAAAACTTATTCCTATGCACAGTCTAACAAAATTCTAGTTGAGACAAAGGGCTTACCCGTCAAAACATGCAGCTTCGATTTTACACACAAACACATATCTATCTATCTATCTATCTATCTTTCTATCTTTATATATATATATATATATATATATATATATATATATATATATATATATATATATATATATATATATATATATATATATATATATAGAGAGAGAGAGAGAGAGAGAGAGAGAGAGAGAGAGAAATATAGATACATAAATATATTTGCTTCACATGTTTCTTTCGTTTTCGAATGACTGTGGTATTTAGTACATTGTAACAAAAAAATATTGAATCAGTTTGTTTTACAAATCAGTTTACTTTCCATTTTTATAAAAGCATAACAATTTTGAATTAATTATCATACATGTATATCCATTCTCACTCTTAAAATAATAAAACTTCATTGAAAAGTAGCATTTGTAATCAGTCATCAATATTTAGCAAAATTTGAATTTTAGAAGATCAAATGAACTATTTTCCTCAATATGTAATAAAACAAATTATTATCCATCAAATTTAGACATACACAAATTTGTTCATTTAATTTTGAATGTATAAGAAAAATCTAAATACGTGTGTGATTAAATAAAATGTGGGAAAAATTTCCTGTAACATCGTACCGATAAGTTACAGATCCAACGTTGTAAAAGCGAGACCAAACCATACTTCCGGGTATCAATGGAAAATTCGTCGTGCCACCACCAGGTGTCGTTCTGGAAATCGTGAAATGGCTGACGTTCGCTCCTGATGTCGGTTCTTGGATGGAAATTCTGACACAGGCTATTGGGCGCCAGTTTGTGTTAAGTCTCGTATTTTGGCGACGATTTGATGGTGTAGGGTCCATGACAATCGAAGTTCTGCAGATAGGGCAGCTGTTGTTCCGTTTCAACCATTTGCGGAGGCAGGAGCTGTGGAATGTGTGACCACATCTGCTTGCTTCAGTGCGCCGACAGCTTTGTGAATCGAGACAGATGATGCACTTGAATTGTTGCCGAGGAACGCAGGTATTTGTCAAAGGACCATCTTTCCGATTTGTTTTGATTGGCATTTTCATAGTCGGTCTTTGAAGACTATTTACCCTGACAATTGTAGGAATACCAGATGTATTTCTTGTTTTACCTTTCTTCGTGCAGCTTGTTTCACTGGCACATTGTATTTGTCTTTTTCGTTTGGTGTGTGCTCTCTTAGACTCAATTTCTTCCATGGTAGCTTACCAATCTATAAAATTTAGTTTTGAGAATAGGTATTATGTATTACAAATATGCAATCAGAACATTTAATATGTACATTTTTAATTTCTTTAAGTATAAATTAATAATTTAAAAAGCTATAGATCAAACATCACTACCTTCAGAAAGAAACAAAAAACATTCTGAAACACACACACATATACATATATATATATATATATATAATCAGTTCTAGGAATCGTTCGATTCATTCAATAAAAAATTAAAAAGAATTTCTTAGAAGTCTTGTACTTTCATTATTAACTCTCAGATCTTGATAATATGATATACGATTTCAATTAAAACGATTTATTAAAATTGAATTCGATTTCTTAAATAACTTTGGAGATGACATTGGAAAGAAAGTCCTACACCAACTCCCCCTCTTCAAAAAATAAAAAAATATTTTTCTACCTAAGTTGTTACACCAGTAGTGTTGTACTGATTGCAAGATTATATACCTGCCCTTTTAGTTCTAGTTGACTCTAACAGGTAACGCAGGTGTAACCTGTTGCAATCAAAATATCAAAGTTTCACTTATTATGCTTATTTTTAATGTGGACATAGGAAACTCGATACAAAGAACGGGATCTAATATACGTAAAAAAACTATACCTTATTTTCAACTAAATGTAGTTAAGATAGAAAATATAATAGTCATACTAATTAAAACCCAAAGGAAATACTTCAAAATAAGGTGCTTTTTGGCAAATTTGGTGACATTATTGCCGATGTTTGCTAAGCTGCAAAGGTATTCATCCATACATTGTATTTCTTGACTTTTTTCGACTTTAAATGATGAAGAGTGTTTAACATCAGAACAGGGTGCCCTCCGCCAACTTGGCGATAAAGCTTTAAGCATGGTAACCTTACAGTTTCTCCGATTTTTCCAGATTTTGCCGTTTCCAAACAATCTGTATCCATATTTTAATTTATATTATGTAAGAATCCATCTCTAGTTGTGAAATCCTTTTTTAGTACAGGTGCGATATTTACACACTGGCTTTTGTCGCCAAATTGAGATTTTTAAAGCGTTTTGCCGGGCAATGACTGGTTAGGTTTTTCTACGATGATATTGGAACTTTGTAGTGGCAACCTTGATTTGTTCTTTCAGCCCCATTGGTTCACCAGGCTTATTTTTTTTGAACAATTTCTTCTCTAGAAAGTTCTTTAGCGTTACAGGATTCATGTAGTTCGGATGTGCTCGGGTGGTGAGGTCGCCGGTCAGGTTGTACCATTTTTTTAACTTTTTAGTTTGTATCTTTTCTTTTTTGTTGTAATTGTGCTTATGGATGCAATTATTAATGTTATGATAGTATTTAACGTGGTTAAGAAGTATCAGGATACTTCTTAATGCTGTAAATATACTTCAGGATACCATAAAAAACTTTATAAACTTTATTTTAGTTTGGCGACTTTAAAAATTACTTTTTTTGCCAAGATCGCCAAGAAAAAAACATGGCGTCCGGAAAAGGTGTAGATATCGCATCTGTTCCCATTTGTTTATATTAAATGCTCATAATGCTTAAAAAATTCGTCATAGTGAATCATTAATGGTTTACTATGACTAGTTTTTAATAATTTGGAGCTTTTGGGTTTATAAACTATTGAGGGATTAGATGCCCATAAATATTAATGTCCAGTTTCTAAGTGCTTTAGTTAATTAAGAGTATATAATTCTATTACAATTGCTCACTTTGTTACTTCAGTATAAGATACCCCATTGTCTGATTTGGTAAAATTACTGGTGAAGTTAAACACAAATACATAAATTTTACTTTGGATTTTTAGTTTTGATTGCCAAGGAAATTACAGAAATAACAAGGCAACAACTGCCTTAACAGCTTGCAAAACTAAAAGTTTGAAATTATTAGAAAAATAGCAATTGTGAACTATCGGAGAATAGTAGTATCATTAAAAAACGACACCCAAACGGAAGTGGAAGAATGTGAGTTTAATTCGTTTGAGTTTTCTGTAAAATTACCACTTTTCACCAAATCTGATGAAATTAATTTCACTAAATTAATGGCAAGTAAGAAGAATTTGATATATTTTACAAAGTGGTTTCACTAGATACTAAAGTGAATTCCTAGATACCAAAATAATATTAAATCAATATGTGGACCCAGATTCTTTCGACAAGGTGATATCAGAAGAATAGGGGACTACTTAAGATTTGGATTCCCCTTGGCAAATTTGGCGAAAATGTTGGCGATATTTAATAAAACACGAAGGTAATATATAAAAACATTGCATTTCTTGCTTTTTCTGGAGACTTTAATGCACAGTGCGCCACTGTAATTGAAATATATACTCTTACTTAATTAAAGAAAACGACTTGAAAACCGGACATTTATATTTGTGGGCAATTAATCCCTTAACCCTTTCGGTACGGGTGGTTGATATTTCAACCAGAAAGTGAAATCTTTAAAAAGACAGCTATGATTGGAATATAAATCAGGCACTTCTTCGCCCCGCTTTCCTTTATTGAGCTGTCGTACTATTCCTTCAGCTGTCATCAGAAACATCATTATTAATCACACGTTTATGTTACTTTTGGAGGGCTGTATTTCTTTTGCTCAAAAGGAGGAAAGCACCGTCTTTATCTACATCAGTGGTTCTCAAATTTTTATACAATCGCCCCCTCTCCCTACGAAGCCGAAATGTATTTAACGCCCCTCTTTGTAAAAATTCCGTAATTTTAAAGTGGGGGCTAAAATGAGAGTAGGAGAAGTACTTAATAATAAGAGGCAAAATCTTTAAGTAATATTCTTCAACAGCGTTACAAATGAAATTTTTGTTATTGAGTCACACCGAAGCAATTCCCAAATAAATGTTGTGGCCGAATATTTAGGGAGCTTATCTTCGGTTCCATAGTTCGTGGGTTCGAATCCTACTGCTACATAGATATTCGTAGCCGTGCGGAATGGTATTTAAGTAGTAGGTCCCGGACTCAATAGTCCTCGTGTTGCGAATGAGTAGATTGTTGCTCTCCAAACTACACCAAACGAATGGTTTTGATTAAATATATATTTCCTAATATCGGCCCAATTTTACACGAACATAGGGAATGAAAATAACTAGTTCTGGAACCATCGCATAAGTCTGTTTTATTACTTTTAAAAAATCGTGTAAATCGTGCAATTAATGCAATAAATTTATTTAGTACTTTCAAAATTAACCAAAATCTTCTCACACTGCAGCCCTATCACCCGAAACCAATTCACTGTCTCCCCAGCATTGTCCCACCGCTCCCTAGGGGCTGTATAGCTCTCGTTGAGAACCACTGATGTACATGAATGTCGACAAAACTCCCGTCCCGAAAAGATTAACAGTTTACAAACGCAACAGCTCCAAATTATTAAAAATCAGCCATAGTGAACCATTAATGGTTTGTTATATCTAATTTTTTAAGCATTGACCACTTTTAACATATAAGAAAAATGTTACAAAAGGAGAGTTGGATGCAAATATCATATAAATTATAATATAGATACAGATTGTTTTGACACGGTAAGATCAGGAGAAAATGTTAGGCGACCGTACTTAAACCATTATCGCCAAGTTGGCGGGGGAATCCAGTTCTTTATTCAAGCCCTAGATACAAAAGTAAATGCCGGAACAGATGCATTATGGACGCCGGTCCCGTCCGCCATGATTTCATTTTTTTTTTTTTTTTTTTTTTGCGACCAACAGAAAAACGAGTGTTTTGAAAAATCGCCAAGTAGAAAAACATGGCGGCGGTCACATGGCATATATGAAACAACACATTAACAAAACTAAACTTTAAAAGAAAAAAACATATTAACAATTTAAAGCATTATTAAAATAAAATTAGCATAATAATAATCATTTAAGTTATTTAAAAAATAAATAACAGATTAGTAATATTTATGATATGTATCAACAGAATAAACACAATATATAGCAATTTAATAAGTACTAATATTATAAAAAAATCTAACATGAACCAAAATAATTTCACCCGTCATAACTAAATTAACTAAATCCCAGAAAATGATAAGAACAAAAACAAAATGTTCCAAACCAAAGCATCTTGTTTGATTTAGAATAGCCTGATACTTTTTAACAATTTAAAAAATAGTAAGAACCAAAATAACTACACCCATCATAACTAAATTACTAAATCCCAGAAAATGATAAGAACAAAACAAATAAAACCTGACTTAGACGACTGTAAACCAAAAGAACAGCTAAGATGCAAATTTCTCGAAGAGTGCCGGGTATTGACGTCAGACATCACTTGCACCAGTGGGATGCAAGAACACATTAGAGCTGCCATACCCCAACACCAAAGTCAGGGTAAACACATCAACCCATTCATCGCCCCATAAAATCGCCAAATTTGGCGACAAAAAAACACGGCATCTATAATGCATCTGTATCGTAAATGCCTAGATACCAAATTATTAAATCAAAATGTGGACACGGATTCTTCTGACAAGGCGATATCAGAAGAATAATGTTACCATTCTTGGAGCTTTACCACTGAATTGGTTGGCGTATTCTTTTCTGGTGTCAAACCGTGTGATACCCGTAATTATGTCGTTAATTTGTGAAATGAAATATCTTTATACATTATATACATCAAAGACGTGGAATAACTAAAAACATGCTAACAAAAAAAAGATTGCAAATTTATATTACAAAGTACTATTATGATGATAACTAATTTACTGTTAGGACGAAGTTGACAGGTGTAAAAACTTTAAATATATATAAATTTGAATTTAAAAATTATAGATATTGGTTGTTGTATTGTAGCAATTATATATACTGATTCAAAATAAATAATTTTTCTTACTTTTCAATTAAAATAAGCAACGATAAAACACTCAAGGTTTCAAAATGTCGGAGATCTCTATACATCAATTTTAAATGCAAAACGGAGGTTTTGTCAGGTATTTAATCCAATCCTTTACAAGTTATTTAATAAAACATGAGCATGAAGTTAAATATAAAAATTATCAATAAAACATGGATGCAATTTCTGTTTAAGAGAGATGAATCTTAGATTTTAAGCCGATAATAAGACCATGTCGTGCAATAAATGGCTAGAGGTAATCGTACATGAGACATTGTATAATTGCATCGTAGTTAATCCCTGATTTTCTTTGAATAACTATATGAGACTGGCTCTATGACTTGATGTAACTACACTTCATTCTCAGATTAATGACGTCTTACGGCGTATTATTTATGACATCTCAGTCTTATGACGTAAATGACTGTTATCCAACACGGGTAGAAAAAGTTTTATCTATGATTTATGCATTTCTGGTTGTTATCTACTAATCCTTATGCAGTATCATTAAGTAATTCTCGATTACCATTTAAACAAATATATGAGATTTTTTTCTAATATTTGGTGCAATAACGCGATTTTACGCAGTAGGGCACATCTCAACTTATGATAATTCTGGTTTCGTTTCAAGTGGAAGAGCAGTTTATTGTTTGTCCACTGGCTGTTGTAAACATGAAAATGTAGTAGGCATTATAGTAGTTCGTGACGTTGGGACAAATTGTTCTATTACAGTAATTAAATCGTAGATTACCAATCATAGTCTTATAAATGATTGTTGTCCACTACAATCAAAATTAACTCTCCCATTCTATTTATTATGCATTAGATTTAGTTATCTACCGATCCCATGTGGTATAGTTATGTGATGACCGAATATCATCTACCGATCGTGTCATAAGTGATACATTTTTTTTCAGCTGATAAATACCCATTGTATAGGTAGCAGACTAAGTTTTACTCACAATATTACAATGTAAGAAATGTAGGTCATTTCGTATTCTTTTGTGATAACTATCTTGATTTCTTGTGGAAGAATGCAAAATAAGGCAATTGTGCCTTTTAGGGTATAAAAGCAGGGACATAGGAGAAGACCTTCAAGCTTGATTTGCTCCTTTCAAAGATACCGTTTGGAACCTAGCAGGATATGGTGACAGCGATCATATTTTACTTGCCCCTGATACTTAAGGACAAGGCAGATCTTTGGCCGACTCGAGCTTAGGAGTCACATCCTTCTTTGAGATCGATGCCTTTGCCAGTTAAGTTAACACGGCTCTACAGTTAAATCAAAATAAGATATTTAAGTGTTAGCTTTACATATCTAGAACATTTTAGTGTGACTTAATCTGTCAAAGCCTCTATCAATGTACAGAGTGTTTTCAAAATGACCGATATATTTGAAAAATCCATAAAAACTAAACGGACTGAGATAGAAATTCACAGTTTATTGCAATATGCTTGGTTTGGTTGGTTGAATTTTAGTGGAGCTAATTCCTTTTGGAACAAAATATATGTGCCAAACATGATGAAAAACCCAATACAACAACACAATTTTGAAAAAATTAATTTTGATGAAACGATAAAAAAGAAAGATGCCTGAATCTAATAGAAAAAGCATTTTAAAACAAATAAATAGGTAGAAAATTTAGAAATACACAAAATTAAAACTATAATCAGTAAAGTTTGGTTAAAAATATAAAGATTAAAATGTAAAATAGAAACTGAAAAATTTAAAAACATACAGCACAAAAATGATAATTAAAAAATACAACTTTATTAAAGTATTAAAATTAAAATCAAGAATTAAAAGATTAAGAATTACATATTATAAAAATGAACATCAAAAGTTAGAAAACAAATAAAATCAGATTTCAAAGTACAAGACAATACAGCGAAGAAAAGAGATTAAGCCTGGATGCGGCATTTTCCCAATGATTGATTTAAGATTGTATAAGTAGTCTTACAATATGTACACTGTGCAGGTGCATCACCAAGCAAGAGATGTGCATGTGACCAGGCAATGACCTACCTGTAGAACGAGTAATCCCACAATATGCTTGGAACAAGTCTGTGGGAACTCTTCCAAGTGTACCGCCACTATCCAGAAACAATTGAATAACTGCGACAGTACATCTCTTCTGCATGTGAAGCCATTCCGCCTGAGACGTTTACACGAGCTTCTGATAATTTTGTTCTGAGAATACGCCATATTATTTCAGCGCATGGTGGATATCTAGAAAATACAGTAGTTTAGATTTTTTCAGACTGCAGCGTCATCTGTTGTGGAACATTGTAACTAATTTTGAAAGTGTCTGCGTAAAAGTTTAATATTGTCCCAAGCATATTGCAATAAACTGTATATTTCTATCACTCTCCTTTTAGTTTTTATTGAATTTCCAGATGTACTGGTCTTATATTAAATACCGTGTAAATACTACGATTTTTTTACAATCGACTACAATTAATTGCTGTGTAAATATATAATGTAGTGGAAAATATTAATGACGAGGTTTTGTGAAGTAGAACCATAAAGAATCAGTAAAAAATAAGCTATAAAATCCCAAACCAGCAAAAATATGAGAAACGTGGAAAAAAATTAAAAATAAATCAGGAAACTTTACAGGAAACTTTATTAAAAATTGGATTCTTAAACAATGAGGCAGAAAACATAAGTATCCACGTGTAAGCTACTGAAAAGAAAATTTTAGAAAAAAATTAAAAACTGAAAAATTATTTATAGTTCAACCTATTGACTAAACATAACTACACATTTGGTTAGTATAACAGATCGATATGCAAACGAGTTCGCCTCAAGCGTGATTCTGTATTTATTAAATCAAAGCATTATATTATTTATCCTTTTAAGTATTGAATTCGGAAAAAAACTTCTTGGTTTTTAGAACACGTTAAAGTAAACTTACATTCAATACACAGAAAAAAAAGCATAATAACGTGTATATAATTTAATTAAAGAATAACGATTAATATTCTTTTACGAATTAAAATAGCAATTTATATGAGTCTTTATTTTAGATGTAAATATTTTACATGTACATTTATGTTTATTCAAATTTACAATAGTTTTCGTTGTAGGAAATTTGGTAGATCAATCTTTAAACATTCAAAATTTAATTGATCGGTATCCCTTCCGAAGAACTGTAGTTTCGAATTGATTATTTATAAGAGAAAACGGATCATGTGTCATGTACTAAAAACAAACAAATTATTAAGAGAAATATATATATATACATATATATATGCGCTTAGCTAAATAATTTCTATTTTAACAAATATACATTTACATAACGTACTGAGTTCAAATTTAACTTTATTTAATCCATACCCAATGTTCTAAAAACTCAATATATTTACAAAATATCCAAAATATTCAGGGGAATGTTTTTTTTCTTATTTCTAACTGGGTGACCCAAGGCACGGCTTAGTGTTCGAAATATCCTTAAGTGACCCGCCTTTTTCTTGTTCCCCTTTAAATGGACTTTTGAAAGGAAAAGATTCCTTTGTTTTCTTTTCAAGACATAGAAACTTAGAAAGAATAAAAAAAGAAAATTGTTTATATTGTATGTATATATATATATATATATATATATATATATATATATATATATATATATATATATAAATAATGTATGTATAATATATTTTAACAATATTTTCAATATTATTGTTTAGTTTACGTAAAAAGTAATTCCACAATATTTTGAATTATTTTTTCGTATCTTAAATAAATTTAATATTAAGTAAAATTTAAGTAGTATGGTTTTTTAGATTTTGGTTTATTTCATTAGAATTTTTTAGTGAGAAAATTTTTAACATATTGTACATATTTTTCACTCTCACGGTTGTGCCATGTTTACACATACAGTGGGTGACCAAATTATTAATGTCAATATTAAGTGTTTCAACAATTTTGAGTCTAAATTTTATTATATATTTAATTATTTTTAAAAACCTAATGTGATATATATTTAAAAAAAATTAAGTATTGCTCCTGGTGCCATTATCATTGTTTTTGACAGACGACAGCAATTACATTATGTGTGAAACTTCAATTAAGGTTACAATATATCTTTAAAGTGTCATGTTTAACCAAAAATTTGGAATGATATTTTGTTTTGAAAAAAAGTCAAGTTAGGTGTATGCTTAATTAGAGTTTTTGGTAAAACTTTTTATTACTTCACGATGAGTAACAATTATGTGAGCGGTTAAATTGCTTTCTATAGTTAATATAGCTGATGTTATAAATTATTGTCTGAGCTGAAACGTCTTTTTTTGCGATATACCTTTATTTTAAAATTTTAAAAATACATTCCCCACCCAAATGATTTAGGTTCAAATTGGAACCCAATCTTCAACGACTTTAGGAGATATTATAATCTATTCCTTTACTTTTTTCTTGACTAATTGAATAAAAAAAGTTTTAATTACATTACTTAAATGTTTTTCCAATTCCTAATTTTAGAGAGTATTTAAAATTGTTTTGAAAATGGCAAGGCATTTTTTTCAATTTACGGAGGTTGTAAGCTCATAAAAGGGCAGAAATCATTGCTAAAACATTGTATAGTTTAAATAATTGAAAAATGTAAATATTATTTTACTAAATAGTAAGTGAAAATCGATATGTAGAAATGTGTCTGTATAAATTTTAAACCCAA
>CM063510.1:163410688-163413188 GCA_032207245.1 Pardosa pseudoannulata
ATATATGTAACTATATATGAATCTATAAATTTATATATATATATATATATATATATATATATACAATGTGATTAAAAGAAGTGGTTTGTTTTTCATGCCATTTGGATAAACGAATCACGATTGGCCATGCAGGCTCTCGTATTAAGGCCAAGGTATGCGCCTTTCGTTTTAATGAACATCATTAAGGTTAAAAAACGACTTCTCTCAAGCAAGTCCTTGAAATTTTGAAGCTAAGACTCATAAGACTCATATACTTGGCTGCCACCCTCAGAAGTATTAATTGAGAACTTGGAAGATATTGTGACTACGAATCTATTTTATGTACCTTTAACGAACATGGAGGATCTTAGGCCGGCTAAGGTTCCGATATCTCAACATCTCAATTAAGAAATCGTTGCCTTTGCTGACTGATCTACCGCGGCTACAAGAATACTTTCACCGGTTGCATATATGCACAGAAAAATATATTACAAAATATGTAATATACTATTTTAAACTCATTCTAAATTTAACAAAAATAAAAACTTTACATTTAAAATAGATTTTATTTTATAAAACGTTAAGAATGGCACCACCTTCGTTGTTCTGAGTCATTTAAAAAATTACAAGCGTGAATATATATATGAAAAAAATTAAGAAATATATACAATAGAAAAAAATTAAGAAATATATACAACTTTTATGGATACAGTTTAATTAGGCCTTGAAATAGCCTTTACGTGATACAAAGTATTGAGATACATGATGTCTTGTAATAAATATTTTATTTGAGACATTTTAAAGCGATTTCTGAGTAAGTTTTAAAATGCTATAATTTAATATTTTTGCAATTTCATTGCTAATAAATTTAGTAAATATTGTGATAAAAAATACAATAAATTTAATCTGATAAGAAATTAATTTATTATTATTATTAGATATATTTTGGGAATTTAATGGGATTTCAACTACCCATCGCCTATATGAGAACACATTCTTGCTTTTTATAGATGGATACAAGTCGAACCATCTAAATAAGAAGAAATCTATATAAACATTGATATATATATATATATATAACTCTTGAGGCAGAGAAAACAAATGATTTAATTGGTAGTTCTCAATAATTGCTTATTTTTAATAATACTTTCTTAAAAGTCGTAAAATGCTATCGGAAGCGTGTTAAAATGAACTCTCAGGTACTTTATTTCACAAAAAATACTTAAAATAATTTGAAGTTTTATGCTTCAATTACTCATAAATTTTCCGAAATAGGATTAAAAGATTTCTTCTTTCTTGTTCAAACCACATTATAGAAAATAATGGCAAAAATATCTTTATTACAAATGGAGTATATAAAGTTATTTTTAAATTTCAATTCCTTGTGATTAGAAGATTCTAGTATGTCTTAAAGATTATGTGAGATAAGCAGAATTTTGTCTTATTTTTTCTCTTACGGTACTCGGTAATTCCTCTTATATCTTAAGTTTAGGTGACGTACCTTTAAAGTGGCTTTTTGAAAAGTACTTGTGCTCCGAAATTAGTCTTAAAAATGTTCTCTTCGAAACATTTATACCTCTATAATTTAAAAAGCAGAAACTTTTATGATATGTATTTTGCAATAAAAGAACACTTTGTTAATATTAGATAGATAATGTAATTTGATTTTTTCTTTAATTATGCTAGCATTTTTTATTAAAATCCCCAACTTGTTATGTGTGGTATAATTTCCTTATTGAGGTTTATACAGTACACGATATTTCAATTATATGTGCATTATAGTGCATACATATACTGTGTATACAATATTATACATATATACATATCACACATACACATATATTATATATATATATATATATATATATATATAATTAAGCTGCCGATAAGAAGTACATTTAAATACATTTAATAACCTTAGACAGAAAAGTAACTAATAAATGGGATAATACAATAGAATTACTGTAAATTAATTCTTCTAATTTTGTAATGAGTTGTCTTGAGTTATAGTAAAAAGGTCGAAAGGAATTTAGAAAATTACTTTTATAGCAGTAGTTACGTTTGTTTTATAAATTTTAGCTTTATATTAACATATATATACAAATGTAAAGCTTGGAATGATGACGGTAGCACATTTGTATAAAAATTTGCCTAACAACAAGCAATCACCTGATATATTATCGATAAAATTTCTCCCATAACATCATTATCACACAAGAGTATGGTAAATGTGAAGAAAAATGAAAAAAAGAAAATACGAAGCATGCAAATTACTTCCATAAAATATTAGTTATAAGTTAAATTAGGCCAAACATAGAAAGTCGGTATGAGTAGCAATCAAATGTAGTGTTTAGTAAGATATATAACCCCCTCCCCCTCTGACTGCGAAGCAAGACGTATGTGATCTGGTTTTTCGAGTAAGGAGATTGTGAAAATTTCTTGAGGCATTAATTCCATTCCTTTTGTATCGTCACTTGAAGCTGGGAAATCGATACTGGAGGCTGGTGAAGAGCTGCCAAGC
>CM063510.1:163418188-163420688 GCA_032207245.1 Pardosa pseudoannulata
ATATTTCCCATATATATATATGGCCATTACTATTTCCCACTTTCCCTTTTAGAACAATTTTCATTTTATGAATCACTGACTTCATATTGCTTTATTGATGTTCGATACTCAAATAATGTACAAAAAATTATTGAAATAATAAAGTACATTTTACAAGGAGCAATACAATTCGCATTCTTTGTGGAAATTAAAACACAAACTCATATGCAAATTACTTAAAACTTGTTTCATATTTAAGGAATATCATACTGAGAAAAGCAGTAGTTTAAATTATCTCCTGAGGGAGCTATTAAATAAACCTATTTTATTATTTTCGTTACTTTGAAATTTCAAAAGCCGTCGACAACGGCGGCAATTAACCTTTAAGGAAAATGTTGAGTTGTAAAAGTATATTATTAAAATAGAAATAAATCACTGTTATAAAACGAGTAATGATGTAAAAAAATCATTTCTTAAAGAATTATCTCAATTATTAATGAAATCATTAAAATATTAAACATGGTTTATGCAGATTTGTTAGTTATATAAAAGGAACTTTTGAAACCCACATAGCTAGCAAATTAAGTATAAATATTTTGAATTATTTGTATGATAATATTAACATAAAAATGATTTCTTCCCAATAAAATTCCTTCTTATTTCTATGTATTATTGAGTTAAATTGTATAACTTTAAAAAGAATAAGGAATAAAAATTCAAGAACTATATACAGGGTATTTAAAAAATGATCGGTATATTAGAAAAATATTAAAAAAAAAACTAAACGGAGAGTGATAGAAATGCACAATTTATTGCAATATGCTTGGGACAATATTAAATTTTCAGGAGACAAACTTTCAAAATTAGTTACAATGTTCCACAACAGATGGCGCTGAAATCTGGAAATATCTAAATTATGATATTTTCCAGATATCCAACAGGCTCAGCAATAATATGGCATATCCTCAGAACGAAATTATCAGGAACCGTATAAACTTCTCAGGCGGGATGGCTTCACATGCAGAACAGATAGATGTACTGCTCCAGTTATTCAATTGTTTCTGGATAGTGGAAGTACAACTGGTCTTTTAAGAGTCCCCACAGACAGATATCGCAGTTCAGATTTTTCCAGGCTGCAGAGCCATCTTTGGCGGAATATTGTAACTAATTTTGAAAGCTTATCTGCCTGAAAATTTACTATTGTCCATAGCATTTTGCAATAAACTGTGTACTTCTATCACTAACCGTTTAGTTTTTATTGAATTTTTAAATATACCGATCATTTTTGAAACACCTTGTATGTCATATTATATTAATTACTATGGTATTTCTATGCAGAATTGCAATAGCAAAGTTTTGATGAAAATGAATTATTTTGACAAAAAGTATATCATTATCATTTGCACTTACATTTGCCTAAAATCACGTAGTTGATTTTGTTGGTTATGCAAAGAAGCAGACGTAGAATTATAGATAAAAATTAATTTTAATAAACACATCTTTTAAAACATATACACTCTTTGCAACTAGCAGCAAATTTAAAGAAAGAAAATGTAGAACAATCATATACAGGCTGATTCTGGTGATTCACATGAAGTCATTTTATCGGTTGAACAAGTATTAAGAATAAAAATATTTTCATACGTTTTTGGTCAAAACTAAAGTTTGACGGATTGATGTCATAACATCCAACAGATTTAAAGTCTCTTTTTCAATATGAATATTTCTATAGGGTATTTTTATTATATTAGTTTAAAAGTAAAGGTCTACGCCGATATGTATCTATATAAGATAACATAAATTATCGGCCCTAAAGTACTTAGAAATTCAAAAAGTACTACTTTTCTTAATCATACCTTTCTAAGCAACCCAAACAAATGAACAACTGAAATGGTAAATCCTACCACATTTCTTGAGACTGAAGATTATGTTAATTATTGCCATGTATGATCCGTCTTTCCAATTCTCTAGCGCAGGCCGGACGATTGCCGATTGGTTAGGGTGCTGGCCTTCTCTATCGGAGTTCATGGGTTATAATCCCACAGTGGGATGGATGTTCGGAATCGGCTTTAAGCTGTAGGTCCTGGTCTCATTAGCCCTCGTGTTGCAAAAAGTAGACCGTAGCACTCGAAACCAAACCAAACAACCTTTATCCCAGCTCTCAATTCTTTCAGGACGAGTTGAAGAAATTTGCAATCTTTATGCTGTTGTTTTATTTGGAGAAAGGAAAGTTAAAAGAAGACAGGACAGATACGCTGATTTAAAGCTCTTTCTCAAGAGATATCATCTAATACGCTTGCAGTGTAACAGATCAGTCAAAAGAATGTATGTTTCTTGTTTTGTAATATGCGCCAGCCAATTCTCTATCCTTAAGGAATGAATTTTACTAAGTATTTCGCTTGGTTATGAATTGTCAGTGAGAGTCTTACTCACCAAGATTACAGTATGGTAGATAGTGTGCCAACCAAAATACTATGCTGACAGAAAAATACTGTTGTTTTTATTGTTTCTCATGCCACTC
>CM063510.1:163448188-163455688 GCA_032207245.1 Pardosa pseudoannulata
TATATATATATATATATATATATATATTACAACACGGTTTATTTCTGTTAAGAAACATGGAATCCGCACGACATGTAAACCTTTTACAACCTCGTGCTCATAGACAAGTGATCCCGTACATACACTTTTGAAGTAGGGATTCCTAAGGTAAAAAGACTACGAATAATCCATAAGCACAATTGATCACGTGATACAAAATACCCATATGTAAAGAGAACTTTTTAACTATTGGCTAATTTAGTAGAGACAAAGGCTGAATTAAGTCTATAGCGTGTCTGGAGGGAAAAATCAGAATTACCCCGAACGTACTTTATGAACAAAAGTTAAATTAATATTAAAATACGCAAATAAGGGATTTTAATATTACATATATATATATATATATATATATATATATATATATATATATATGCATTTATAACCTAAGTACTATAGATATGAAATAGTAGGTATATATGACTGCAAGTATTACATTTTTTTATTACAATTTCCATATAAGAACAGGCACTTTATAAAGAACATATATCTTTATATTTTCTTATAGATTATATAACTTGATGTTTGGCATCGGCATTAAGGAGATATTCAAGTCTAAAACAAATTCTGAGTCGATATCTTACATAAATATAAGAATTTAATAGCTATTTGTATGCAACTCCGGATAAAGAGTTTCAATGGAAATAAAAAAGCAAAATTGAATTTCGGAAGAAGAGAAAAATCCAAAACGAAACGTATTTTGAGGTAACATCTGAGCGAGGTATTTTGAAGGATTTGTATAGAAAAGTTGAACAGGATTTTCCTTTATTTTTTACTGTACTGTCAGTCAACACAGCGCTTACAAATAACAGGTAAAAAATTCACATGTTCATTTTCATCGGATTTTGGAAAACAACAATTTATTCGGTAAAGAAATTTCTGAATGTTCATAACTTATGGAATTCGATTTTACCAATAGTTAGAAGGTATAGAATTTGAAGAAGAATGTAATTAGGTTAAGTTTTATCATGTTTAAATTCTTACGTTTTTCACATCATGCTATTTATTTATTATACAAGAAATATTTGTATTGATACTCATACAAGGCTAAATTCTTTCAATTCATACTGATATATAATCCTTTGTGTATAGCTGTCTTATTTGAAGACACCAAAATATGGCTTGTAGGATTTTATTTTTTTTAATGATTTGTTCTTTTTTATTATACGTAGATTGCAATAATCTGAATAATCTACCAAATGTTCCAGTGTCTACAATTTTTTTATAATTTTGTCATTTAGATTGATATTTTATATTTTTTAAAGCATCGCAATTACTTTTTAGATAGTACATAAACTGATATCAAGTCGAAAACTTTTATCTATTGGAGAACTTCAATTGGCAGTATTGTGTTCACATATGACATCAAATAAATATCGCATATTTTTTCTTTCCTTAATTACATTTGGTGGTGATAAAAAGGATAGATCATCAATGAAAACTTTCTGTAATATTTATTAGACTTTCAAATTTCCTATTTTATTTTATTTCTAGCTCTCTAAAATATAACCTATGTAAATATCTACCAATATATATATATATATATATATATATATATATATATATATATATATATATATATATATATATATATAACCTGTTATGATATGTAATAGTATATATATATATATATATATATATATATTATTACATTTTTTATTAAAATTTCCGTATAGGAACATGCTTTTTATAAAGAACATATATCTTTACATTCCCTTAAAGATTATATAACTTGACGTTTGGCATCGGCATTAAGATGGTTTTCAACATATTCTGAGTCGATATCTTACATAAATATCAGAATTTAATAGCTATCTGTATGCAACTCCGGATAAAGAGTTTCAATGGAAATAAAAATGTACATTGGATTTCGGAAGAAGAGAGAAATCCAAAACGAAACGTATTTTGAGGTAACATCTGGGCTGGGTGTTTTGAAGGATTTGTATAGAAAAGTTGAACAGGATTTTACTTTATTTTATTGTACTGTTAGTCAACGCAGCGCTTACAAATCGCAGGTAAAAAATTCACATCTTCATTTTGATTGGATTTTGGAAAACAACAATCTATTTCGTAAAGAAATTCCTCAATTTTCATGACTTTAAAGAATCCGAGTTTACCAATATTTAGAAGATGTAAAACTTGGAAAAGAATATAATCAGGTTAAATTTCATCATGTTTAAATTTTTACGTTTTGCACATATTATATGTGGGAAAAAAGTTAAAAGACAATTTCATTTTGCTATTTAGATGTTATTTATTTATTTTACAAGAAATATTTTTATTGCTCTTCATACAAGACTGAAATTTCTTCAATTGATACTGATATATAATCCTTTTAGGCACGTGTGTCTTTTTTTAAGACACTCAAAAAATGGTTTGTAGAATTTTATTTCTCTTAAATGATTTGTTCCTTTTTATTAAAGGTAGATTGCAATCATCTGAATAATCTACCAAATGTTCCAGTGTCTACAATTTTTTTATAATTTTATCATTTAGATTAATATCTTATAATTTTTAAAGCATAGAAATTACTTTTTTAGATAGTACATAAACTGATATCAAGTCGAAAACTTTTATGTATTGGAGATATCTATTGGAGATCTAAATTTTTAAGTTTTGCACATATAATTTGTGACAAAAAAAGTTAAAACACAATTTCATTTTGCTATTTTGATATTATTTATTTATTTTACAAGAAATATTTTTATTGCTCTTCATACAAGACTGGAATTTCTTCAATTAATACTGATATATAATCCTTTTAGGCACGTCTGTGTTATTTTCAGACAACTAAAAAATAGTTTGTAGAATTTTATTTTTTTTAATGATTTGTTCTTTTTTATCAAACGTAGAAGGAAATAATCTGAATATTCTACAAAATGTTCCAGTATCTACAATTGTTTATAATTTTGTCATTTAGATTAATATTTTTTAATTTTTAAAGCATCGCAATTACTTTTTTAGATAGTACATAAACTGATATCACGTCGAAAACTTTTATCTATTGGAGATATCTATTGGAGATTGATAGATCATCTCCAGTGAAGACTTTCTGCAAAATTTATCAGTCGCTTAAACTTCCTATTTTATTTTTTAAATATTTTTTCAATTCCTGCTTAATATAGTCTATGACAAATATCTACCAATATATATATATATATATATATATATATATATATATATATATATATATATATATATATATATATATATATATATATATATATATATATATAATATATATATATGTATGTATGTATGTATGTATGTATGTATGTATGTATATATGTATGTATGTATATATGTATATATATGTATATATATAGATATATATATATATATATATATATATATATATATATATATATGTATATATATATATATATATTATATATATATATATATATATATATATATATATATATATATATATATATATATATATATATATATATATATATATATATATATATATATATAATATATATATATGTCAATTTCTATTTATATATAATCACAAATCTGAAATACTTTTAAAACATTAAAAATATATTTTAATATATAGATTAAACTTAATTTTTTGTTGGTTAAAATTGTTCTCATTGAGTGCTTGTTTATAATTATTTTGCACACAAAAGTTAAAAATTTTAATCATAACTTTTAAATTAAGCGGAATTTTGCATGACGTTCTTTTAAAATGAGTAAAACATCTCAATATATAACAAATATATTTTCTTTTGCAAAATCAGAAATTTTGAATGTTTAAGTATCTTGACACTCGTTAAATAAATTTTCAAAAATCAATTCGAAGAGTCATAATTGTGTAGTAATGACGAATATAAAAAAAGAATCTTGATTTAAATACTGAAAGAAATCAAGGTTTTCCTATTATCACAGCTAGCACTAAATTACAAATTTTTTATTCAGGTTCTCGAACTACTTTTTTAACCCTCTAAGCGGTTCGCACGTACAATTTCGCAAAACCGATGATGTGTTCAAAGCGGTTGTCACTTACAATTTTCGACCTCCAAAAACGTTCCGAAAATGGATGTATTCTGCCAGTGTTTTCCCCCATGGAGTTTTGAGGTAGGAGGGTCAGGTCGAATGTTTAGAAACTGCACCCCTCTTTGACTGACATTTATTGAGGGATGCACCCCTACTCCCTGAGGGACAAAGATGCTGATAGCTTTTCATGGCTTTGTAAATCTATATTTCGAAGTATTTCGTTTGCGGTAACAGATGTAACTCTAATTTCACCACTTAAATAGCTTGTATGACTTTCGTAAAAATATATAAATCATTCTCTTAAAGAATATTCTTATTTGTACTTTCAGAATCAATTATTTCTTATGGGATGATCTTCGATACTTTACGAGCTTTATGTGTATTAAAAATTAACAATCTATAATGTCTATTTATATATCTATTTATAACCGGTAGTAAAGAGACGGTAACGAGGGTGAGTTTTCCGTATTCCAATCTAGTCGACAAAGGGTGAAGTAAAAAATCGTAGAACACTTTGGTCACTGACACAATAAAACTCTAGCGTATTTTTGAAGCCTTTTTTCCTCGGTGTGTTCACTCGAAGGGTTAAATTGAGCTAGTTCCGAACATAATGTACATCCTTTTATATGGCCCTAATGCTACCAAAATGTAACACTGTGTAATTGCTTATCATTGCTATGCGAAACACTTTGTTTATAACCTTTTCCAAGTGTTGTAGTACCTTCCTTTTTATTACTTTTCTTATCTCCTTCCTGCCTCCAACTGATTTAGTAGAACTGGAGAAAATTCAATTACTGTGAGTATCGTTGATAGTATTGTGATAAAAATCACCTTCCAGGAATTGTACCATAAAACCGATGTAAATTGTGTGACCAAAGATCCCACATAATAAACCTGTAACGGCTGTTCAAGAAAACAGATATTAATATTCCCATATTTTAAGGACATCGATTATATGGGAAAGCTTTCATCCATTCAAGAAAACTCATGTTATCATTTTTCCTTTGGTATATTCATCCAAAATCAGATTAATATATAAACTATTTATGCTTTAAAGATTCATAGAAGTTTATTAAAACAACAACCTAGTTAATCACCAGGTAATATATTCCTTGGTTTATAGTAAAGGCCAAGAAAAGTTTGCAACAAGGGATAATTTTATGCATCCATCGTTCAAGCAAATTCCTATCTTTCAAAGAAATTAGAATTTACTTACGTAAGTAGAACGTTCAAGATTGATGGTGAAAATGAGTTATGGAAATTATTTTCAGCAGCTGAAATAGGAATTGTTTTTCCTCGACCCATAAATTTGCAATACACTAGTCCAAGAAAACAACAACTAGATGGCAAAAACTAAAAGCAACTAGAAACCTGATGATGACTTATGATGGTGGCCAGTGGTCCACCATGACTTGAGTTATTGTAGTTGGTAAGGAGGAAACTCTACATATGGACGGTCGGGACTATAAGGAATGACTTAGAGAAAATACCACTCGGGTATCTCAGATACCTGATACCCTTACACATCTAAGAAGATGCATTCGTGATTTCATGTAAGTGTTGTAAATAAAACTAAAATATAGCTTGTATTAAGTGCAAAGCTAATTTCTCTTTATTGCATTTACTTATTTTTACAGTCTTCTATAACTCCAGATGGATTTTTGCATAGTCCTATTCTTACACACTTTATGAACATTTTGATATATGTAAGGGAATTTCTCAGGGGATTTCAAATCTGAAGTCAAGGTCTAAAAATTCCCGCGTCCTTCTTTTTCATACTCATTTTACTGGGGCTACAGTTTAAGCCCTCAGAGAAGGGGTCTGTCCAATTATAACTCTACATTGCCCTAGCGGACAATTAAGGAAATTTCTAAGCAAAAAGTAGATGCACGCTGTCAGAGGCAGATTTTTCCAGAGATTTTCTCACAGATGTTGACCCAGGTTTTAAGGGTCTTGTACATATAATTTCATGCTAGATAACCCCTCAGTTTATCCTGTCCCTCTGATGAAGTGGGAACCCGTCCTAAAACGTTATCTTAATAAAGGTCTTTAGCTGAAACGGTGTCATTATTTTCATGGGATATGACTGCAAACACCCATCGAGAAGTCCGTCTTATTACATATATATGCATTAAATTTCACATTACTAATATGTAGAAGACGAAATTGCATTAAAGTTAAAACAAAAGTGTATTCTCTTCACATCCAGTACCATGTTTTTTGTGTGAGTATTGGCTTTTTATTCCTGTTCAGAAAATTCTCCAAATCCGTCTTTACATGCATAAAAATAAAACGGAAAAAGGATCTTTCGAGAAAATTTTGTATACTACATCTGATAAAAGATTTAGATACAAATGTCGAAAAGCATTGGATTTCGAAATAAGTTGGAATATTGAAGATATTTTTGTTAGCATCTGGAAAAAAGACTACTGGAGGATTTGTATGAAAAAAATATTCAACAGAAATTTTAACTTTCTTTTTCTGTTAGACTACATATCGTATACAAACAGATGGGGAAAATTCCCTGAAAGCTTATTGTTGCTTTTAGTTTCTATATCTTCATTAAACTGAGCATTCATCATGGTTTTAAATAATATTTAGGTATCAAGATGTGAGCAACAATTTAGTGTGTTAAATTCCAGTTGATTGAAAAGTGTTATGTATGGTAAAAAACTTAAAATAAATTACAACTTGAAGTAAAAATAAAGAATAGTTAAAATAAAATACATATGATTACGATTTATATAAACTAGTCACTAGTCGTATCATACCATACAAGTCCAAGTCTACTTGAAATTTTATTTTAAAATCTGTTAGTAAAGAATATCTTCATAAGTCAGCGCAGACAAAAGAAAGACACAAATATCTCTTTGCTCGAACAGAGGTGTACCCAAGACAGATGGGATTTTCCCAAGTTATAAGAAACGTAGTCAGCTAATTTCACTGTTAAGATCAGGTGAAAAGCTGAGCCATTTGCCGGCGAAAGCTGGAAAACATGTTGAATGGACAGAAAATTTACATTTTTTGGACAGAAACCTTTCGGAAATGTATTGAAAGGATTTTAAGTCGAGGACACTCCTTTGATTAAAACATTTTGAGGCTGGGAAAAATATTTTAAGGAATTACAATGGGAGAGAGGAGGTTTTAAGGAAATATTAAAGTGAAATAATTTTGATATATTACATATATACACTCATGTCCATAAATTAAGGATAATTCAGAATCACACAGAAATTGAGCTCTAAAATAAAAATTTCATTTGTAGAATTATCACACACATCTTGAAGAAGAATATGCAAATTGCAGGAAACCACCAGATGGCGCGAATAGTACGTCACAATGACGAGAGTGTATGAAAGGGGTATATTAGGAATGGTAGCAAAGAAATAAAATTGTTCACAAGTTTTATTAATTATGTCAAACATATAGCATCTTTTTTGCTCTTTACCTTTTGTTTAA
>CM063510.1:163460688-163473188 GCA_032207245.1 Pardosa pseudoannulata
AATATTTCATTTTTATTTTAGCCTGCTACCATTTACATAAATCTTTTAACAACTTAGACTCATTATACTATAGACAGATAGTTAGCAAAAATATTTCATTTTTATCTTAGGCTCTTACCATTTACATAAATCTTTTAACAACTTAGACTCATTTTACTAGAGAGAGATAGTTAACAAAAATATTTCATTTTTATCTTAGACTGCTACCATTTACATAAACCTTTTAACACCTTAGGTTCATTTTATTATAGAGAGATAGTTAGCAAAAATATTTCATTTTTATCTTAGGATACTACCATTTACATAAATATTTTAACACCTTAGGTTCATTTTATTATAGAGAGATAGTTAGCAAAAATATTTCATTTTTATCTTAGGATACTACCATTTACATAAATATTTTAACAATTTAGACTCCTTTTACTATAGAGAGATAGTTAGTAAAAATATTTCATTTTTATCTTAGGCTGCTACCATTTACATAGATCTTTTAGCAATTTAGTTAGACTCATTTTACTATAGAGAGATATTTAGCAAAAATATTTCATTTTTATCTTAAGATGCTACCATTTACATAAATCTTTTAACAATTTAGACTCATTTTACCATAGAGAGATAGTTAGCAAAAATATTTTATTTTTATCTTAGCCTGCTACCATTTATAATAAATCTTTTAACAATTTATTTAGACTCATTTTACTATAGAGTGATAATTACCAAATTATTTCATTTTTACCTTAGGGCCGGTCTCACCAAAGTCGTTTAATGCTAACCGCGATTAATCTCTGTTTAAACGGAGAATTGAGTTTCACCATTGGTTGCGCTGTGGGTTAATCACGGTTATCGTTAAACGATTTTGGTGAGACCGGCCCTTAAAGTCAGATTGTGTCTGTTATTTGGGAAAAACCCGTCTCGAGAATTGGATGCAGATGTTCTAGTTTCTTAGGAAAGAGAGACATAAATCAGCGTTTCTTTTGAGAAATGATATATTATCGGGGTGGTAAGAACGTATACAAAGGCATAAAGATGGAAAAGATCAATTTTTTCTCGTAGTATTGATATTAGATCTTAAAAGGAGTAAAGAGGCTTCACGTCTACGTAGATTAAATCATAATCTAGTTTTTAGATGTGGAGGAATTCAATCTGAGCGACTTATGTCCTTAATTTAACTTATATATATACATATATATATATATATATATATACATATATATATATATATATATATATATATATATATATATATATCTATATATATATATATATATATATATATATATATATATATATATATATATATCTTCGATTATCCACAGGAATTTAAAAATAATTAGAAATAGAAACGTTATGATGACTCAAAATCGTTGAAAATATATAATTCACTCAATTCAATAAGGGAATATCCTTCTGAAAACAAAATTATAATTACAATATCCAAAATATACGAATATTTTACAAAACTCCTATAATGCTTCATTTAATATGTTAAAAATAAGTTTTTTACAATTTACTGGACAATTTAATCGCTGCTGTTATTTGTTGGAATGTAGATACCAGTATAGTATTACAAAATTATTCCCCTTCAATTCTTAAAACAAAACTGTACATTGTAAATTGGAATTAGACATAAAATCTGGAGAAGACGATAAATAAACATAATTAGTTAGCATAGAAAAGCCTATGATACATTGGATGAAATATTATTTATTTCTTAAAGCCATACAATATAAAGCTTTCTAAAAAATGTTCAATCTTTTATATAACTTCTTTGGCAACATTATCTGTAGAAATCGAAAATATGTATCCGCTTGGTCTCGATTATTCTCAGAAGCCAATCTTACAGCTCGGTGTATTGTGTACAGCATCTCCATAGATATATTCTCCGAAATTTATATCTGAGCTTTGTTTACTACATTTATATCTCTATTTGATCGCAATAGAACGTGAAAAAGGATTCTAGATATTTCCAACGGTTTCGGGTGGAAAAAGTAAATGGAACGTCATAATGTTACATGACACACTATTTTTAAGAAATGTTCATTGTAACAACCACTGTAAAGTTTATTTAAGAGACGTAAATATATTTTAGACTTTATTCTGTTGTGGGGAAATCAGAGCATATAGTAATACGTCTTTCTCCAGAAGAAATATAAAAATAATATCAAAGGGCTTATATTATATAGAATTATATAGAAATATGCTACAACTTAATGTTAATTGAACAGATTTTTAAGAAAACCAACTATGCTGACCGCTAACTCTACAAAGTCGAATTATTTGACTTGTTATTCGTAAACTAATATCAGAGTCAAAGAAAACTTAGTTTTTAGTTTATTTACATAAATAGGTGTTCTATAATGTGTAAAAAACATGCGTTTGTTCGGATTTTCATAAGTAAAAAATTATGGAACTTCATGTGAAAAATAAAATACCCGATTGCCAATTGTAAAAATAATGCCACGTTAGCCTAGTGTTTGAGAAAGAAGAAATTAATACTCATTAATAAACACATGGACAATTAAGTCTTGATTAAACGAATTTATAGAATTAAATAAATGCCTAAGGAATACAACTGGAATCAACTTATCCTTTGTAGATATCGAAGACGGCTTTCGAGTCAGCGCCTGCCCTAAAAGAATATGGCGATGATTTTCCTCATAAGGTCTAACCCGCAAACCGCGGATGCCAACAGCATTCACCTATCACTCTCCTCTGGTCACAATCTTGTCCTCTAAAACAATCAGACTGCCCCTAGGAGAAAAATTAGGACTCCACTTTTGAACGGAAGGTTATAAAAAGTCAAAACCAGCCTGCTCTTCTATTGGTTGAGAGAAATCCGAAATTTCTTTCTAGTTCAAAACGGTCCTGTTCTGGTATGTCTGATACGATGACTCACGTGAAGAGGTAAAAAAAAAAGCTGAACCGAATGTAACTTATTGTCACACATATGTACCAAGAAAAGTTTAATTTGAGGTTCATTTAGATCACGAATTTTAAAATTTTCGCATTTTAAATGGTATTCAATAATTATAAGTTGTTTAGAGATGAAAAAAGCGTTTTATTAATTCTTTTATAAATCTGGAACATTTACTTTTCAGTACTGTACTTTCGATCTATTATCCAGAATTAAACGAAATACTATAAATTAGATTTAAATGTACACGATATGTCCCACGAGTTAAAAGGTTTTTCCCAAGTTATATTATCATTACTTACCTTCGCAGTCTTCTATGAGTTCAGAGTGAGGAAAATATATAAAACTCTATAATACGATATCTTACATATTAACTTATCACATCACTTTTTATTATATTTTATATCTAATGTATTTTAAAATATTTATTTATCTTTCCAGAGAATGTAAAAATCATTTGAATCAGGTGAACTGGAACACCAGATAATTTGTGTGCTTAAAATCAATATCTTTCATCTTGCATCACTGTGGTGTTATTCATTGTTCGTACAAGATTTCTGCTAATTAAACAGAATTTCGCTATATCTACTTAAAACTAGATAACACTTTTCTTCATTCCAAGCATATTCATTTATATTATCCACTACTATTGAACTACCTATCTATGTAATTATATACATCTCTCTCTTTCTCTGTAATATATATTTATATATATATATATATATATATATATTGTATGTGTGTGTGTTTAAATATAACATATTATTCCGCTTTTACAATTTTTGACACACATAAAAAACACGCACACATACATACATATATATATATATATATATATATATATATATATATATATATATATATATATATATATATGTTGTATATAAACGTATTTTATTTTTACATAACATATAATTATATACTTTATTACCAAATATACAGTAGCTATACATTTTAATACATTACAGATTAATACTTGATAAGCTTTAAATAATCATAATATAATACTATCATATAAAACTTAAACATGCTTTCAAAATGAAAAGAAATACACACGTATGTACATATGCGTGACTTCTTGTATAAAGATATATATATATATATATATATATATATATATATATATATATATATATATATATAATATATATATATATATATATATATATATATATATATATATATATATATATATATATATATATATATATATATATATATATATATATACACATATATATATATATATATATATATATATATATATATATATATATATATATATATATATATATATATATATATAAATATATATATATATACACATATATATATATATATATATATATATATATATATATATATATATATATATATATATATATATATATATATATATATATATATATATATATATATATGACGTTGACATGCATAAAATTAGAAAGTGCCCTAAATTTTTATTGTTTAAAATTCCCGGACTCTTCCTACTTGCCAAGAATGTTATAGAAAATTACATTTATGTTATAGTTGCAATTTGATAAATTTTCTTTAAACTAATATATCAAATTATACAAAAATTTAATAGGTTTGCATTAGTTGGATTACTTTTAAACTTATGCTATATGGAGAGTGTTTATAGATTTTAAATAATTTGAAATATTCTAAATTAATTTTAATTTTCCCATTAATTCTCAACATATATAAAAATCCGCTTCAATAATTTTTTTGTATAACACGATAGTGTTTTAAATTATATGTGTTCAGATTTTACCTTAAAACTTTAATATTTTGCAAACAAATGTAGAATTTACAAAATCTAATAAATTGATTTGGTATTTTTCATATTTTAATATAGGCTTAGAATCTATATAATAGATCGAAAAATGACGTTATTCTAATATTTTTTCTACGCATTAATATTAATGTACTTGAACACAGAGTAACTCTAATTTATGCAATGGCTTTCTAAAATAGGTACCATTCTTAATCATAGATCGAATAATTAACGTTTTTTTATTTTAGTTATTTTTTCAATTGAATGTAAGATCTTCCAACCACAATCTTTATTATTCCATCAATATCTTTAGTATAATTTTTATTTAGTTAAATCCAATAGTTAAATCTCTCTGTTGGTACAAATAGTCATAACTAGAATTACAAAAATCAGTCTTTTTCTTCTTCAGTAGCATGACAGAACAGGGTGGGGTGTGGCCTTCTCAATAAGCTTTTTCCAAGACATCCTTCTCGAGGCCAAATTCTTCCAGCTTTTAATTTTAAGTACCTGAAGATCTTTTTCAGGCAGTCTATCCATCTCAGGTTGGGTTTTCCTCGTCTTCGCATTCCTGTAGGTTTTCCATTGACTACCCTTTTTGCTGTTCGGTCACTATCCATTCTGATTAGAAGGCCTGCCCAATTTATTCTTTACAATTTGATGAAATTTATTATATCAGGTTCATTATATAAATTATATAGTTCTGAACTTGATCTCTTCAGCCATACATTATTTTTTAAATTTACAAAAATCAGTACTAGTATTATAAATAAAACCCTCGGACTGTGGTATGAAATGATCTATTCGTAGACAATCATAGGCATTTTCGTTTCTGAGAAGTATTTTGTATTGCATAAATTTAACTATAGCGTTGGACAGCAAAATAAATTTCAAACACGATTGATTTGATAACTAATGAATCTCTAACTTCGTTGATGTACAGTATTCATGATCCACTTTGTCAATTGCTTTCCATTTAGATCATAGAAATGAGAGAAATTTTTGAAGCTAAATTGCTCCTTTTTTACACCTGCTACCCCTGTAATGAGAGTTTAATGATAGGGCCATCAACCATAAAAGTGTGAAAAACTCCGAATTAGGCCAACCGATTTATTCTGCAAGTTCTTTGGGTATTTCAGGAATAATTTAAAATTATTTATCGTATGCCTTAACTATTAAATATATAAAAAACACTGAATTAGACACACTGATTTATCTTTGAAGTTATCTGGCTTTATAGCAAATAATTTCAAATATACTTAGTTTGCCGTCAATCCTAAAAAAACGTAAGAGAAACACCCACTTCTCTGGGTATATCACTAATCCTTTCAATTATTTTTGGTGTGCCTTCAACAATAAAATAATGAAAAACACTGATTTAAACAAACAGATTCTTCCTGCAAGTTGTCTGGCTGTACAGTAATAATATTAAATATATTTAGTGTGAAGTTAATCATAAAGTGGTGGGGAACACTGATCAAAACCCACTTATTTATCCTGCAAATATGGAAGGGGTTTCGACCTTTCTCATTGCTTAAACTAAGCGGTTCGCACGTAAATTAAAAATATGTCTTCAAGTGCGGTTGTTACGTACAATTTTCGACTTCCAAAAACGTTCCGAAATGATGTATTGTACACTGCCAGTGTTTTTCATATTGAGGTAGGAGTCAGGTCGATTGTTTAGAACTTCACCCCTACTCCCAAAGGCACAAAGACGATGATAACTTATCATGGCTTTGTAAATCTCTATTTCGAAGTATTTCGTTTGCACATGTATCTCTAATTGCATTAAATAGCTTGGATGACTTTTCTAAAAAAAATATAAATCTTCTCTTAAAGAATATTTTAGTTGTACTTTTAGAATCCATTATTTCTTATGAATGATCTTCGAGACTTCGAGCTTTATGTGTATTAAAAGTTAACAATCTATAATGTCTATTTATATATCTATTTAAACCGGAAGTACAATAACGAGGGGGTTTCCCGTATTCCACTATCGACAAATTGAAGTAATAAATCATGGAACACTTTGGTCACTGACACAATAAACTTTAGCGTATTTTTGGAAATTCCTCGGTGTGTTCCACTCGGAGGGTTAAAAATCGACTTCCCTGAATTCTAGCTCTATACGCTAACTAAAATATCATATCATTCGTGTTTGAGTCTCTTAATATATCATATTGTGCCAAACACATCTCTAAGCATTGCTACAAATGACACTACAGTGTTCATTTGCCACTTCGCGCTTCATGTTTTGTGGTTTCAGTGCTTCGAGGGCTTTTCCAAAATATTCATCAAAATTAAAAATGAAAAAATACAACCATGTCGGCAGCCACATTGCGGAAAGTAGCGTTTTTTCATGTTGAACCTCGAGAGAGAAGGCTCTCTGCGTGTCAAACAAAGAGATGAGTTGACTCAGTGTACATACCACGGGCTCTCATAAAAGTGCGTGATTAGTTTCCAGTGCAAGATTTACCAATGAAAGTACGAGTTGATTTATCCCTGTGAGTAGATTGCGTATCATCGCAACCTCAACTAGCATCTTCTCTTGACGTATCTCGCCAGTCTTGTCCATGATGTTGACAAGATATTGAGCTGTCGAGTTCAGCAATCGCATTGATGGGGTTATGCTCTTGTACAGATTAATTTTGAAGGAAACAAAAGAACAAAGACAACTACCCATCACCATTTTTCTCTCCAGGTTAATAGCCGAACTCTGGCCGATTGGTTAGAGCGCTGATCGTCGGTACTGGAGTTCGTGGGTTCGAATCCCACTATGGCATGGATGTTCGTAGCCGTTCGGAATCGGCTTTAAGCAGTAGGTCCCGGTCTCATTAGCCCTCGTGTGCAAAACAGTAGACCGTAGCGCTCCAAACCAAAACCAAAAAAACTCTCCAGGTTAAATCCCTCGGCTTTACTATCAGTTCCTCCAGCAGAAGGGTCTCCGAGTGAGCCTAAATTTATTACTAGTCAAGTGAGAGCCTCTTCTCAGCCATCAACATAAGACCCTTCGCCTCTCTCAGAAAACAATGTTGATTGTTTATTACTCTATAAGATTTTGTAATTAACCTTATTAATTAGCAATGAAACGTTTAAGTAAATACGTATACTGTTGTAATTTTTATCTAAAATGTGTAAAGTATAAACACTGTTTATTTATTTAAAACATTCGTGTACCCACATACATGGAAACTCCTAGGGGCAAATCATATTTCGCTGTTTTTCAGCTTGCAAGCAAGGTTCTGGTCCCCATTAACCACGAAAAAAGGAGAGGTCACTGTAGACATATTTATATTTGTACTCCCTCTCACATCTCTCTTGTTTGACAGTGTACACTTATTTATTTAAAACATTCGTGTACCCGAATACATGGAAATTCCTATTGGCAAATCATATTTTGCTGTTTTTCAGCTTTCAAGGAAGGTTCTGGTCCCCATTAACCACGAAAAAAAGAGAGGTCACTGTAGATATATTTATATTTGTACTCCCTCTCACATCTCTCTTGTTTGACAGTGTATACAAATAACCATATAAATTTAAAAAGCAAACTACCATATTGAATATGTTAAAACATCTGTCCATTATATTTACGCCCATTATTCTGAAATATGATAGTTTCAAATAATGTTTATTGTACTGAACTTGTTAAATACGCTAATATTCACTATATTTCTCATATCCTAAATAATATTACTTTTTTATGAATTATCCTTTGAATCCCCAATCAGCAATATATTCAAACGAG
This sequence comes from Pardosa pseudoannulata, assembly GCA_032207245.1. Lineage (NCBI taxonomy): Eukaryota > Metazoa > Arthropoda > Arachnida > Araneae > Lycosidae > Pardosa > Pardosa pseudoannulata. Next base: position 163,469,122 of record CM063510.1, read on the forward strand.
TGTCAATAATGAAATGCAATTTTTCTCCAACTCATACTCCTTCTATAATTCAGTATAATCACGAAGAGAGGCTATGCAGAATTTTATTATTTTCGCGTTTTCTCTCGTAGTACTAATCTAATGTGTATACCTGATTTTTCTGAGTCATTTCAACTCATAAAATAATAATCGTTTTGCCAATAGGAATCCTATATTTAGTAACACATGTTCATACTACTTTTATCAAGTAATGTGATTTCAAAAATGAATATTCATAGTATTTAGTAATTAAATTTTAGTTAAAAAAACTTTTCTTTGTGGAAAAGCTACAATAAACATATATTGTAAATATTACATGATGTATTTAGATTTATGTTAGTGTTTTCACATACAGTTCAGTTTTAGTTATTCATAGTAGATTTGGATCATTTTTTTAGTAAATACAACTATATGCAGTTTTCTGTCACATACTTGTGCTAATAATTTGTTACAACAGAAAAGATACTAATGGACATTAGAATCATTAAAAGGGTAAACTTACTTCTTTGAAAATGTGTGCTTTTCTAAATATCTTTAGAAAAGGGGCCATACAGTGACGTTTATATTCATTGATATATCTATTCTCAGTGATTTCTTGAACGAGACCTTGACTCGTCAGAAGAAGTATATTGATAATATAACTTTCTTGAAAGATTGTTAGAATCGAGTAGAATGTTTGTTTCTATTACATATGGAAACAAAGTTTCATGGGGACATATATGAATCTATTTTTTTCAAGAAGTTTTCTTTTAAAGGAAAACATACCGTTCCAAACATAACGGTGACTGTTAGTGTAAAATTCACTGCGGACATCGATGTACGACGCTGTGCAAAAACGGTATTAAGGAATAGAATCCAATCTGATTAATCCTCGTGTAGCAAATTTGTAATCCGTAGCACTTCAAACCTTAACTTTAACCAAATTAGCTGAATATTTAGGGAGTTTTGTATCTTATGTGTGTTATTTATATGTGATACGTGGCCGAACGATCGTCGAATGGTTAGGGCACTGACCTTCGAAATCGGAGTTCGTGGGTTCGAATCCCACTGGGGCATAGATGTTCGTAGCCGTTTGGAATCCACTTTAAGCAGTAGGTCCCGGTCTCATTAGATCTCGTGTTTCAAAAAAGTAGACCGTAGTACTCCCAACCAATCAACTTATATGTAATACGATTGTTTATCAATTCCGTCCAATGCATAAGAGGTAGTTTTGTATTTTGTAATTAAAAAGCAATTTACTAACTGTTATAAAGAAAGAAAAGCTAAAATAGGAATATATCAAATAATTTCAATTTAAAAAATATATTCCTTATAATTATATCTTACAGATAATAATTATAATGTATGCATTTGTAATGGTAATATTATAATTATGGATACTGTAATACCTTATAAGTTTACATTTTTCTTCCAGATATCAGTCGAAAATAAATATTGAGTTCCCATCAAATTTTGCCAATTTAGAAAACCACTGTTCCTTAACTTTATAAAATATTTCAAGCATTGAGACAAGTCGCTTTGCCACTTCAAGTATAATAACGTTTTGTAATTTCAAGCGAACTCACGATACTAAACCAGATAATGCATTTCAGATACATTTTTGATCATTGTAAGTCATTTGACTTTTCAGTTTTCCAAATGATTCCATCGGAAAGGAATTCCATTCGATTTTATGTTCTGGCTATAAATTACATTTCCTATAGCCATTTGAAGTTGAAACCTACAAATAAAGTAGATGAAATTTTTGTAAAAAAAAATTATTGACATTTTTGCATGATTTTTCTGGAGTCTTGGTTATAGCATCGATCAATCCGATATCACACTCAAATTTTACAATTGTAAATCGTTATAAATTGAAAGATATTACTCTATAATGGACATTCTACTGGACGAAATCTGGCAGGTAATTCTATATTTTGACCTCATTAAGATATAGATTTTAAATAATAACTTCGAGTAATAAAACTCTCTCTCTCTATCTCTATCTCTATCTATCTATCTATCTATCTCTATCTATCTATCTATCTATCTCTATCTATCTATCTCTCTCTATCTCTCTCTATCTCTCTCTTTCTATCTCTCCCTATCTATATCTCTCTGTCTATATCTCTCTATATCTCTCTCTATTTCTCTCTATTTCTCTCTCTCTCTCTCTCTCTCTCTCTCTCTATATATATATATATATATATATATATATATATATATATATATATATATATATATATATATATATATATATATATGTGTGTGTGTGTGTGTCTAACCTCAGTTGATTATCTCATAGCTTTTGCAGCAAATTTATAAAGTAAGCAGAGCAAGTATATATGTTCCTCTTAATCTGTCCTAAGAAAACAAATCTATCATATATATTACCTGTAATCTATTGCTTTAGAGCACTAAGACAGATAGTTTTTTAATCGCCTGATCAGTGAACTTTAAAAATGGTCGTCTGTGGTACTTTAAATTAGTGGTTTTTTCCAAATGCATCGCTAGAAAGTAAGCTAAGCGAGGTTTACCTCCCAAAAAAAAACAAAGGACTATTGTTTGTTTGGTGGTGGATTCCTGCATTTGGAAGTGCTGAAACCTTGACAAACTGTAAATTCAGATCTTAATTTCATTCAATTGGATAAAGTAAAGTAATGCTTATTTGAAAACAGCCTGGTGATCGTCAACAGAAAATATTTTATTCTGCAACACAATACTGTAAGATTGCACTTCGTTCGAGAAAACCTAAGAAATATTATTGAATTCAGATGGAAGGTATTGCCTCAACCCCTATACTACTCCGATATTTAGCCATCAGACTTGGATTTATTCCGATTCCTACAACATTTATAATATGTAAAAAATATCAAAATTCGGATAGTATCCAAAATACAATAGCGAGATATTGTTTTTCAAAAACTAATTAATGTATTTGATCTAGCATTGAAAATTCACAAACTAGGCAGATTAAATTACTGACTAAAAGTTAAAACTTAAATTTTTATGTGTTTCAATTTAATGCAGATAAAAGACATTACTGTTTGCTGTACCTGTTATTACTTTTCTTCAAAAAGAGCAAATACTACTCCAGGATGTATTATCAGTATAAGAAATTCCTAATAATACAGAGTTTTCATTTTGGTACTTTGTTTGAAAGTATTTAACACAGAGACACAGTACAAAACAGAAAATAAATCATGATGGAAAAGCAAAATAGGAATCATAAACAGATCGTGTAAGAAAGGAGATAAAAATATTTTTATCGAATGAATTTAATTTTATTCCAATTATGAAAATTAATTTTATTTTGTTTATGAGAAAAAAACAATATCATTTTTCATGAATATGCAATAATATATTTGAAGAATTCATAACTAGAATGTATAGTAATGCTATTTTGTTATAGTAACTACGCAAAATAAATATTACTTGAATATCTCTGCTTGTAAAAGACTGGTAGTAGGTTAATATTTTAAATTACACATTTTATTTAAAATTAAAAAATAATAATTTTTATTTTGTGGGCATTTTTCCGATTCAAAAATGCAGTTTAGTGAAAATTTTATATGGTATCATCCCGTGCGTTTGTAATAGATACTAATACAAAAATCCGTGATAAATTTAAACCTTAACTTATTATGTCACATTCACTGAAATTTATAATGTCACCTGGTTTCAACACAGGAGGTGAAAGTTTACCTATTTCCCATCTCCCATTCCTTTTCATCTATCAATCTAGGTAAAGTAATTGCACTGCATCTCTGGAAGGGGAAAGGGATACTATATTTTTCAATTTGACATTCGGAGTTAGTTATCCCTCTTAACTTTTACAGTAAACTGTTTTAGTTTCTAGCCATGTTGTAAACACCTTGCGTGAGGCGAAGTCGTTTCACCCCAGGTGTTTACATACGGAGTGGATAGAATAGTTAATAAATTTAGAATTTTAATAGTCATAAATCTTGACTTTGATTTAAGAATTTTCTTGAGGTAAAATGATATATAAATGTTCAATATTACTGAAGAAGTAAATAAGGTAACTGCTTACCTTTCGTTTATTCTAGGAT
>CM063510.1:163478188-163480688 GCA_032207245.1 Pardosa pseudoannulata
GACAATAACGAGGGTGGGTTTCCCATATTCCCTTCTAGTCGACTAAGGGTGTAGTAAAAAATCATAAAACGCTTTGGCCACTGACATAGTAAACCTTTATCATATATTTTGGAGACTCTTCTTCCTCCATGTGTTCTACTCGGAGGGTTAAATAAGATTTAAAATTGATAATGTTATTTTCATATTATAAAAGTTATAATTAAGATGTATATATGTAAAAATTATTTCCTCTAGTCACAATAATTATGTAGGCCCCATAGTTTTTACTTTCCCGGGCTACTGGACAAGAGGCCTAATCAGCTTAGCAATGATAAAATAAGATGCAGTCTAACTACATTGAAACAATGGCACACAAGTCCGAGTCTGATTAAAACTTTATTTAGAGGCTTCTGAAAAACGGCATCATTTCTGGTCAACGATAGACAAGAAAAAGACTCAAAAATCACTTTGCTTCGAACAGAGATGAACCAAACTGCGAAGACAGATAGAATTTTCTCAAGGGAGAAGAAAATTAGTAAATTGTTAAGATCAGGAAAAGAGTCGAGCCCTTTGCCACGACAGGTGAAAAAAAGTGTTGAATAGACAAAAAAATTTACATCTATAGGACAGAACGCTTTGGGAAATATATTGAAAAAATTTTAAGTCGAGGACGCTCCATTGATTAAAAAATTTATAGGCTGGGAAAAATATTTTAAAGAATTAGAATTTGAGAAAGGAGTTTTATTAAGGAAATATTAAAGAGAAATAATTATATATATATATATATATATATATATATATATATATATATATATATATATATATATATATATATATATATATATATATATATATATATATATATACGAATGAAATTATTGTCTCATCACAAAGGCAAGTGTGTAGCTCTTGACTCAGCATGCAATCACAGTGAATAGTATTCGACTGAAAAACATTATTGATCAAAGAAATTCGGGATCTAAAATACATAGTTTATTGATGAAACCTCTCTCACTTACGACTTCCGCAAAACTGTACATTGTAGTTGAATAGTTGTCTGTGCTAACCAATCAAAGTTTAAAAATAAGTCTTGTGGGGAACGACGATGATGTAGTTTAAGCGTCAGGATCTGTTACATTTTACTTATGAAACCGGAAACTTGGCTGACGAAGTAGCCAAATCAATACGAAAAACAAAAGTATTCGTGAAAGATACTAGAAAAGGGTACAATCCCTAGAAAAATTTTCAAGATCAATATAATTACATTGTTTAATTTGTAAGATAAAAATAGCATTACATGTATACATACACACAAATTTATAAAGTATAAGTTATGCATCAATTCCACTATTTATAGCATATTTAAAAATGAGATATTTAATGTTAAAACCAGTAATTTTAAATTCATTTGACATATGCGAGACAAATGTATGTCATTTCATGATTGATCAGTCTTACAGTAACAAATCTATAACAAACTATTTTTAAAGTAAAGTCATTTTCTTGAAGTACTAGTTTTCAGTAACATAAATAAAAAATAATAATAACTATTCTAAAGCCTTTCCTCTTTCTTAAGGCTAAAAACTTACACAGACAATAAATATCAAACTTAACCACGAAACATTTCTCGAAAGTACTCCACCTTCTCACCCACTTTGAAAAAAATAAAGTATCAAACCGTTCGGCAGAATAAAGAAGTAAATTTATATCGATTATTTATTTCTTTTTAATCGTAACTGACACTCTTAAAACTCCGTACGCTGCGAAAACAGTAAGACATATGTCTAAAGTTACAATCATCCGGTAAATTCTTTTGACGGCCCAGACAAACAAAACACATATGTAAATTAGTACGGACCAAACTTTTGTGCCCTGTGGTCTTTTAAACATCGTAAAAAGAAAAAGAAAAACTCATTTCCTCTTCAGTGGTGTATTATATATATATATATATATACATATATATATATATATACATTTCTTTCTTCTTCGCCTTACAAAAGTACACTTTTTTCGGATTTTAAATAAACTCTTTGAAGCGAGTATAAAAATACTCAGTAGTGTAGTGAACATTTATTTTTTCCTTCAATAAAAGTCATTTATTTCTATTGATGGTTTTCCTAGTAGACGCATGTCTGTGGGTATAATGCTTTTGCAGTCTCACGGCTTTTTGCTCTGTAAACACTGCCAGGTTTTATGTTGAGGAATGTTTTATGTTCTTTTCCTGCTGAGGGAATCGAAAGAGGTTCTTTTGAAACGTTTTTTATACATTTATCTTTTCCAACTTGGTAATTAATAGACCATTTTCTTCAATCTTTTACGCTGAGTTGATTTTTTTTTCCTCTTGTCGTTGGAATACTGATTTTTCTTTTAAAAATGTTTCTTCATATGTATTTGTAGGTTGTTCATTCAAAATATTGGAACATTTGTATTGTGTATTAAATAATTAAAAATACATTTTTCAATTTCGAGTTTTTTCAAATAGGTGACTGTTGGTGAGATTGGTAACAAAAAATTATTTTCA
>CM063510.1:163490688-163503188 GCA_032207245.1 Pardosa pseudoannulata
ATGTACACAGATTACATTACTCTCACTTACATAAATGCACTGTGCGTTACTGGTAAGAAAGGTAACAGAAATGATTATGGGCCTTGTACCAGACTATGGCAACATGTGACTAACAGGTGGTGCATAGAAGTCGTAAAGTGCAAGTTGACAGAAGACTGAACTGTAATAGATGTTTATTTTTCCCGTACTTAAACTTAGAGGTTTAGTTTAGTTTGGTTTAGTTTCCAGTACTACGGTCTACTTTTTTTTGCAGCGCGATGGCTAATTTAAGCTTAGAATATTAAGAAAAATGGACGCCGGTGAAGTAAAATTTAGAAGAATTTAATTTTCCGTAGTGGAGTAAAGAAATTAAAGTTATATACTTCTTGAACGGAACTTGTGGGAAATTGTTGTAGAGAAGGAGACCTGACGAAAAAGATTTAAAGTTAGTAAATCACTCAAAAATAAGAAACTACAAAGCATACTCTACAGTTTTAATGAACATCAGCAACAGTTTACGACTGGTAATAGAAAATATCGAAGATCTAGCACTAGCATGAAAAAAATTGAAAGACTACTTCCAGCCCGATTCTAGAGGTAAGACGATGACACTTAAAAATGAATTTTACAGTTTACGTTCAGAACCACAAGAAAAAATAGCGATCTATGGAAGCCAATTAGATTCGATCACCGAGCAGCTTGAAGAATCTGGTTACCTCATACATAAACAACAAAGGTGTTTCCAACTCTTGCGTTTTCTGCCTGATGAAATGGAGAATGTAGTACAAAACATTTACCTTTGGGATGAAGAGCATTTTAAATTTAAAAAAGTATGGCAGGATGGACGGCTTTATTAAAGGAAAGCTAACCAGCGAATGGCAACATACAGGACAACCACGAGACAGCAAGTGTACGAGGAAAGACTCCTGTGTTTCTATTGCAATAAAAAGGGTTATTTTAAAAATGGATTGCCCGTTGCGAAAAAAGAAACAGGAGAAACAACGCAGAACAGTAAGGAGGAAGAGAGAGATTAGGGAAATACTCCCTTAAGTTCCAGAATTAGGGCGAGTTTATTCATGGAAGTGCTGACAACTGTAAGACAAGTAGAATATTTAATTTTTGATTTAGCTACGATGGCTTATTTTTGAAAAAAAGAGAGAGAGAGATGTTTCTGAGTGACTTTGTCACCCTCAACAACCAAAACCTGACTGGAGCGGTGGATGATCAGACTACACTCATTAAAGCAAAAGGTACTGTAAAATTACTTTTTGGTAATTTAGAATTATCACTCAAAATTGTAATGTATACACCTGAATTACGCAGAAATTTAATATCAGGACCATGTATTGACCAAAACGGTGGTAAATATCTAGGCAATAACGGAAAAGTAGATATTTTTAGAAAAAATGGAGAATTAGTATGTTCTGCCAAATTGTATAATGGACTGTATTATATATTTCCTGATAAATATTTAAATGTAAGTGACAAACATGAGTGTTCTAATCCGTTTAATAGGGTATAAAATGTGAATGAGTTGCTTAATGTATCAAATGTAAAAACAAATGCTAAATCGAGTGTCAAATCTAAAATTAAAAAACCAGGAAAAAGGATTAAACTTGCCAGTAAAAATCTAGGAGAATGGCACACAAAACTTGCTCACATAAACATAGACGCAATTGTAAAAACAAATGTGTTTATGATTTACCTGAACTTAAAGCCTCATATCGTGACTGTAGGTCATGTAAAGAAACCAAATTTAAACTTGTTAGCTTTGAACTCATTAACTAAATATTTACTCGAAAACCCCTCGAATTGGTACACAGTGATTTGTGTGGACCGTTACCAACTACGTCTATCCATAGACATAGATTTTTTATAACTATAAATGATGATTTCTCAAGAGAATTATTCTGCTTTTCTTTAAAATACAAAACAGAAGTACTAGAGACTTTTGTGAAATTTCAAAAGCGTGCAGAAAGATTCTTGGATAGTAGAATAAAAAGTATTTGTTCAAATAATGGTCTGGAATACGTGAACAAAGAATTTAATATGTATTGTGAAAATCTAGGGATTAAATATGAACTTACAAATGTATATACCCCAGAAAAAATTGACATAGCGGAAAGACTTTATTATACCGCCATGAAGGGAATAATAGTATATTACATGACAGTGTGTTAAGCACGGGATTTTAGTGGGAAGCACTACTACATTTTGTGTATAGCTAGAACAGTGTATGTCATTATAGGTAATATAAGATACTATCCGAATTATTTGGTGGGAAACAACCATCTGTAAACCACATGGAACCTTTCTGAATCCAAGCCTGCATTAGTGTCCCAAAAAATTTAAGAAAAAGATTTGACGCGAAAGCAAAACCAGGTATCTTATTAGGCTATGCACTTCGAACGAAAGGGTATCTTATCTGGGACTCCGAAACTAGTAAAATTATAGAAACAATAAATGTTAGGTTCAAAAAAAAGTTTTCCGAAAAGAAATCAAACACAAAAACATTTGAGGAAAATCAACTAGGACTCCCGAGTCTAAGAATTACCCAAGATAAGACAACATAAATAAATTCTGATGAATATCAGGACTATCAAAAGACATCACTCGAATCCTATTCAGACCCAGAAGGGGAGGAATAGTAAAATGAGGTTTACTGTGAAAGAACACCTAAACCAGAGTAGGGTAAACGTGTAGTAAATTGGTTAAGGCAAGTACCCTAAGAATAATGATCTAATGATATTTATTATACAGAAGAAAATGAGAAAACTAAAATGAGATCACTGGGGGAAATAGCAAAGTACTGTGAAAAGAATAATAAGTTTCAAAGTGAACTGTTTGATTTTTCACGTGAAAATAAATTTAGTGGTGTTGTAAGTGGTGCGGTTAGTATAGTTACTAAGTCACTAAGCATAGTTTTTTAAACTGGTTTTTGGTTGTAATTGTTGCCTAATGTTATTCCTTAATTAGTTAAGGTTTGCATACTGAAAAGATATTAGGCTAAATTATTTTTGAACAATTTGTTATTGCACACTTCAAAGTAAGCCTTTATAGTTTAGGAAATTACCAATGTGATCTTATAAACTCTTCTTTACAGCTTTAATTATAAGTTTTTATTATCAGAGACGAACATTAAGGATTAAAAAGTAAGGGGGGCAGATTTTAGCAATATGAAGCTTCCAGCCCTATTTTTATTTATAATCTATTCTTTCCATCCAAAAGTGTAATCGGCTTAATTTTATTTGAAGCGCGCAAAATTAAATAGTGTTCGTGCAAATATATTTCAATGCAAATTTTGAGTTTCACTGGAATATATAAAGCACGTGTTGTGTGTTAAAGGCGGTGGATCGAATGTAAGAAAGGTGATTTTTTAGTTCACTGTAGCAAGTGCTGCTTACTGCAGTGCTTTACTTTAATTTGTAAGTAAGAGAAGTATGTTTTGTTTAAATAGTATATAGCTTTTTTAACCAAGACTTTTGGACTTATCATATATTTTATACTTCAACAGTCACGTACACCGATTACATTGCTATCGTTTACCTAAATGCACCCTGCGTTACCTGTAAGAAAGGTAATATATACAATTAATGATTATATTTAATATCTGTGTTCTGAATTCACCTATATTTCTTCAATAATTAATGTAAAATTCAAAACTGCTTTATATGCAACTAAATTATTTAAAAGTGTAGTATTTGATTTCTGAGGTTAAAACGTATTGTATAATTCTTTCCACTATATATAAACTGCAGGTAATCACGTACCTTAAATAATAGATCATGTAAGAAGAATATGATCATATCGTCATTGGATTGAGGGATTTCATTCGAATTACGATATAACAAAGATAATATCTAGAGGTAGGTGGAATTTAGAGTATTGTATTTTAAAATTTGAAAAATATGTTGAAGCTTTCTCCTTAAGGACTACTTAATTTTAAAAGAACACTTAACAATCATATGAATACAGAATATTTAAATGCAATTTACTAATGTAAGCTATATTTTTAAGGTTACAATTGGAATGACTTCCGGACTGGAAACGTACATTAATGAACACGGGCAATGATTAAAAGGAACATTTCACGTATCTGAATTTAAAAGTGCGTTTCTCATTTTCACAAAACAATGCAACACGGAGAACGTAAATTAAAGGGAAAATACTTTTCTTTAAAGCGATGACGCTGACGATCTAGAAATTCAGTTCAATTAGAAGGGAGGGGCGAATAATTGTTCTCTATGTAGTGTCACAAAATATTTGTATCTATCAAGGCTTAGAATTGAAACTGAATAAGTACTATTTTGGAAGATTCAAAGGCTTCAGGAATATTTGATCCCGTAATTATGTAAAACGCTGAGAATAATAATTGTGTATAATACTTCAAAATTTTAGAAAATAAATTGAAAAGGTATGTAGTGTACTAATTGCTAATTTTAAAACCTATTGTCTATTGTGGGATAGATGTAGGTAGAGGTATGTAGAGAGAGAGTGAGGTAAGTAGAGGTAGATAGGTAGAGAGGGTAGATAGGTAAAGGGAGAGAGAGGTAGAAAGGTAAAGAGAGAGAGAAGAGGTAGATAGGTAGAGAGAGAGGGCATATAGGTAAAGAGAAAGAGGTAGATAGGTAGAGCGAAGGAGAGGTAGATAGGTAGAGATAGAGAGAGGTAGATAGGTAGAGAGAGAGAGAGGTAGATAGGTAGAGAGTGAGATATAGATATGTAGAGAGAGTGAGGGGTAGATAGGTAGAAAGATAGATGTAGATAGGTAGAGAGGTATAGAGAGAAATACGTAGATAGGTAGAGAAGGAGATGGGTAGATAGGTAGAGAGAGAGAAGTAGAGAAACTACCGACTGTCGATAATTTTATGTTCTTCGGATTCCTTTGAATTTGACAAATTCTTTACAGTATCCGAGAAATACAGACAAATTATGAAAACTGCCGAACTGTTCGTGGGAAAGTATCTCTATCTATGGTAATATGGCAAATTAAATATTATGCAATAGACGAACAAATTTTGGCCTACACGGAATTGAAACACCCTTTTTTCTCTTGTCCAAACTCAGGTTGGCCACTCCAGAAATGACCGAAGTGAGTTCGTGTGTCAGAGGCCAGAAATTAATGTCAGTATCAAATCTTTGCCTTTTAAGCCAGTATCATTTTGAGGAATTTACTATCCATATATAAAAAACACAAAATATGAAGTGAAACTGAACTAAAATCTTATTTAATTACATATAAGGAAATTGAGAGACATTTTTAGTATTTCAGTATGCAATGGGAATAAAATTCTCAATGCAGCTCTTAGAGATTTTTCTCGGAAAATTTATTGGTTCGTTGTATAAAAAAATATATTTATATTCTTAAGATATATTTTTCACTTTAAATTGAATACCAAATCTTCGTATTTTAATCCATTATTAAATATATTTTCATATATACTATCCATACTGGAAGTAAACAAAATATGATAGAAATGTGAAAAATACACAGTAAAAAATCCTTATATATCTGAACACGAGGAATATTTAACAGACTCTTTTTGTAATCACTGTGGAATCAGAATACAAATCTCAATAGAACTCTTCCAAAGTTTTCTGTGACATTCTCCTGGTTCATCATTGCATCTTTATTGGTGTATATTAAAGAAAAATATTTACCTTTACACAAGGTTTACCAGACTTGTCTATTTTCTCGCATTTTATAAGGTAAATTGCAAAAGCATTTATCCCTTGTACTAACTTTTATCCATTGAACGAGGTAACTGTATTTTGAAGTCTATTTTCATTAAAGCGTTAAAAGACTGAAATTTTTGTATGTGGTATACCTATCTCTACGGATATGCGTCGATTTGAAGCGATCGTAATGTAGACAAAATTTTTAGTAAATTAGTTCTAATCATGCAAACATTACAAGAATAATAAATAGGACTGTACCGATAATACTTTGATCCGTTATCCGATATTATGTCAAATGGAACAAGCAATAAGGGGCAAAAGAAATAACGAAAAGCAGAATGTTGAAGACATAGAGTGAAGAATTTTTAAGGTTTTAGTTACTTGGTACAAGTATTGAATAATAAAATGTAGAACATTAAAATAATGTATAATTAAAATTATTGAATAACTTTCTATAAATAGTATCTCATATTTTCGTTTTTTGTTTATAGTGTAAAATTATATTGATTTTTGAGTAAAATATCCTTATATTCGTTCATACTTCAAATTGACGTATATTCGTAGAGATAAGTATATAAGAAATGCCCGGAAAAAGTATTAAAAATAATTCGTAGTGATCATCTGAAATGTATTTTTGAGCGAACTCTTTTTTTCTCCAAATATAAAAGTTACGTTTTTTATATTCATGTACATTCCCCTATCCATATTAGCACTAGAACTGCGAGTGTTTCGAAATAACTAAAACTGCGGCCTGGGTCAAACATACACTGATTAATTTGTATCTGCTTTGTTATTCAAAATGTACACTGTATTTATGTGCGATAAAATTCATTTTTAGACGTTAAACTATTATAATAAGTGATAAAAAATAAGGTATTACAAAACCTAAAGGTATATATAGTTATAAGAATATATAGATATTTTTAATGGGATGAGACGTTTTTTACAGTTCAGGTGGATATATATATATATATATATATATATATATATATATATATATATATATATATATATTATATATATATATATATATATATATATATTATATAGATATATAGATAGATAGAGATATATAGATAGATATATAGATAGATAGAGATATATAGATAGATATATAGATATAGATAGATACATAGAGAGGGAAAGAGAGAGAGAGGGGGAAAGAGAAAGAGAGAGGGAAAAAGAAGGAGGGATAGAGATATAGAGAGATAGAGAGATAGAGAGGGAGTGAGATAGTGAGAAATATAGAGAGAAAAACAATAAGAGAAAGATACACCTTCGATCGGAAAATATAGAGGAAAAAAGCTGACGGTGAAGTAGACATAGGTATTTTGCTTAGGTATCAACGCCAAAAGAGACAATTTTTGGCGGGAACTTGGGCTGATAACATCCTCCACGCTTGTGGCAAATGAGAACAAAGGATATCTAAAGGACAGAGCTTGGGACAGATGGATTACAATAAAGAAGTTTTTATATATGAAATAAAATGTCTTCCATGCCTTAACCACTCTCCCATGACATATTTATTGAATTTTGAACAAATCTGTATTTCACAGTTAGAACATATATAGACAGTTTTATTTCCACATTTGATTAATAATGAACTATTTTCCACGTGTCTAGAGATTCTTCAATATTCTATTTTCATAAATTTTTATGGGAAGAAAATTACGAAAAACCAAAAAATCTATTTTAATTTCGTAACTAACTTGTTGAAAAAAAAAAGGACACAAAATAGTTTTATGGTCGAAATGACCCACCCTTCCATTCCAGCGTTAAAGAAACGGTATGTTGAAATTCCCTTTTCTGAATCGAAGTACTCAACTGCAGTGGGAAAAATAGAAGCAGATGAACTGCTTCATAAACAATAACTAACATCCTTCGTATTTTTCTCTAACACTACACACAGAAAACTAATTTCGTTCCATTCCGTTTTTCCAATTAGTGACATCCGAAGCATATGCGCAACTTTAGTTAATGAAAACCATATTCATAAAGCATCATTTTATTCTATGCAAGCTATGATGAAACTTGCGAGATCATTTTTTCTTTCATTTATGTTGTTATTTGCGGTTTAGAAGAAACTAATGAGAAAACCCACTTTTAGAACTCCAATTATATAAATCTGGTAGAGAATCATTTTGGTTGTTATGAAAAGTAGAAATATTGGAGACAAAGCTTGCAGTAGAAAACCTCAAATTCTTTTATTTATATATCTTATTTTTCTTTTATGCATGAGAAGTTTCCATATATTTAGTTAGTTCGAATTTCAAAGCGAATGGAAAACAAATCGAACTATCCCAAACTCCAGCTATTGTATTTTGCTATAAATTCTTGAGAGACTGTTTACATTGTTTAATATGTGTATGTGAGAAAATTAAAAATAAGGAAAAATTAAAGACAAATTTTACTGTTTGATAAGTATAATTCCGGTTTTCTTTGTTGTCTCTTCAATTTCAATTACTCAAAATTTTAAATTAAACATGTTCGTGTTAATCAAATTCAACTATATTTGTTTAAACTGGGTGTAATAGTTCATTAATCGATTGTCCAATTTTTTATTCCTACATGACGTTAAACTCTTACTCTTTAACTTTATAATGGATATACTCTTTAACTTTATAACTTTAATTATTTTCCCTTATATACAATTGCAAGTTGTTACATTTTACTCAGTGTTTTATTGTCTTTGAAATGCAATCGGATTTTGAACCGTCGCTGTCACACTTATGTTTCCTAATTTTACCTGAAATTCTGAAAAATGCTGTTCATCAATCTCGGAGTTCATGTGTACTATAAATGAGTTTATAGTTTCGAGTCCCATTGCTGGAATTGATGTCCGTATCGGGTAGAAGTAGCATGTTCATATACTGTTAGCCATAGTGTAGCAAAAAATGTAAACTATACAAAACCAACCATCTTAACTAGATGGCGATCAGTACTTATTTTAAAAACTTCATTGATAAATAATTTTAGAAAATAAAACAAAAATGTTTCTTTCATCAACTGTTCTCGAAATCAAACCTGCGAATATGCGAACACTGGCGTTCTAAAAAGGCAAAACTGTTTCGACTAGCTTATTGTTAAAATACCTTAACTACAAATCTTTTCATAAGGAAATAGCATAATTTTAAGTTGGAATTTTTTGTCCAATAATGAAAATTAAACTTAGAAATGATAACTAATAAAAAGTAATATAAATTCATTTAAAATTATTATAAAATATATAGTGTAAGAATTACGAAGTGTAAATTTTAGAAATATATAATGATATTATTAAAATAATAGATAATATATAAATATTTAATTACTATAAATAATTATTTTTTGCTTGTGTTTAGGTCCAAAATTTCATAATAAACTTTGTTTGAGAAAGATTTAAAAATCCTATTTTCAAAAAATTTCTATAATTGTTTCCCCTTTTTTGAATTTATTTTAAGCGTGATCGAATCTGACATTGTTGTAATAAGGGAATTTACACAATTATTAAAGAACTCAATAAAAGAAGATATTGATAGTGTTTATAGAAAAATAGCCCATTGTATGTGGCTCCAACTATTCACATTTTAACTTAAAGAAAAAGGCTGTATTTATACACAAAATGTATAACTATATATATATTTATATATGTATATATATATATGTATATATATGTATATATTATATATATATATATATATATATATATATATATATATGTAAGGAAAATTCTCAGGGGTTTTCAAAACTTAAATCAAGGGTAAAAATTCCCGCGTCTTTTTACATTCCCCTTTTTAACCCCTAACCTAAATTGACCACTGGGGCTACAGGTTACGCCCTCAGAGAAGGGGCCTGGCCAATTATAAACCTACATGGCCCTAGCGGACAATTTAGGAAATTTCCAAATAAAAAGGAGATACACGCTAACGGAGACAGATTTTTCTAGAGATATTTTCCCACAGATGTTGACCCAGGTGTTAATGGTCTTGTAAATAGAACTTTATGCTAGCTGACCCTTCAGTTTGTCCCTATGATGAAGTGGGAACCCGTCCTTCAAAGTTGTCTTAATAAAGGTCTATAGCTGAAACGGTATCATTATTATGGCCATGACTGCAACACCCCATCGAGAAGTCAGTCTCATTACATATATATATATATATATATATATATATATCCAGTATTATATATAAAAATATATCCAGTTCTATTATTTATAATCCTAAGAACTAAAGTTATCTTCAAGTTCATCAACATGACTGTAAAAGTGTCAGAAAACTTACGGATATTAATAATTACAACACAGATTTGATTTGGAGCACTACAGTCTACTTTTTTGCACACGAGAGATAACGATACCGCTTAAAGCAGACATACCGTTTAAAGCAGATTCCGAAAGGCTACGAACATTCATACCCGTAGCGGGATTCGAATCCACAAACTCCGATAAGAAATAATCTACCTTTCTTCCATCGTTCTGAAATTTAGCAAAGAGATAACAAGTATTGCCATTTGATGGTGACTGACAGGAGTTTAGAAAATTGTTCATTACAATCTCTCACAAAAAGTTCAATTACAATCTCTCATATTAATGAAGGCTAAATTGAATTCACAACTATTAATTAACGAATTAGAGAAGTAGGAATTACATACACAATCCCTATTTTTTAATTTTCCCTTCGAGAAACAAGACTTATTTCGTAATATTACGTTTTTTCAATTAGCGATATCTGAGACGAAAATTTGGAGCTTACGTTAATGAAAGTCGCATAACATTGTTTAACTTCACGATAGTTTTCTCGAAGTTTAATTTTCTAACAATTATTATCTTATCGTCATTTGTATTCGGTTTGAACGTGGTTTATCAAAAACCCCTTGTCTAGGAGCTCAGTTATATAAATCTTGTCTATTATATTCTTGAATTTAATGACAAATGTACACACAGTTTGAGAATATATATAACCGTAATCCTTGAGTTGTTTTTCAAATCCGCAATTTTTCTTTTATAACTGTTGAGTGGTACTTTTAAACCTTTTGCAGAACTTTCAGAAAAATTATTTTATTCATAATAATGTGTTGTATTCATTTAATGAAATTTTAAATAACGTTTATTTTTCTGATAGCAATATCTGAGACGAAATTTGGAGTTTTTGTTAATGAATGTCGTATAATATTGTTTAACTTCACGATAATTTTTCCAAGTTTAATTTTCTAGCATTTATTATCTTATCGTCATTTACATTAGGTTTGAACGAGGTTTATCAAAAAACCCTTCTCTATGAGCTGAGTTGTACAAATGTTGTCTTTTATATTCTTGAATTTAATGACAATTGTACACACAGTTTGAGAATATATATAACCGTAATCCTTGAGTTGTTCTTCAAATCTGCAATTTTTCTTTTATAACTGTTGAGTGGTACTTTTAAACCTTTTGCAGAACTTTCAGAAAAATTATTTTATTCATAATAATGTGTTGTATTCATTTAATGAAATTTTAAATAACGTTTATTTTTCTGACAGCAATATCTGAGACGAAATTTGGAGTTTTCGTTAATGAATGTCGTATAACATTGTTTAACTTTACGATAATTTTTCCAAGTTTAATTTTCTAGCATTTATTATCTTATCGTCATTTAGATTTGGTTAGAACGTGGTTTATCAAAAAACCTTTCTCTACAAACTCAGTTATATAAATCTTGTCTATTATATTCTTGTATTTAATGACAAATGTACACACTGTTTGAGAATATATATATAGACGTAATCCTTGAGTTATTTTTCAAATCTGCACATTTTCTTTTATAACTGTTAGGTTTTACTTATAATTATTTTGCAGAACTTTCGAAAAATTATTATATTCATAATGTGCTGTATTTATTTAATGGAATTTTAAATAATTTTTTTTTATGATAGCAGTAAAATCTTTACTTATTATTGTAAGAAGGTTATTTTAAATTCAATTCTAATTACTTTCAATCGATGTTACTTACATACTCTTAACACATTGTGTGCCGCAACATTTCGCAGCTGAATTGGAAGCGGGCGTTTTGAGCGCAAATTTAATTATTCAGTTAAATCTCAAAAGTTCGAAAAATATTTAATTTTTTAACCAACTTTTCGTATTTTATATTGGAATATACAAACAAATATATAAATATAAATATATAAAAAACAGCCATAAGATTTTTGTAAACAAAAAAATTATTTTTTAGTGGATAAATTTATAATAGTATCGTAAATATGAAAAGTCAAATAGAAACAGTAGTATATAGTTTTAATTTTTTCGAATTATGTTATATATAAACGTTTTTACATTATAAAAAATAAAAAGAGCAGTCATAAAACTAATAATGTTTTACAGTGTGGTAACGTTCAAATCCTTTTCCTCTATGAAGAGGTACACTGCAAAATACGTACTAGTACGTGACCCGCACTCAAGTATCAATCGACAGAAAACGTATCCCGCATACAACGTGTTAATACTGTCATGTACATTGAAAATATGCTTTTTTAAAAACGCAATCTTTCTCTATTTTACATAGTATGTATCTACACACACACGCACAAATATATATAGTATATATAATATATATATATATATATATATATATATATATATATATATATATATATATATATATTATATATATATATATATATATATATATATATATATATATATATATATATATATATATATATATATATATATATATATATATATATATATATATATATATATATATATATATATATATATATATATATATATATATATATATATATATATATATATACATATATATATATATATATATATACATATATATATATACATACATATATATATACATATATATATATAT
>CM063510.1:163513188-163520688 GCA_032207245.1 Pardosa pseudoannulata
AGTATGTTTTTAATTAATAACTTAAAAATCAACATCTATGTGCAAAATATCTCTTCTATACATGCGTGTAAGTGAAAGCAGTTTTAACGAACTAAAAAAGTCAAGTTATAAATATATATATTTTAAAAATATTTTTGTTACATTTACAAGTATTTAAAATTAGTTTATTATACAGTTTTATAACAGATTTCTAGAAAAAAATTCACATATTTTAGTGTGAAATAAAAAAAATGTATAGAAAGTCTAAAAGTTGTAACAAAGCATGAGATTCTGAATTATGTTTCACAAACTTGAAACCCATTAATGTCTTAAGTTTAGGAATGACATAGTTATATTTATGTATTCAGAATTATTTTAGTGCTCTATTTATATTCACAATTTTTCATTAGGCTCTACTTCAAATGCATTTGAAACAAACATATATATCATAATTATGCATAAGCTGTTGTCAAATTTAATCGTATTATGTTACACCCGGTTCAAACCTAGTCTTTAATTTTTTTAAAATCCTTTTCGTCAATATATTCTACAGGGTAATGTATTGACAATAATAGATACTACTGGAGTGTATCATTAAATTAAACATTACAATTATTATCATATTTTTAGTTTATATGTAGAGTTTGTTTTTGTTGCCTAATATTACACCGCATTTAAAAATAAAGCATTCATTAATCTTCTATTAAAACACTCTTGGGATTTTCATTTGTTACTGGAGAGTTACAATCTCACACTGAGTTATTATATTGCAAGTTACTTACCTCATATTTATTTCTTTTAAATAAACATTACTAAAAACAAATGAAGGTGAGGCAGTAAAAGCCCATTTAATCAGCTAACATTCGCGGAAAATAAATTGTAATTTATCCCTCGGGGTTCTAAATAAGAAGTATTTATCGCATGATGGTAATTTTTTACCCTTATCAATTTTTAAATGCTGACACCAGCTGTGCATACATATTTACTTAAGTAAAACACAAGAGGGTTGAATTTATCCTTCGAGTCTCCTTCAAATGGATAACTCATTTTATAAAACTACTTTATCTATAGATATATACAGTGTGTTTGTATGTGTGTTCACATTCATTCTTGTTCTTGGCAGAATGAAAACTCAATGTTTTTATATATTTTTTGTATTCTCCGCCTAGAAAACAAGTTATAATTGACTATAACATTTTTAAAAAATATTTTTAAAAAGGTAAAGACCTCCATAAATTAATGCGTATATATTTTTATTTTTAACTGCTTGCCTGATTATCCCGAGTTATCTCGGGTTAGTATACATTGCAGTTAATTATTATCCCAAACAATTCAAGGGAATCAGAATTTGTACGATTTGTTTTATCACGGTTTCACTCAGCCTGGAGGAAATGAAACGAAAACAAATATTCACCTTTGATATGTAGTTTGCAGAGATTTGTTGGCTTCGTGGTCCTTTTGGTGGAATTGGTCATCAGAATTTCTAAGGTTTGTTTTATTACGGTTTTACGCGGTCTGGAGGAAATGAAAGGAAAAGAAATATTCACCTTTGATATGTAGTTTGCCAAGATTTGTTGGCTTCGTGGTCCTTTTGGTGGAATTGGTCATCAGAATTTCTAAGGTTTGTTTTATTACGGTTTTACTCAGCCTGGAGGAAATGAAAGGAAAAGAAATATTCACCTTTGATATGTAGTTTGCCAAGATTTGTTTGTCCGGTCATCAGAATTTCTAAGGTTGTGGTTTTACGCTGGAGGTGTACCTTTGGCCAAACGTCAATTTCACTGAATAGAAAACTAATTTCAGAAAATGATCGTGACGAGTTTCCTGCCAGATCAGGACGACCCAGCATTTATCCTTTATCACACAGGTTAACCTCGAGGCATTTTCCAGATGTTATTCCTAATTCTGAAAAAAACTAAAACGAATTCCAATTAGACAGTGTACTCTGTGCTCCTGTAAAACATATTAATAAGTAAGCCAATAAGATCGAAGACCAGATATCAGTGTTCAGTATGTAAGACATCAGTTAGTGTTGTTCCTTGTTTCACTATCATACAAATAATATCATACAAATTCATATCATACAAAACTATCATACAAAGACTTTTTTCCATTTACCCGAGATAGCTCGGGATAGTAAACTAATATTAAAACTAAGTTTATTACACGTTGTTTAAAAAATTAAAAAATCAGATTAAAAAGTATATATTTTGTTTTGTTTACTTTTCTTGTATTTAATAATAAAGTAAAAAAAATGTGATGAATTGTTTTCAAAAATATTTGTAAGGGATGTAGTTAAGCCCAATTTAGAGATTTGATATATGTTTGTACACACACACACACACACAACACACACACACACATATATATATATATATATATATATATATATTCATATATATATATATATATATATATATATATATATATATTCATATATATATATATATATATATATATATATATGTAATATATCAAAATTATTTAACTTTAATATTTCTTCAAAAAACTCCTCTCTTCCATTTTAATTCATCTAAATATCTTTACCAGTCTCAACATGGTGTGTTCAAAGGAGTATTTTCCACTTAACATTCCTTTCTGTCATAAAACTGTAAACTTTCTGTCTATACAGCAGTTTCCCAGGTGTTGGCGGAACATATTTTCGCGTTTTGCTGATATTGCAGTCAATTCGCTTATTAAGCTGTTTTTTTTTGTGGGAAAATTCTTGTTGCCAGTGCTCTTGGGTGTACTTGTGTGAGAGCAGAGTGAACTCTGTGGCTTTTGATTGTGTATTGTCCAGAAGGACAGATGTGCGATGTTGCCGCTCTGAAATAAAGTTTTAAGTTAGACTTCTGAGTTCTCTTGAATATGAGACCCGACTGCATCTTTGTATTTTATGTATGCTAGCTGGTGAACTTTCTCCTTATAAAGGAGTTATATAAAAAAAATGGATATAATATATATATATATATATATATATATATATATATATAGTATATATATACTATATATATATATATATATATATATATAGAAAGATAGAGAGAGATTTTGTTATGTATCTCCCTTGAGAAACCCTACACCATGTTCAAAATATACTATGCAGTATAGGTATATGCCTAACTGTAATATGCAGCTTCAATTGTGCGAGGAACCAAGACGTCTGAAGTCAGACTTAACTTCAAGAGTCCTAATTGGGAAACAGGAAATAAGCAGAAGACGGGCTTCCAGAATGAATTCTCAAAATTTACTGACAAGGACCAAAATACTCATAGGTTTGAGCTGCCAAAGTCAGAAGTTCCTTTTGAGAACTTGGAGGACAATGTGATCTTGAAATATTTTACGTCCCCTTGTCACCATTAACGAACACAGTCTCGAATCCCAAACTCACAACCTTTTAGTTACGAGATCTTTTCTTTTGTCAACTGAGCTACCACGAATGAATATATATATATATATATATATATATATATATATATATATATATATATATATATTTATATATATAATATATTATATTATATAAATTTTTTTAAATTTATATATTATTATTTATATATATGGGCTGGGTTGTGTGTGTGTGTGTATTTTTTACTTCAACACTATAAAACAGAAATGATCAAACATTCCAGATATTCCAACACAGATATGGTCTCTAAATGTCAGACAATATGTTAGTGTTTGAAAGATGTCCAGTAATCTCCAATAGGAAACAATTACATGTTGTATATAACTTTGTAATTCGAAATACAAGGACACTCGTTTAAAATATATATAGTTATATATATATATAATATATATTATATATATATATTAAAAATATATATATAAATTACATATTATATATACATATATATATATATACATATATATATATATATATATATATATAATATATATATATTATATATATAATATATATATAATATATATATAATATATATATATATATATATATATATATATATATATATATATATATATATATGAACACGTGTTTTGAGATAGTACTAAATAGTCCGAACACCCGGTACGGAAGAGAGAGAAAATTTTTCTCAAAATACGTAAAATTAAACATTATTTCTGAGAGAAAATGTTTGATAAAAAGCCTTAAATTTAATTTTAGTTTTTTGTTCATTAATGAGAGAAAAAGCTGTGGCTCTTTCAAAAAGAGTAAGGAAAAAAAGGAGAAATTAACTCGTGCAATCTAATTAAAGTAAATATTAATTAGGTGGCAAATTAATTTTAAAAGCTAATTTTTATTACATTTTAGGGGATTTATTTATAATTACCTTATTCCTTTATCATGAATCTAATGTGTATTTTCAAATAAAATTAGACTTGAAAACACCATTTAAGTTTTTGAGATTTAGGGGAATGTGAAATATATCCTTCTTTTACAATTTTGCTTATCTCTTTTTTTTCGAAAAATTTTAATGACAGTTCAGTGTTGGTGCTTTTTATTAATGTTAGTTCTTTTATTTATGAAAGCATAATTATTACAAAACGAACTGAGAGAACACCCTACTACAAAACTGTTATTGACCTACACTAAAAAAATGTGTCTGTGCATTATATGAAAACAGACTTAAGTCCAGAAATTTGGACTTAGAAGTATGGCATGATATATGTACAAATCAGGATCGTTTAAGCAGTAGATCCCTGTCTCATTACTTCTTGTAACAAAACTGTAAGACGGTTATGACCTAAACCAAACTGAACAAATTGGACCAAAAAAGAAGACACAAAAATTTGAAAAAAAAATGATTACCTTATTGTAGCATCTAAATTATGGCAATTATCCTCATAAAACGTGTAGAGGAAGTTTTATAGATGTTTGGAACAGTAGTGAGCCACCGAATAGGAATTCTAATAACCAACCGCAT
This sequence comes from Pardosa pseudoannulata, assembly GCA_032207245.1. NCBI lineage: Eukaryota > Metazoa > Arthropoda > Arachnida > Araneae > Lycosidae > Pardosa > Pardosa pseudoannulata. Next base: position 163,518,054 of record CM063510.1, read on the forward strand.
GATGCCACGTAATAAACGAAATTGAACTAAGTAGGAATTATTTTGTATGCCAAGTAGCCAAGGTTACTACAATCAGAAGAGAAGCAAAATGATTTTCGCCAAAAATTGCAATTTTGGAGATAAAATAGTGGCAATTTAATTAAAATAAAATACATAAGAAAGTTCGTTTGGTGTTAAAATATTACAAACACAAACAAATTGCAACAAATACACACAATTACGGGAAACATAATAGTAATAACACAATCACACAATACACACAATATATATATATAAACATATATATATATATATATATATATATTATGTGTCTAAAAACAATCTTCCATAAAGAGCTTACACTCATATAAATCAGTTAATACATACTGTTGTTATAATGCCAAAACCTTTTTTTTCCAGACTCAAAATACAAATAGAAAATTTCCAAAATCTATTTGTTTTATGACTGTTCCTTCCTTTTTCTCTTCATTTACCCTTTTCGTCTTAATAGTATATTATTTTCATGTCTTATAACTTTTCTTTAGTTTAAAATTGTATTGTATTCGCTTTCGTTGTGAAAATTTGAGGAACAAATTGAGAGAGAGATTATGTTCTGGTCCACGAACAGTGTACACTCTTACGAAGGGAGGTTGCATCGTGACCAAAATCAGCACATGGTAGATCTCTTGCCATTGCGACCAAGATCTTGAACAATGTCCATCGTGTACTCCAGACGACCCTTGCAGATCCGTTTCACGTACAATGGATTGCAGTTGTATATCAGAGATCACCCACGGCTGTAGCTTTTGCACATTTTTGAACCGAAGTGCGGCAGACATGCATTGTCAGTTCCGTGTTGTTCACTGACGAATCAACTTTTCAAGTGAAAGGGATCTCAATATCACAGCGCACACACGTGGTCCTAAAAAACACACACAGCACTCGAACACGATGCACATCAACGTTCTCTTTAGTGATTCGATATCGTGGGGGCTGTTTACACACATACATCTTACCTCATGATGTCTCTAACAAGTATCTGTCTTTCAATGCATTTACCAAGCAAACGGGTTCTGTTAATTTGGGAGGTGTGTTCGTGAGCATTAGAGATTTCCAAACAGGTATTCTGTGATCCCGTCGCTTGGCCTCCACATCCCCTGATTTATATGCTCTGAATTTTATTCTCTTTGGTGCCATGAAGAGTTGTACACCTCAACAATTTTATGTTTGACCTGGTGGCACGGATATCCCTTGCTGTTTTTACGACGTGAAAGCCTGGTATTTTCTAAAATGTCCGTCAATCCATGTGGCGTTGGTGTCGTGCGTGCATTCATGCCAATGGCAACAATTTCGAACGTATCCTGTAATACTTTATATTCATTATTATTTTTTTTTGTAATAAAGCGTTTTACACTACATTCTGTTTGTGTCCTTACAGTCTTTGTGTCTTTTTATCTCGTAAGAGTTACGTTTCCGTCTCTGCTTTCCTATGGAATTATGGCTCCTCACGAAGTTCTCTACCTCACCTCCAAGTTTGTACATGGAGTTTGGTGACAATCTGTATATATGTATGTATACACACACACATGCACACACACACACACACACACACACACACATATATATATATATATATATATATATATATACACACACAAACACACACACACACACACACATATATATATATGTCAGGATTTAAATTGTAGATTAATTTTAAAAGATTTTAATTACTGATTCTTTACTGAGAGTGATGCGGTGTAAGGAGATAGCTACATAAATACGACTCACGCGCAGTGATCTGAGCAGAGAGCAGTGTGCACATTCCACGGACAGAGCTGTGGCTACCCGAAGCAGCTTAGCCTGCCTTTGTTAAAAGTTGGGCGCCAATGTGAGATGCCATTGAAGATGATTGTCGAGTAGTGTGGTTTGACTTTTCAATAAAGATATGAGAATGATGTCAGGACTCTAGTGTCGTTTAGTGGAACGTGTCATATATATATATATATATATATATATATATATATATATATATATAAAATTAAAATTTCATATTTTTAATCTCCAGACATAAATTCAATATATAAACTGTAATTTTTGTACTCTTCATTGGCTCTATAAGAAACTTAAATGTAAAATATTGTCTAGAGATAAATATTTTTTTACAGTATGTATACATTATATTCCAATGGCAGCAATTTCGAACGCCTCCTGTAATACTTTATATTCATTATTAATTTTTTTTTATAATAAAGCGTTTTACACTACATTATGTGTGTGTACTTACTGCCTTTTGCATTTTTTATCTCGTAAGAGTTACTTTCCGCCTATGCTTTCTATGTAATTATGGCTCCTCACGAAGTTTCTCTACTTCCCCTCCAAGTTTGTACATGGACTTTGGGGACACACTGTATATATGTAGTATACACACACACATAAAATCATATATATATATATATATATATATACAATTACACACACACACACACACACACATATAAATTTATATATATATATATATATGATATAAATATATTATAATTTAAATTGTAGATTAATTTTAAGAATATTTAAAATAGAAATTTAATAAAGATTTTAATTATAAAAAGAATTTATGATTCTTTACTGAGAGTGACGCGGTGTGAGGAGATAGCTA
>CM063510.1:163535688-163543188 GCA_032207245.1 Pardosa pseudoannulata
ATATTAGTATCTTATTTTCTAAAGTATCTAACATAGATTTAATATCGTATTTTTATAGTTTTTATTAATTTTTATAACTTTTGATTTAAATGTCTGAAACTTTTTTAATTTTTATTTTCTAGTAATAAATATTTTCTTCTTTTAATACAACCTTGTAAAATAAATGTTACTAACATTAATCAGAAAATACTGTATTAGTGGTGTTTGAATAAGTAAATAATTACACTGATTACAAATTATCAATATAATTCCTTTCGAATATTTAATAATAATGATCGTAATAAAACTGTAGATAATGTCAAAAGATTTGCATAAAAAAAATTTAATAATTTATGTATGTTTTATATCTTATTTTTATAGTTCTAAATTTTGGTTTAAAGGTTTAGAACAATGTAGCTCGTAGTAGTATGTGAGTAGGTAAATAATTACAAGGATTACAAATTATCTAATCTATTACATATTTACGTATGATAAATCACATTTATTTATATATTACAATTATAAGAGTAAAACTGTCACTAATATTAAGCATAAAATTGGAAGAATTTTGGATATCTAATATATGTTACATATCTTATTTTTATAATCCTAAACAGTGAATAAATGTCTGAAACTATTATTTATTTTCATTTCATAGTAACAAACATTTTGTTTTGTCTTTAATACACACCTTATAAAAGTAACATTAATATTAATCAGAAATTATAGTATATTATTTTAATTGAATATGTATATACTTACACTGATCACAAATCATCAAGTATAATTATCATATCACAAGTAAATTTATATACAGTTTAAAAATTGCATTATTATTAAAATATTTGAAAATAAAAGAGAAAAAAATCAAATCTTACTCTCATATCACAAATAATAATAATCAATGATTTAAAATACCACAAACACAACATTTGTATTCCAATTTATTATATGCAAAGAAATTTTGGTACAAAAGTGAAAAACTTTAGATTCCGGATTTTATATCTATTAGAAAAGCTCAAAAACGATAGGCAGCAAGCAACATTTTATAATTATCCAATTTAAAGTAGACTGTCTGAAATAAAACTGCCATCTCCATGAGTTCCGTAACAAGTTTCGACTGAAAGATTACATTCTTTGTAATTACGGTAAACCTATTCGATTAAAACTAAATTTTTGTTTTTCTCTACTTTAGTTAAAATGTGTAACGTTTTACATTTCTGTGAATAAATTTGTAAAACTTAAATTGGAAATTAAAACTTGATTGCATTTAGAAGAATTTTACCTTAAGTTGCTAATGATAAGAAATGAAGTTTCGAAAGAAAATTTATAAGATTTAAAATTTAATTAAATATTATAAAAACTCTTTTTTAACTTCTTAAGAATGGGTAAACTTAGCTTTTGATATTGTCTTCGTACAATGTAATAATAAAGATATATTATAAACACAGAAGGATATAAAGGTATATATATATATATATATATATATATATATATATATATATATATATATATATATATATATATATATATATATATATATATATATATATATATATATATATATATATGAAACATAGCGTAGTATGCCATGTTTCAGGGATGTAAGCTGGTCGAAGGAGTGTAGTTGTCGTCGCCTAAAAGGATAAGATTTATCAAGAGAGCATCTTTATTTATCAACGTCCAATAGCAAAATCCAACAAAAAATGGTCGTGCGGCCTTCTAAAACTTTGGGGACTCCACAGGCGTGAGAAAAGGAATGTGCTTAATCAGCAAAGTAGGTTGGCTAGTTAATTTCACCAACAGGATGGAGATTTTTCTAAGATAAAAGAGTTTAACGCCAAGAGGCTACCAAGAAGATGACGAACTCGCGGATTTGGTGGTTTTTTAACATAGGAGTTAGTAATTTTTAGTTTAAGAGTAGAGTCTTAAACTTTTACATTACACACACACACACACACACACACACACACACACCTATATATATATATATATATATATATATATATATATATATATATATATATATGCGTGTGTGTGTAATAGGGAATTTATTCTATTTCAAAGATAAGTGAATTTTTGGAAAAGAAAAATACAATTTAGTCTAGCAACCCTTTTCAAAGGTTTCGGGGATGAAAACCCAAAACATCAAAATTTATAGGTGTGTGAGCAGCCAATCAGGGTACTTTAGGGTGAATTTCATGTGGGACGCTAGAGGACGTAGAGGAAGTGAAACTAATTATATAAAAAGTTATATAAGATGATTTAACTCAGAAATAATTAATTTCCGTTCTTCTCGCACACTCTAAGGAAAGAACAAAAGATAGGTGCCATATTTTGTTACAAAATTATAGAATCACACGAAAATGATATTAATATACTCAACATATTAATATACTTAAATTAAATTGAAAATTACGTTGGGTTAATTTATGGTTACAAATATCGTTACACATATGTATTTATACACCCCCATACACTTACAGAATTCTGTGACTTTGATATATATATGTATGTGTGTGTGTGTGTCACAGAATTAGTAAAAAATAAAAGCAGAGTCTAAAACTCCAGAAAAATCTTCCTGATGTCATATAACAGTAAACAAAAGTATTGGAGTTGAGAATAGTGTTTTTTATTTATTTATTTTTTACTACTCTAAAATTGTGACTCCAAATTGAGCTTAAAACATTATCTAAGCACGACCTTCACCCCAGGTACAAAAATAGTAATTATAGGTTTAAGAATGTATCTTTTAAAATGGAAATTTTACGACAGCATAAGGTAGTATATAGGTATCTATTGACCAGACAATAAAAAGTAATTCATCCTCCCAAATCGGGTTTGCCATACTTAAAGTAATATAAACATAGTAAAATAATGAAAGAAATAGTGATTTATAAACGAGAAATAAGCAGGTTTATTTAAAACCATTTGTGGTAAACGTCAAATTAATTTTGAATTTAAAAGAATACTTTATGAACTATACTGTAATCATCCCAAGATACTCCTTAAGCAAAGAGTGAAAAATTTTACTTTCTATAATTTTAGTAAATGATTTCTAAGGAAAATTAAAAAAATAGTTTTAGGATTTATTCTGCAATCAGTAGAAGCTACCTAAGGGACATAGAGTAAGGGATTTCAATCCTTTAATTTTTGTAAAAATATTCTAAAGGAAATGTGCCATTTGATTTCTTTGTTTTTTATGCTGGATAAAATTTAAATAATATTCCTTGGGTTATTATTTAATGTCTATATAAAATCTATTTTACTTCTATACTGCAAATAGAGCAAAAATATTTTACATAAGTGTGGGATTATTGAACACTCGGTGTCATTTAATCGAGTATTATTAGGTTTATTTTTGTCTTTTCTTACTTAATTCTTTATAAGTTATCTGAAAATAAAATTAATCACTATCTAATAACAAGGTTCTTATTTGGAGGTGTATATACTGTATAAAGTTTGGAATATGCTTTACAGCAGTAAATTTGAGTCTTACTGCATATGAATACTGCAAATAATAATTAAGTTTTGCTGCAATTAAATCTACAATTTTGTAAAGTTGAATTCTATGATGAAAACAGATCAATAAAAATGATGTTTCAGACACATTTTTGATGAATTGTATAATTTTCATATATGACGTAGTTATGGAAAAATAAAAATCGGGTATATTAAATTATATTTTTTGATCTACGTTTAAAACTAAATTAAAAAATCCTTAAAAATTAATACAAAACAGTTTACAGGTAAATCTTTCTGAAATCTAATTCTGAAATCTAAAGATAATTAAATGATCATTCGTCTGTCCATGTTACTAATCCATCTTGCGTTCTATTTCAGATATATTTACTTTTGGAAAGGAAACAAAATATCCTAAATGTTGTTTCACTACTTTTTTTCTTAATGTATCTAGAAACAAAGCATATATACCTTTAATGTATATATAACATTTTTACTGGCTTTACTTTCCTTCCAACGTATACTAAGCGTTTTCATAAAGAAAAAAGTTGAGATGTTTTGGAAAATATGTGAAATGTCTGTAAAATTTTCTCACAGACCTATCTGGAAATACATTTTAGAAAACTGAAATCCCTTCAAAAGTGCCCTTGGGAGATTTCCCTTGGGAGACTATCAAAAGCAGACTAATGTAGAATAAAAAAGGTATAAAAATCGATAGAGTTGTAAAGACTTTAAAAATTTCGATTGCGAGATTGTTTGAAAAATTAACGTACGTAATTTTAAGAGTTGTGTACAAAATGAATGTTGATTGTGGTTATAGAGAAATTAATGCACCAAATAAACAGAAATAAAGTTTCTCGTTGATTTTTTAATTCATCTTATCTTCGAATATTTTCACTTATATAGAAACTGAGGAAACTGACTTTTAATATTAAGCGATTTTATAGTAAAATGAATTTTACTTTATACATTAATGCAAAAAGTATAGACTGCATTAGACGCAGGATATCTAAAAATATTTCAGTTACTTAACTTACAATACATTTCTTTCAGAATATGATTATTAATGCTATGTATTTAAGTTATAGATCATTCAGGTAATTTATTGTATCGTAATTATTTTTTTAATATAAATAACAAGGATTTATATATGGGTATTAACAGTTTTAGTAATTTTTCATACATAGTCATTCATAATAAGCTTCTTTCCATAATATACATTTTAATTTTGTGCATTTACGATATACGTTATTCATATAACTTATTATATGATAGTTGAAATTAAAAAATACAAATGAAAAGGACTGATTAGTTTAAAAATATACGGACATTAACTTTTTTAGTAATTTTTCACTCAGTCACAGAAAATAAACTTCTTTTAGGAATATTATTATTAATGCTATGTATTTAAGTTATAGATCATTCATGTAATTTATTGTATCCTAATTAATTTTTTATATAAATATAAGGAGTGATATACAGATAACAACATTTTTAGTAATTTTTCATTCACAGTCATTCTCAATAAATTTTTTTCCTTAATATACTTTTAATGCGGTGGTTTTACGATATATGTCATTCATATAACTTATTATATGATAGTTGAAATCAAAAAATACCAATAAAAATGATTGATTAATTCATAAATATAGGGACATTAACTTTTTTAATAATTTTTCATTCACAGTCACTCTTAATAAACTATTTTCCTTAGAAATTCTTACTGTTGTGCATTTACGATATAAATCATTCATATAACTTATTATATGATAGTTTAAAATTAAAAAATATAATTGAAAAAGGATTAATTCATAAAAAATATACGGACATTAACTTTTTTAGTAATTTTTCACTCAGTCACAGAAAATAAACTTCTTTTAGGAATATTATTATTAATGCTATGTATTTAAGTTATAGATCATTCATGTAATTTATTGTATCCTAATTAATTTTTTTACAAATATAAATAACAAAGATTGATATACGGGTATTAACATTTTTAGTAATTTTTTACTCACAGTCATTCACAGTATGCTGTGCATTTACGATATAAATCATTCATATAACTTATTATATGATAGATAAAATTAAAAAATACAAATGAAAACAATTAATTTTAAAAAAATGCGGAATTTTAACTTTTTTAGTAATTTTTCACTCAGTCACGGAAAATAAATTTCTTTCAGGAATATTATTATTAATGTTATGTATTTAAGTTATAGATCATTCATGTAATTTATTGTATCCAAATTAATTTTTTTACAATTATAAATAACAAGGATTGATATAAGGGTAATAACATTTTTAGTAATTTTTCACTAACAGTAACTCATAACAAACGTCTTTCCCTAATATAAATTTTAATGTGCATTTACGATATAAATCATTCATATAACTTATTGTGTAATAGGGGAAATTAAAAAATACAAATGAAAAGGATTGATTAATTTAAAAATATATACGGACATTAACTTTTTTTAGTAATTTTTCAGTCAGTCACAAAATAAACTTCTTTTTAATATATTTTTAACGTATGTATTTACGATATAGTCATTAATATAATTATTGTAATATTGAATTAAAACAAATAACAGGATTGATTATAAAATAAACGTTAACATTTTTAGTAATTTTTCACTAACAGTAACTCATAACAAACGTCTTTCCCTAATATAAATTGTAATGTGCATTTACGATATAAATCATTCATATAACTTATTATATGATAGATAAAATTAAAAAATACAAATGAAAAGGATTGAATAATTTAAAAATATAAGGACATTAACTTTTTTTAGTAATTTTTCAGTCAGTCACACGAAATACACTTTTTTCAGAAATATTATTATTAATGCTATGTATTTACGGTATGCATCATCCATTTGAATTATTGAGTCATAGTTGATTTTTTTACAAATATAATTATAATAATAAAAATATATAATTGTAACTTTTTCAATTTTTTAAACATATATAGCATTGCTTTTCAACTTTATTTTCTGTAACTCAACTTAAAAAAGAATGGAAAATTTAAAACTCTTAAAATATTTGAATCTTAAAATACAAGAAATTGCACATATATAACTGATTATTTATAAGCAAAAGAGTAAAGCTTGGGTTTTTTTCTTCTTAATTTTTAAAACAAATATATGATTTATTTTCAGTTGATATTTATACAACTGATACATATTGAGAAATATTTATAAAATTTTAAATAACCAATAATATTACAATTATAATAATATACAAATTAATATATATTTTTAACTGTGTCTATGTCTTCCCTAATTTTAAATTCAATAATGAACATTTATTTAATTTTTTCATTAATTTGCAATTAAAAAAAATTTATTAATTTTATAGAACTGATTTTATGTCCTTACTAAAGTAGTATTTATAACTCTGAAAAATATATATATATATATATAAATATTTATATTATATAAAATATATATATATTATAAAATATATATTTATATATATATACATATACATATATATATATATTATTTACATATATATATTATATATTTTATACATTTATATACATATACATATATATATATATATATAATATTATATATATTTATATATATATATATATATATATATACATAACATATATATATATATATATATTTTATTATAAATATATATATATATAATATATATATAATATATATATAATATATTTATATATATATTATATATATATATATAAATATATATATATTTATATATATATCTTTATATATTTTTTATATTTTATTTTATTTATATATATAAAGTATATATATATATTTATATATATATAGTATATATATTATATATAAAATATATATATATATATATATATATATTCATTTCATGATTCATCTTTGTGAAGGAATAACAGAAACCAAATTAATATGTATGCCATTTATCGGTAGAATATTTTGACATGATGAAAAAAATGAACTATTTAAAAAAATAATCTATATACTTTATGCTTGTGATATTTTAAACAAACTGTTTAACTTATTATAATTGTATTCTCAAATAAATTTCTGTCTATTCTAT
>CM063510.1:163545688-163550688 GCA_032207245.1 Pardosa pseudoannulata
AATGATCTAGAGAGTGATTCCAAAAGTCCATAATCAGTTTCTTTTCTTCCGAAACCTCACGAAAGGTGTTACACATATATAAAACCGTTTCCTTGATTACCAATATTAATCTAGATTTATAATTTATAAAGACAAACTATAAATAAAAGTAGCGAATATATGCACTAATAAAATATATGCACTTTAAAAATATATAATGTATACACTACTTGAAAAACAAATTCAGTTACACACAAAATATCTATAAAATTTTGAACAACTACATTTGATGTTAAATCAGGATTTTCGTTTTTTACTTCATAAACATTTTTTAAAGCGATATGTTTTACTTTATAGAAAGAAAAATATTTGTTAATTATTTAGTTTTTTTCAATATGTTTAGTATCTTTAAATTTTAAATTAAAGATATATAAAATCCTACAATTGAAGAAAAAAATGATATTTCTCTTCAATTCGATATAAAATTTAGCTTCTAAACAGTATTTAAAGACAAGCATTTCAAAACTTGTCTTTTTGGTAAATAAATTTAAGTTTTTCCATTTGGGAAATTTTTTATGCTATTTTATAAAATTACTTTTCAAAACAAAATAATCTTTTTAAAGTCAGAATGCGAAAATTTAAAAATTATTCTTTCTTAAGTAACAGAAATTCATTTTATGATTTAAAAAATAAGCTTTATAATGATAATTTTAAAATCTGGAAAGTAATATCTACCTTAATATAAAACAGTCTACAAATTATTTTTTCTTTAACTTTCTTAGAAAGAAAATTTAGTTAATTTTAAGAAATGAAAGTATAAACCTTAGACTATTAAATAAGAATTTTTAATTGAAAAAGATAGTTTTGACTTTCTACATTGACAAGTATGTTTAAGAAAGATTTTTTACAGTGTTATATTTTTACAAGTGTAGCAGCGAAATATTAAAAAAATATTGACTGTAATGTAATATTACAAAAAAATATCCTAAAAATAGCGTCATTAGAAACAAACTTTAATAAAAGGGAAATTAATTTTGGTTCCACTTTCTTAAGGATTAGAAAAAAAATATTCTTCTTTTTGTCTTTGTAATTAAGGTTGATTTTAAGAACATTTTAATATTCATGAAAATGAAAAATTCCCTCTGAGTTGAGACGATGTTTTTTTGTTACTTTTAATTATTAAGATCCGCCTAATCATCTATTTTATTTTCGTTCGAAATTAATTAAACACACAAAAGGAGAAAACGAGATAAGGGAAAAAAAGCTTATTTTACTGTTTTACATAGGTTCTGATTTGTCAATACTTAATATATTAATGTATGTGTATAATTTTGTCTTATTTTGTCGGCACGTAAAAAGTGTCTGGTCTATTTATACCTATTGAAATACAAAATAAACACAAAAAAATTTCATTCCCCTAAAAATTAGAAAATTGGATTTCCAATATTGGTTACATATATCTAATTTTAATTTCATATATTTTGATATGAAATATAAAATATTATTAAGAACAGATATGGGATATGTTAAAACCATTTATTTATCCCTATTTGAATACTTTCAATGAACTAATTATATTAATTTTCAGTAAGTTCAGGTTTTAAAGTTGTAAGTCTACTAGCCTAAATTTAAAAGTTATTTTAAAATAATTTTTTAAATATTACAAACATTACATTATAATGATCTCTATAAATTTTTCTTTTGTCGCACGTAAAATGTGTTCCGTGCTATTTTACCTATTCAAAAAATACAAAACAAACACAAACATTTTCATTCCCTAAAAAATTAGAAAATCGATATTTACAATAATTGGTTGCATATATCTAATTTTAATTTCATTAAAATTCTATTATAATCATTATAAATATAAATATTGTTAAGAAGAGATATGGAATATTTTAAAATAATTTATTTTTTATCCTTATTTGAACACTTTCAATGAGTTAGTTATATTAGTGTCAGTAAGTTCACGATTTTACAGTTGTTAGACTATAAGCATAAATTTAAAATTTATTTTAAAATAATTTCGCTAAATATTACAAACGTTACATTATATGTATCTGTATAATTTTTTTTTCTAATTTTGTCGTGACATAAAAAAGTGTCTATGCTATCTGTACCTATTCAAAAACAAAATAACACAAAATTTCATTCCCCTAAAAATTAGAAAATCGGAATTTAAAGTTAATTGGCTACATATATCTAATTTCAATTTCATTAAAATTTCTATTTTGATACCGTGAAATATCATATATTATTAAAAAGAGATCTGGGATATTTTAAAATAATTTGATTTATCCTTATCTGAAAACTTTCATGAGTTAGTTATACTAGTTTTAGTAATTTCTAGGTTTCACAGTTGTAAGACTACAAGCCTAAATTTAAAATTTATTTTAAAATAATTTCTTTAAATATTACAAACATTACAATATATGTATCTCTATAATTTTTATCTTAATTTGTCGTCATGTAAAATGTGTCCGTGCTATTTTTACCTATTCAAAAACAAAATAACACAAAACATTTTCATTCCCCTAAAAATTAGAAAATCGGAATTTCACGATAATTGGTTACACACATCTAATTTTACTTTCATTAAAATTTGTTAGGATTACCTGGACTTAACCAGTGGTTGGTAAGTGTTAGTTTTAGTTTTGTATCCAATTTTCGACGTTTTGAAATGGTAAACAGTTTTTAATTGTACTAGGTTATCATTTATAATGATATTTTCTTTATTTAAAATTTTGTATTTTTTATAATTTTGTTTTAATTGTATACAAATTATATGTTTCTTCATGTAGTATTTAAAACAGTAATTGTAGTTTTTTCTGAATCACAAACATTTTCATTCCCGTGTGGAATTTCACCGATAATTGGTTAAACATTTATAATTTAATTGTTTTTATGTTTTTAATTCATGTTAAATAAAGTGGTTGTTTTTTTAGTTTGTTTTTATCCATTTTCGACTTTTTAGATGATATGGTAAACAGTTTTTAATTGTACTATATCAAATATTTTTAAGATATTTTTTTTTTAAAATATTTGTTTATTCTTATTTGCACTTTTTAGTTTTTATATTAGTTTCAGTAAGTTCCATTTTTTAAAGTTGTATGACTATTTGTATATTTAAAATTTATTTTAAAATATTTTCTTTAAATATTACAAACATTACATGATATGTATCGCTATAATTTTTTTATTTCGTCGTTTCAAAAATGTTACTATTTTTACTTATTTATGTTATCACAAAAAAATCTTCATTAATTAATTGTTTTTTTCACGATAATTGGTTACATATATCTAGATTTAATATTTTTAAATATTCCATGATGATGTCATGAAATATCAAATATTTTTAAGTAGTGATCTGGGATATTTTAAAATAATTTATTTAAACACTTTTAAAGTTATTAAATTAGTTTCAGTAAGTTCCATATTTTAAAGTTGTATGACTATAAGCTTAATTTAAAATTTATTTTAAAATATTTTCTTTAAATATTACAAATTATTATGTATTATTTTTTTATTAATAATTTGTGTTTATTTTCATTAAAAGTACTATATATTTATATATATATATTAATATAAAAAAAAAAAAAAAATATATAAAATATATATATATTTATATATATTTAAAATTCAGTTAAACTAATATACAGTCCTGATATTATATTTAAATCTCAGATGTCACTAATATCATATCTTTAATGGCGCACATTGGTAATTTTAAAAATTATTTTAAACATTTCAATGTGCAAATTTGTAGAATTTCAAGTGATTTATGTTGTAAACTATTGTATAGTAAGTTATATTAACAAACAATTTATTTTGATGTTTAAATATACATATATATATATATAAATATATATATATATATATATATATATATATATATATATATATATATATATATTATATATATATTTATATATATATATATATATATATATAATATATATATATATATATATATATATATATATATATATATATATATATATATATATATATTTATATAAATATATATATATATATATTATATATATACAATATATATACATCTATAATACTATACATAATTTATAAGAATAATCATCAGTAATTGGTGCACATTGGCATCTTTTATTTGCACAGGCAAACAGCTCTGTCGGAATTACAATACATATTTATGTATATTACTATTCTCAGGCGTCACGTAAGCTATATATATATATATATAAATAATATATATAAATATATATATATATATATAATATATATATATATATAAATATATATAATATATAAATATATATATATATATAGATATATATATATATAAATAAAAATATATATATATATATATATATATATATATATAATATATATAATATAAATAAATAAAATAAAACCATAATACGAAAAAAAAAAACAAAAAAAAATACGAAAAAAGAATACAATACAGAAAAAAATAAACATGATTCTCAAAAAAGACTCGAAATGTGTATGCTATATTAACCTTATATTTTCGGGAAGGGGAGAGGCCCCAGGAATGATGTCATTCCGGTAACCAATCACCTTACTTTAATTACTTCTAGTTTATTCTGGAAGGAGTACGTCACAATGCGCGGGAAAAAATAATTAACGGGCAGCGATTCTAAATTTAAGGTTCGAGGAAATGAGAGTTCGTTGATATGTTTAAGTAAAATGTGTTTTATAATTTTATTATTACATATTTATATGAAGTCTAACTATAAAAATAAAATATTTATAATTGTTTTACTTTATTGTAATAGAAGATATTCTAGTATGCTAAATTTAAGTTGAATTGGAGATTTCAGAATAGAGTAAAAAATAATTATAAGATTTGGAAGTATGTAAACGTACAAGTCAAATAAATGCTTGTAAAAAGCCTTTTATGAGGTTGGATGCTGTCAGTTTGAAGGTCACTTTTATTTTCAAATAACATCTCATCTGTATATTTCATAATACACAGCGCCCGCAACATAAAGTGACTGTCATGTTCCGACCAACCTCGCTAG
>CM063510.1:163558188-163569146 GCA_032207245.1 Pardosa pseudoannulata
AATAGTTTCAAAATTGTGTTCAAATACGCTTTTAATGTTACAGTTTAAATTATTATCTAAACCTGAATTTAGATATTTAGATTTTACTTTAAATCATAATGCATTGTATTTCCTTTTAAAAATGTGTGTGTGTGTGTTTATTTGTTTGTGTGTTTGTTTATGTGTTTGTGTGTGTGTTTGTTTGTTTATGTGTGTGTTTGTTTGTTTGTGTGTGTGTTTGTGTTTGTTTGTTTGTGTGTTTGCTTGTGTGTTTGTGTTTTTTTAAAGAATCTATCCCATTATTATCTAACAAAATTTTAATATCTGATTACATTAATCTGTAGACAGCATTTTTAGAAAAAATATTCGGCATAGTTTTCACTTTTTTTTTAATTTTCATTTTCATGCCCTAAGAGATTAATACATTGTATTGCAGAGTTAGAATATGAAGAGTAATTATAAATTTTATCATTTGATATAAAAATGTTTTATATAAAAAAATTTTAAAATAAGAAATCTAACTTTTTTTAATTATGTTGTTTAACTTCTTAATTAGAAAGTAAAAATTTCATTCTAATTAAATTAAATTTTATTGAATACTTCAATAATACCGTTTTTTGTCCTCTACAGTACAAATTATTTTAGAAACGTAGTTGATAATTTATATTTACAGTATATTCGTGACTTATAAACTAAAAAAAATTATCGCATATTATGACAATTGTTAAATATCAGTATATAACATATCTTATTATTAATTATTCAATATTCTAAATATAAAACATAAATTAACATTAGTAATTATATTTGTCGAATGAGAAACAAATTATACCAAAATAATAATGATACTAATTTTATTTAATTTGTTACAATTATTGTTTATTCAAAATTTAATAATTAAAAGGGAGAAAAATATAATTTTGTAATTAAACTTCTGGGCTAATTTGATTTGTTAATCAAATATTTTAATATTTTAAAAACTGATATTGCATTTAAAACATGAGAAAAAGTTTCGTTTTAATATATTGAATTAGAATTGTTTTTAAGTATTAAACAGTCCAAAATCTTGGATATTTTACAGTCGGGAACATCTTAAAATATGTTTTTAGTGATCATTTGTTTAATATAATGTTTTAATGTCTTAAATGTTTTCTTTAATTGATAATTTATTTCCTCATTTTTATATATTACTTAATTCTAAATGTCAATTTATATAAGAAATTGGATGTAAATTTCTACAGTTTTAAGCAATTGTTATTTTAAATATTTTTTTTAAGAAAAAAAGTATCATTCTTTGACATTTTAAAAAGTTGTTTTTTTAATAACAGTAAATTTTAATATTTGGAAATATGATATTTATTTAATAGCTCATAATATATATAGAATATATATATATAAGATTATAAATATATATATGTTCTTTAAATTTTGAATTTATTTAAAAACTATATATTATTATTTCATCCAAAGTATTAATATTTTGCTCTAGAGATATTCGTTTCTAAGAATATAACCACACTAAAATTTCCACTCGAAAAATTCCTCTTAAATTAGTTTAAACTAATCTCATACTGCTTTTTAATGCCGAAAAATTTTGAAAACGTAAATTAAAATACTATAAATTCGTGTACTTAAAATTTTGAATTTTAGAATGTATATTTAATATAATAAAGATTTATATACATTAAATTTTGAATTTTAGAACATGTATTTAACCTAATAAAGATTTTTATTCCTTAAATTTTGAATTTTAGAACATATATTTAACCTACTGACCATGCATATTCTTTAAATTTTGAATTTATTTAAAAACTATATATTATTATTATCTAATATATAATATTTTGCCGCAAAGATATACGCTATGGCCTTTCAAATCAGAATACAACCACACTAAATGTTCCCCTCTAAAAATTTCTGACAAATCAATTTAAACTGTACTCATACTGCTTTTTAATTTCGAGAAGTTTTGAAAACGTACAATTAAAATACTTAAAATAGTTTGTGTACTTTAAATTTTCAATTTTAGAGCATGTATTTAACCTACTAAAGATTTATATTCTTTAAATTTTAAATCGTATATTTACTTAATCAAGATTTATATTCTTTAAATTTTGAAATTTAGAAGTGATATTTAACGTAATAAAGATATATATTTTTTACATTTTGAATTTTAGAACGGATATTTAACCTAATAAATATTTATATTCTTTAAATTTTGAGTTTTAGAACATATATTTAACCTAATAAACATGCATATTCTTTAAATTTTGAATTTATTTAAAAACTATATATTATTATTCTCTAATATATAATATTTTGCTCCAGAGATATTCGCTATGGTTTTTCAAATCAGAATATAACCACAGTAAAATTTCCCCTCGAAAAATTCCTCACAAATCAATTTAAACTTTCCACGCTACGGCTTTTTAATTCCGAGAAGTATTGAAAACGTTCAATTAACATACTATAAATTTGTGTACTTTAAACTTTGAATTTTAGAATATATATTTAATATAATAAAGATTTATATACTTTAAATTTTGAATTTTAGAACATGTATTTAACCTAATAAAGATTTATATTCTTTACATATTAAATCATATATTTACCTAATAAAGATTTATATTCTTTACATTTTGAATTTTAGAACATATATTTAAACTAATAAACATGCATATTCTTTAAATTTTGAATTTATTTAAAAACTATATATTATTATACTCTAATATATAATATTTTGCTCCAGAGATATTCGCTATGGTTTTTCAAATCAGAATATAACCACAGTAAAATTTCCCCTCGAAAAATTCCTCAAAAATCAATTTAAACTTTCCACGCTACGGCTTTTTAATGCCGAGAAAGTATCGCGAATTTTCCTTAAAACGCCCGGGAGTTCGTAATTCTCTATAACGTGCATGAATATTGATTAACGAATCTAAATTTATACTGACACTTTCCCAATACTTTGCAACTTTACGGCTAAACAAAAAAATTTCAAAGTAGCATGCTATAAAATTTGGAAGAAACAAGAAATGAAAAAAATTATGTGTTTAAAATACTTAAAACATGCAACTAAATATTTATAATTTCTTATTTAGGTCGTGCATAGATTATTCTAAAAATACAAGCATATAGTCCAGCTTTTATTATTATTTTGCTAAAATGTCTGTAAGTATCCGTTTTCGTTAAAACGCCGAGTTTTAACAACGCTCGATTAACTTTACGCTTATAATGGTTTGCAGAGGACTGAATAATATCTCAATACTGAAGCAAGATAGCCGTTAACGCCAAAGAGTTAATAATCGATAAACCGATGCTTTTAAAAGTGGAGTTTAATTAATTATAACAAAAGCACGTGGTAATCAGGATTCTGCTTCATAGGCGTGGTTAATGAAACGTCAATTCGGAATAATTTAGAATTAAAGAAATATTTAGAATGAAAAAATATACTAATCTGAAACACTGAAAATATGATATACATTTTTCAGTATTTATAATTATATCACCTATTTCACTCACTAGAAAACGGAAAAATATTACTATTATGAACTACATGTTTGTAAAAAATTATATTGAAATTAATTCGTTATAAATAGAAAATATTCCTTTTTAGGCTCTTTAGATTTTTACCACACTCTAAAAAATTCTACATGATCGAGCAATTATAATTTTTTTTATTATAGCTGTTTCTAGTACAAACTAAATTGTTAAAAAACCGTATAGAAATACAGTACACAGAAAACGAGTATAAAAAAAGTCCAAAAGGATAATGTGTGATAATGTGTTTTATGACATCTGATTTTGGTACAAAAAAAATTGTTAAAAAACAGTATAGAAATGTAGTATACACAAATCAAGTATAAAAAATTTCAAAAGGAAAATGTGTGATAATGTGTTTTATGACAGCTGATTTTGGTACAAAATAAATTGTTAAAAAACAGTATAGAAATACAGTATACACAAAACGAGTATAAAAAAGTCTAAAAGGATAATGTGTGATAATATGTTTCATGACAGCTGATTTTGGTACAAAAATATTGTTAAGGAACTGTATAGAAATACAGTATATACAAAACGAGTATAAAAATTACAAAAGGATAATGAGGAGATGATGAGTTTTATGACAGCTGATTTTTGGTATAAAAATATTGTTAAGAAACAGTATAGAAATACAGTATACACAAACTAAGTATAAAAATTCCAAACGGATAATGTGTGATAATGTGTTTTATGACAGCTGATTTTGGTACAAAAAATGTTAAGAAACAGTATAGAAATACAGTATACACAAAACGAGTATAAAGAAGTCCAAAAGGATAATGTGTGATAATGTGTTTTATGACAGCTGATTTTGAAACAAAAAAATTGTTAAGAAACAGTATAGAAATACAGTATACACAAAACGAGTATAAAAAAGTCCAAAAGGATAATGTGTGATAATGTGTTTTATGACAGCTGATTTTGGTACCAAAATATTGTTAAGAAACAGTATAGAAATACAGTATACTGAAACTAAGTATAAATATGTCAAAAAGGAGCATGCACTCATTTACAAGAGAAAAACGAATGTAAGTTTAGAATAATTTAATTCTGAAAGGGAAATTTTCTATGAAGTTATTCAAAAAATATGAATGCTTATAAAATATAATTTTAAACTAACGATAAAATAAATGTGTAATATTTTTGAAAAATAAAATAAAGAAAATAATAGAATAGAAATGTTTTTCATGCAAACCGATAACGATATCAATTAGAAACGTTTCTTTCCTTTCATTTCCTTAAAGAGATAATTCTGGAAGAATGCAGACAAAATCAGATTCTTGCATATAATTGCTGCCAAAATACACTGATCTAACAATAAAGATTTGAGTTCATGCACATTAAAATTATTCACATCAAATATTAACACAAAATCACAAAATTGAGAGCAGTATTTTATGAATTGTCGCCCACGAATACGTTTTTGTAACTATATACCCCGAATTTTCTGAAACTATCTAACAAAAATGTCCAGGTTAAAAATAGAAACTATGAATCAAATTTCTGCTTCCATATGTTCTATTTTGTAGAGAAGTGTTATAAGTTGTATAGAAATAACTTCCTAGCTGAAATATAGAGAAAAAGTGTATTCAAAACCTAATGTGTAGTAATATTTGAGTAGACGCGCATGCTGGTAGGTAAAATAGCTGCTCATTTTTGTTCATTCTATTTTAAACTATGTGGAAAGAGAGTTCCAAAATCTGTATAATATTTATAAATTAATTATGTAATATGTATTCCTTTCACTTTATTTTTTTAAATGACAAAAAATATAGCTTTCTTTTCCTAAAATGTAACATTTTGTTTCGTAATAATTGTCTCCACAGTCTAAATTTAGAATAAATCAGGGTAAAGACATATGCTGGAAAGAAATTCTCAGAATCAAATAAGCTTTCCAAATTTTTAATGTTAAAATATTATCAGGAATTTTTTGATAAAAATTCCCGAGTTCGTATATTAATATTACGCATATGAACATTCATAATAGATACTAAGCTGATAATTTTTCATAGTAGTTTTAAAAATTTCTGCGAAAAAAAAGGACAATTTCTAAAAGTTTTATTCATAAAATTCGGAAGAAAAAAAAGAAAAAACTGCTGCTAAAAATAAATATTTAACTGAATTTATAAATTTTAAAATAATTTATGCTTGGATTTTTTAAAAATTACAAACATGCTTATAATTATATTTTAGCATCTATAAGTATATATTTTTCATAAGAGGTTGAGTTTAAACAACACTTGATTAACTTAACGATTGTAATAATTTGCTCAGAACTGAAATATATATTGGATACGGTTTAGAATTTAAAAAATGGATACAACATAGACAGAGATATTGTCAACCAAAATAACTTATAGAATCATTACTTTAACTCATTTTTCAAGAATTGTAGAAAATCCCTTTATATTATTTAGGAAATGTTAATTATAATTTTATATTTTAGGAAGAGTATTTAGTAACTGAATTTAATGAGTCACATATTTTAATAATTATTATATGTATATTAATCTGATTACTTAATGACAAAGATAAATCTTATATTCAAAACTTAATATTACGTTTTTCTTTATAGTTGAAAATATATTTATAATTATATGTAATTATTTTATAATTATATGTATTATATATAATTATATGTAAATTAGAAATGAAATATCATACTTTTTAAAAACTGAAGTCAATTGATGAAGTCTACTGATGAAATTGTGTTTTGGTAAATTTAATTTTAAAAATAATTAGAATTAAAGGCAATTAAACCAAATGATAGTGAAATTTTAGATCACATATGCTTGACCTGTTATTCCCTGGATGCAGTCTACAAAGCAAAGGAAACTTAAAAAAAAATTTCATAGCAGTAAAAATTAATTTAATCCCCCTTCTCAATATGCTAGAATGTAAATTTCAATTTTATAGACTATTTAACAATTATACGCTATTCAAAAATTTTGTATCCTTAAAAATATTTAATGTTTCATCACCAGGATGATATTCATATGCACTTGAAATTTAATAAAAAATTATGTCACCTTTACGATGAGTTTTATATTTTTATTAACTTTGCTTATATATTTGAATTTTTTAACAAGAGTATATAATCTAGAACTATTTATTAGTAACTAAGATTGTTTGTAGTTACAGATGTACAGTTTACAAAAAAAAAATTGCAAATTTTAAAATCTCTAGAAAAGATTATTAGAGATTTAAAAACTATAATATTCTTATATACATGGCAGAAAACACTTTTACAATATTTAGAAAAAGTTAATAATAATTTCAATTTTTTAAAGAATATTCTCTCATTGAGTCATATAATATTTTATTAATTATTGTTTATACGTTAATTTCATTATTATGTGATTTTACTATACAAAACTTTCATATGACGTATAATTATAAATTACATTATTTCATATTATCATTCTAGAAAGGATATTCCATCCTCAAACTGAATGATATATATGCTTTTATTAACTTCAAGTATACAAAACATCTGCATAAGGGATTTTTGTAGAATTTTCTCCGAAATAGTAATTTACATTGGACCCCATTATTAAAACATTGTATGCCGGACACGTACTAGTATGTTTTCTGAAGATTGATACTTGAGCTCGGGTCACTTTCTAGTACGGGATAGTGTAACCACATGGTTTGTTTGTGGGTACAAAAATAACGGTATATACAAGAAAAAGAAGACGGACGTTCTTGTCTACTACATAGATTCTGGAAACATTTAGACAAATAACAACTAGTCTGTACAGTATTACTTTTATGATTGCTCTTTCCATTTTTTATAATGTAAAAATGCTTATATATAACATAATTCGAAAAAATTAAAACTATATACTACTATTTCTATTTGATTTTTTCCTATTTATTATACTGTTATAAATGTATCGACTAAAAATATATTTTTTGTTTACAAAAATCTTATTGTTGTTATTTATATATTTCTATTTATATGTTTCTTTATATTTTAAATATAAAATAAAAAGTGTTGGTTAAAAAATTAAATCCTTTTCGATCTAATGAGCTTTAACTGAATAACTAAATTTACGCACAAAACACCCGCTAACGGTACAATTCCGCTACGAAATGTACCCGCACACAATAGGTTAAGAAGATGAATAAAATATTGTACAATGTTAAAAAAATGTTTTAAGTGTAATATGATTTGTGAGTATGAATCTAATTTATGACAGATCAAGCATCTTTATGCACCTAAATCCTGCCTATGCCAAAGTAAGGAAACGATGAAGTAATGCAATTAATATACTTTTAATACTTAATAGAAATAGATCAATTTATATCTTTGTTTATGTATTTCAATATAAAATAAGAAAAGTTGGTTAAAAAATAATAATTTTCGATCTCTTGAGATTTAACTGAATAACTAAATTTATGCGCCAAACACCCGCTCCCGGTACAATTCCGCTGCGAAATGTACCCGCACACAACAGGTTAAGAAGATGAATAAAATATTGTACAATGTTAAAAAAATGTTTTAAGTATAATATGATTTGTGAGCTGAAACTAATTTATGACAGATCAAGCATCTTTATGCACCTAAATCCTGCCTATGCCAAAGTAAGGAAACGATGAAGTAATGCAATTAATATACTTTTAATACTTAATAGAAATAGATCAATTTATATCTTTGTTTATGTATTTCAATATAAAATAAGAAAAGTTGGTTAAAAAATAATAATTTTCGATCTCTTGAGATTTAACTGAATAACTAAATTTATGCGCCAAACACCCGCTCCCGGTACAATTCCGCTACGAAATGTACCCGCACACAATAGGTTAAGAAGATGAATAAAATATTGTACAATGTTAAAAAAAATGTTTTAAGTATAATATGATTTGTGAGCTGAATCTAATTTATGACAGATCAAGCATCTTGTATGCACCTAAATCCTGCCTATTCCATAGTAAGAAAATGATGATGTAATGAAATTAATATACGTTTAATAGTTAATATAAATGTGGGATTAATGAGTAAATACTCTAAGAGAAATATAAATTATAATTAACATTTCCTAAATTTCGTAAAATATATCCTAGAATGTTTTTCACACATTGTATGCGGGAGACGAACTAGTACGTTTTATGACGACTGATACCTGCGCACGGGTCACATACTAGTACGGGTTAGTGTAACAACATGGTTTGTTTGTATGTACAAAAATAACGGTATATACAAGAAAACAAAGAGGAATGTTCTTGTCTACTACATAGATTCTGGAAATATTTACACAAATAAAAACTAGTCTTTACATTATTAGTTTTATGATTACTCTTTTCATATTTTTATAAAGTAAAAATGTTTATATATAACATAATCCAAACAAATTAAATCTATATACTACTATTTCTATTTGATTTCTCAAATTTACTATACTATTATAAATGTATCCACTAAAAATATTTTTTTGTTTACAAAATTTGTATGGTTGCTATTTATATATTTTTATTTATATATTTGTTTATATATTTCAATATAAAATACGAAAGGTTAGTTAAAAAATTAGATAATTTTCAATCTATTGAGATTTAACTGAATAACTAAATTTAGGCACAAAACGCCCGCTCCCGGTACAATTCCGCTGCGAAATGTACCCGCACATAATGTGTTAAAATATATTTGGTGATGCGATAAGATTTTGGTAGAATGTACACACAAAAATTCAGTCTAGCATACTTGAAGAGAAATGTTTTCAGATTTATAGATAATATTCATCAACTTGATTTGATAACCTGTCTCTTTTGTAAAAAAAAATATTCCCCAAATTTTTATTTCCAATCACAAATATTCGTTTCAATTTACACATCACATACTACTATTTATTCTGAAATGGCATATTTTCAAGAGACTGAGAAATTTTACGCCATTTGTAATTCTTATTTAGGACGTTCAGCCAGAATCTTGTTTCAAGCAATAAATTAACGTTCGAAAAATAGAATAAAAAATGTTCTTAGCTCTCTAAAGATCCTTTATATTTCCGCTTTTCGGCGTTTTGTTTTTCCTCTCCCTTTTTTACCAAAATTTATAGCGTGTCTGGAATTTAAATATTTCTGCCAACTTTCCGAACGAACTATGTCTGCAAAATTTATCTTTCGTAGAATGTGAGGCTGCTACAGTATTTTCATCCTTCCTCCCACTTCTCTACCAAATTTCTATATTTCAAAACTTTTAGAATGCATGTGCATGGGAAGATAAACTGCATCAGTAGAATTTCTTTTAGCGTAATAAATATGTTTGCACCATAAAATCGGAAAAATAAAAACACTATATCCCTTATAAGTTATTAATATAATATATTTCGATAAATTTACACATCAGCATAAAATATGTATTGTGAGCTACTCTATATTTCAGTACAGAATGTGAGTACACGTGTAAGTTTTTAGATTTATTCAATAGTACTATGTAATGGAATGTTTATCGCAACACTAGTCTTGGCTATTTTAAGAACGCTAGTGTTTACGTATAGGTATTTGCCGACAATAACAACTGCAAGAAGGAAGCATTTTTAAATATGTTTTAAAGCTGTTTGTCTATAAAAGTATTCAAATGAAGGTTCTAACGTATATATTAAGCTTTATTCAGTTAAATTTACAGGATTATTTGCATACTCGTACTCGAAAAGAACAGGCTGTTATTGTTGTTTTTCATGCCACTCGGACAAAACAAACACGATTGAGCCTGCAGGCTGTATTATTAAGGCTAAGGGATGTGCCTTTCGCTATAATGAGCCCCATTAACCCATTAACTCCCGGATATTTCTGATAACTATATATTAGTAAATACCTAACATAGAAGCTATTACATACACCTGGAAGTAAAACAAAATATGAAATTTAAACACCTTTAAATATGACGTCAAGTTATCATTAGTGAAGAGGAGACATTTTAAAATATAATAAGATGTCTTTAAAAAAAGGAAAACTTCGTGATAAGAGATTTATTTGCTATCATATATGAGAAAATTACTGAAAAGAGATGATTTATTACAAATGCCCGGATATTTCTGATGACTATATATTAGTAAATACCTAACATAGAAGCTATTACAGACACCTGGAAGTAAAACAAAATATGAAATTTAAACACTTTTAAAAATATGACATCAAGTCATCATTAGTGAAGAGGTGTCATTTTAAAACACAATAAGATGTCTTTTTTAAAAAAAAAAAGGAAAAACTCGTGATAAGAGATTTATTTGCTATCATATATGAGAAAAGTACTGAAAAGAGATGACTTATTACAGATATGGCTTTTCGCCATGATTTTGACGGGTATGCGTTCAGAATACCGGTCATAATACGGTCCTATTCTAAACTTGAAAATCATAAAATGCCGATCGAAATGACCAAATTATAGATAAGATTATATTTGAAAACTTGGGAGATTATTCATAAGATTAATATCT
>CM063510.1:163574246-163589246 GCA_032207245.1 Pardosa pseudoannulata
GAATTATCTATTACGAAGGATGGTTGAAGAGGAATACAACTATTCTTTTATACTCGAGATCGTGAGGTTGAATCCCACTGTTGTCATGGCAGTTCATAATTATTAGTAATCGGATTTAAGCAGTTGGTTTCGGTTTAATTATCTCAACATTGTAGTGTGCTTCAATTTAAATCAAATTATTTCTCAATATAAAATCATTTCAATGTATGTATAAGTATGATTATGTGTATATACTTCTTTCATATACAACTGGATTTTTTAAAATAATTTCGAACACAATTTAACAAAGATAATATTCAAATGGAAATGGTAGACATTGGAATATGAGTGGTACACATTTAAGTTATCAGTATTATATTCTTTTTACTAGGAACATAACATAATAAATTTAATGAAATCAATTTTTAAATAATTTTTAAAACTTTAAGTATTATTGAAATTAGAGAATGTTTTCCCAAGTGCAATAAATATATTGTGCAATTTAGTTGAAAGCTAGAGTACAATCTTGCACAATCGGCATTAAGAAATTGTGCTATCTGCAGGAATACTGCTATTTCTCTATTTAAAAACTTAGAAGATCATTATACTAAATATTGATATCCTATATATCATCCTAGAAATCTTTGCTAAGTACAAATTATATTTCTAACAAATTACAAAATACTTTTATTTTCAAATGATTTGTATGTATATAAATTAAGCATTGTACGTGAAACGTTTTCCTTTTTTGAAAACATTGTTATGAGAACAAACAAAAGTGCAATGAATTTATAAATCCATCCAAATACAGATTGCAGTCAGAATTGATAATTGTTTGCTAATCAAAAGTGTTTACTGTTATCATTGCAAATATATTAATATCATTTCAAAAGTTAATCATTTCTGTGATAATTTAACTTTTAAAATATTACTTATTATCTACATTAAAATTATGTTTAAAGGGTAATTCTATTTAGCACCTTAATAGTTTTATTTTTTTCACGCATTTGATCCAAAAAAATGTCTAATTTTTAATTGGATATTTTTTTTTCATTTTACATTTGTAAGCTGGAAGATGTTAATAAAAGTAATATGTCTAATCGTTTCATGCATGTATAAAAACTTATTTTACTGGAAAAAAATAATGTTTTCCCTGGAAGTATTCTTTTCTCTCCTTGCACTCTAGACATTGAAGTTACGTTAGATTTGTGCATAAAAAAAATACAAATATTTTCGATTATACTTAATGCATAATTATTTTTGAAGTCAAATAATACAAGTACATTTACTTAACTTGTTTTTTTCAATGATCAGATTTAGTGTAATAAATCTCAATAAGATACAAGAGGCATAGTCCAACATCGCAGTCTGACAAAAATAACTATTTTTCTAAGTCTTTGGGAGCTACCATTTTTGTTTACTGAGCATACAAAAAACTAATTTATGAGTCTTAGTCTGTAGGTGGAATTACCTCTAAAAATCTCTCCCAAATACTCAAGCTAATGTTAAATCAAAAAATAAAAGATAAAAACTTGACATTTACATGACTAATTTGACCTTAAAATACAAAAGATGGTGCTAAAACAGTGAGAATGATAAAGAAATCAGATTGGCCGTACGCCGTACTGACAAAACATGAAGAGTACAATAACTGCGCCCGTATGATGTAAGTACAAAACAGGTAAAGTTTTAAAGTATTTTATAAAATTTATAAAAAAGATAATGCTTTTGTCACAATATTAAGGCTAACGGGGATTATATTAAGACGTACTCATATTGTTTAATATTTTAAAATTTATCAGTGCACATTCTTTTAAAAATTCATAAATGACAGATTATTTTTATTTTCATGATTTTATGGTGTGAATATATTTGTTATTTGAAGAAAAACTTTTAGAACGTACTAAAGATATATGCATGCAGCGACATTCCAAAAGTTTTGAAATATAGAAGTTGCGTTAGAAGAGAGGGGATTGCAGAAAATACTTGAAACGGCCAAGCTTACTACGAAAGATAAATTTTACAGTCCGAGTGCATTTTAAAAGTTGGCAGAAATATTCAAATTCCAGACACGGAATAAATTTCGGTAAAAAAAAATAAGATGAAAAGCTGTAAAAACAGAGTGAATTGTAAACAAAGATGTTTCGAGAGCTAAAAATGTTTTTCCTACTTTATTTTTGAATGTTAATTTATTGCTTAAATCAAGACCCCCATCTTCACTTCTAGAATAAATAAGAACTGCTCAAAAAGTTGAGCTTCTGAATCAGCTGAAAATTTCTTATTCAATCGTTTAATGATTATAACTTGTATGATTCTAATTCTATATCTTTAACAAAATATCTTTAACAAAATTTTTATGGAGTAAACCGGGAAAAATAAATATGAAATTTAAACAACTTGGAATATGATAGCCTGTTTTAATTAGTGTCACAATTGAAAAAAGGTTTGCTTCACGCCGCAGTGAATATTACAGGATCTCACAGGAAAATTTTGCAACAGTACCTCCTGGACAAAATCTTCCTGTGAGATCATATATATATATATATATATATATATATATATAAATATATATATATATATATATATATATATATATATATATATATATAAATATATATATATAATAATATATATATATATCATGTAATATATATATACATATTATATATATATACATATATGTATATGTATATATACAATATGTATATAAATATAAATATATTAGTATATATATATATATTATATATATATATATATATATATATATTATATATATATATATATATATTTATATATATATATAATATATATATATATATATATATATATATATATATATATATATATATAAACATCATTGTGTTTTATTTTAGCTTTATATTATTTCTAAACATTCAGTTATTTACGCAGTTTTTCCTTACACCCCTAATTTTATTTAGAATATATCTATACACAGGGTGTTTAAAAAATGACCGGTATATTTGAAAAATCAATAATATCGAAACAGACAGTGATAGAAATACACAATTTATTGCAAAATGCTTGGGATAATAGTAAATTTTCAAGCAGACAAACTTGTAAAATTAGTTAAAATACTCCACAACAGATGGCGTTACAGTGTGGAAAAATCTAAACTACAATAATATTCTGTGGGGACTTTTAAAAGACCAGGTGTACCGCCACTATCCAGAAACATTTGCATAAGTCTAACAGTATATCTGTTCTGCATGTGAAGCCATCCCGAGTGTGACGTTTAAGCGCGTTTCTGATAATTTCATTCTGAGAATACGCCATATTATTACTGAGCATGGTGGATATCTGAAAAATATCGTATTTTAGATTTTTCTAGATTGCAGTGACATCTGTTGTGGTATATTGTAACTAATTTTAAAAGTTGATGTGACTGAAAATTTATTATTGTCTCAAGTTTATTACAATAAACTGTGTATTTCTATCATTTTCAGTTTAGTTTTCTTTGATTTTTCAAATATACTGGTCAATTTTTAAACACCATGTATGTATATATATAATATATAATATATATATATATATATATAAATAATATTATATATATATATATGTGTGTAAACGTTTTTTTATAACTTGCCCTTTTATATTAGTTTTATATTACAATATTATTTTTCTTTTTTCAACTGTGTGGATTAGCATAAAATATAACAAAAATTAATAATAATATATTATCATCTAAAAAACTATTTTTTCCAAAAATTTCATGTAAAAAAAGTGTTGTAAAAATATAAAAATTAATATTTAATTTCATATAAATATGAATTTTATTCTAAACCGTAACTTTAGGCTAACCAAACGTAAGGATAAGTCAAAGTTACAAGTTAAATTATAAATAAACGAAATACTATCCCATGTTCATATGTTTTACAGCTGTGTTCTTTTGCTTAAATTTGCTTCAATAAGTATTATAAATGCGCACTTTTCAAAAATAAACCTCTGATCATCACATGTTTTAGAATATTAATTAAACTTCACTTTTAAAGCATTCGATTTGTAACTATTTAGCTTTGAGATCCAACTTTTGTGTTTAGATATAGTTCTATTTCTTTGAACCTTTTAAGCATAATGTTAATAGAATGTTGTTAAAACTTAAAGCTTTAGCGAAAACAAAAACTTACTGGCTTTTATAGAAAATAGCAATAAAAATATAAATAAAACTACTTATAATTTTCGAGTAACCCACACATCAAACTAATAAAAAATTATTAACAGATAAGTATTTTTAAATAGACCTTTTTATGAAAACTTTCTTCCGAATTTGATAGCATAAAAGTTTAGGAAAATTTTCTTGTTTAGTCGGAAAGTTGCAAAACTATCGGAAAAGTGTCAGTATCAATTTAGATTCGTTAATCAATATTCATGCATGTAATAATGAAACATGAACTCCCGGGGAAAATTCGTGATACTTTCTCGGCATTAAAATACCATAGCGTGAAAAGTTTAAATTGATTTGTGAGGAATCTTTCAAAGAAAAATTTCTTTTTCGAGATACTTTCTAATTTGAAGCTCCTGGAAGACTTTCTCTAGAGACAAATGTTTTCATCTTGAAAGAAAAGTATGAGATATTTATTATCTATATATTCTAGAAATTAAAAAAAATAACTGTTGCAAGTTGAAGTGTTATACTAATCAATCTACAAAAAACTGGATTTTTTAGAAAAATATATGTGTGAAAATGAATTCAGTTCTGAGCATTTTAAAACAATTACCTTAAAAAATTTTCAATATTGAGAACAGTTATGAATAAAAAAGTGTCAGCTGTTTACTGTATGCAAATGTAAACTTACAAAACTTTAGCTTGATTTTTCTCAAATTGTGTTTGCTTTTTCATGTATCGCGTATATTATTTCAAAAAGTTTAAAATGTTTTTTCGTGTAAATCTCTTAGATAGTACACAATTTAATTTCATACGATTGAATCTAAATTCTCTTGCATATTTCCAAAAATATTTTTCCAATTATAAATTTTTAATTATTAAGAAAAAAATTCATATTTTCTTAAATATTTATTTATCTTAAATATATACAAATTTAAGTTCAAAGTTATTTTTAGATACTGTAGTTTGGCTTAAAACACAAAGTTTCTCTTAAACTTAATTATATATTAAGTAATCATGCGTGTTAGCCTTGATATCATTTTTCTTAACAAACATGTGTCTCAGAGCATCCCCGCCAACTTGGCGATAAATATCTGAGTACAGTAGCCTAACATTATTTCCTGATCTAGCCGTGTTCAAACAATCTGTATACATATTTTAATTTATATTACATTTGTATCCAGTTCTACTTGTGAAACCCATTTCTTATATATTAATTGGGTGCAATTCTAAAATGAATTATATGTATTGAACAATTAATGGTTCACTATGGCTAATTTTTAATAATTTGGAGCTGATGGTTTTTAAATTGTTGATGAATTAATTGCCCAGATTAATGCCCATTTAAGTGCCCATAAATATAAATGCCCGGTTTATAAGTGATTTTGGTTAACTAAGTAAAAGTTTACAATTATATTACAATAGCTCACTCTTCAGCAATTTAACCCATTAACGCCCAAATTATTTTTTTTTTCGATATAATGACATATAATTCATAAATTGGGTGTCTTTTACTATCAATATGAATATTATTATGGAATTTTATCAATACACACCATAGTTTTTAAAAAATATGCTGATCTAAAAATAGATCACTGGGCGTTCGGGGGATATATTTTAGCAAATACACAACAATCAGTAGTACTTCAATAACGTGGTAGAAACGAACCAAATAGATAAAAACTAATGTGTTTTGTTTTAAAAAACGTTAATTTATCCAGAATTTCACAATATTACAGAATGTACTTAGTAACGTTCAGTTATTTAAAATACAAAATTTTAATGTTTCTACAGTTTAGTGTGTAATTTAATGAAACATTTCTTGCATAAAGTGGCATCGCACTTCACAAAATAAGTTAGACCTTCCTTGGCACCCTAATAGTCGACAGCCCTTTCTTTGTCCCCTATTGTAAATCCATTCTATCAAAGCGAACATCATCACTGACATTAGCTGTTAATGATGAAGAAAACTGTAAGGTCGATCTTTCAAAACCTTTTTTCCGATTCAATTTTAGATATTTTACAGCTCTTCCAAAATCTTTTATGGACATAAATCACCTTTATGAGCATTTTTGGGCAGAATACTTGCATTTACTACAGCACTATCAATTATTCGAGTGAATAGACAATAGTACCATTTTTTACCTCTTATTGCTATTCCGTGTTTCTCTAGAGGCCAGCCATGATGGTCTTCCATATGTTGTTATAATTATTTATTAAATTTGGTTGTGGGATTGATACTTTTTCTTTTTCTCAGAAGACCATCTTTCAATTTTGATGTGCACTCAACACTATCAAAATGTGTAGCAACAGCCACGCTCTTATTGTCTTTCCATCTAACTATGTGATTTAATTTTTTAGTCGAACCGAAAATCATAAGTGTTACATGCATTTTATCAAATCCTTTGAAGACTATCATTTTTAACATTTTTAGTATAGCGAATTGTCTCATCCACAATTACGTTATACACTTCATCAGAAAACAGTTTTTCAAAACAATCAACTGGAGATGCATTTGCAAGATAATTTTTTATTGCCAAAATATTATCCTTATAACTTTCGATTTGACCATTTGGTATAATTCGGTTTTTTCTTTTCCAAACAATTTTTGGCTTTTCTGTTTTTTTAATTTTTAGGTTTTCTCTCAGACGTTGAAGGTAAATCTATTTGATCACATTCATCTTTTGATATTACTTCTATTTTACCAACAATATCATATACAAATAGTTAAATTATCATCATCTATTTCCTTTTATCTGTCAATTCATCTACATGAGGTGGTATGGCAATAATTTCTTCAATTTGTTCTAAAAACAGATAATTAACTGCATCCTGCGTTATTAGATGCTTTTCGACTCATATTTTCATCTAAGGGTGAAAAAACGGAATATTACCAGATAGGTAAGGAAAAACGCCCGAACGCCCAGTATCTATTTCTAGATCAGCAATATTTCGACACTAATTTTTACTATTTATATTTATTTTTAAGATATCATAGCTTTATTCTAATAGCTACATCTATGAAGATATTAAAATACCAAAAAAAGTTTAACTTACTGGCATCGCTTTGCTGTTTTCATATGGCTAAAAATCTAAAAACTACGGAACGAAATGCGATTCTAAATTTCTCTTATCGCTTTAGATCAATTGACCAACAAAACAAAAAAAAACACCTGTTGGTAAACAGGTGCATGCCTTGTCTTGCCCCATGTGCAGTGTGGAATGTTTGGTTGAAAGTCATCTAAAAGAAAGCGAATTTCACGCTATGTTTAGCGATCTAAAAATAGATCACTGGTCGCAATTTAAGCACCCCACAAAGAAAGGGATTCAATGTTCGGATGGAATACTTTTATGTTTTTGTAAACGTTAAATGCTTATTTAAATTCGCCAAAAGTATAGATGCATTATAGACGCAGTGCCTTTTTTTCCCCAAAAACTTGTGTATTTTTTGGCAGTTTTATGGGGCAGTGAGTAGGTTGATGTGTTTGCCCTGACTTTAGTGTATACTGTTGAGCAGGGATGGGCAAAAGCCGGCCCGCGGGCCAGATCCGGCCGTTTTACTTATTTTATCCGGCCTATTGAAAAATCCTGCATGCAATTTTTTTAATCTCTTATAAGCAATTATTTTGAAATCAACAGTATTTTTATGCGTAGTGTACATATAAATAATGAAAAATATATAAATACATGAAAGTATTATAACTTTAACAGCTGTGACCATATCCTTACTTTAATGTATGCAACATACATACTCTCATAAAGCGTGTGGTCGGCTTACTACATAGAATTGAAAGTCCACTCCTCTCACTCTTCGAGGGACGACAGACCGCATCACGCGCGCTGTTTATTTTGATTTAGCTCTTGTCGCATGCTCGTCATTTATTTTGAGACTAATGTTTCTTATTTTGCAAATATAATAATAAATTGAAAAAGTGGACTTTTTCTAGGTAAAATTTTAAAACATTGGTTTTATTTTATTGCAATAATTAAATTATTTATTTGTAGTCCTGTGTCAAATGAGTCAATCTAAAAAAAAAGAAAAGTTGATTTGGAGTGCAGATATTTCAATGAAGCTTGGACAGTAAAGTACATTTTTACAAACATTGAGAAAAAAGCAATTTGTTTAGTTTGCAGGAAACAATTGCTGTTTTCAAGGAATACATTTTAAACAGGTATTATAAATCAAAACATCTAAAATATACATAACTCTTTAAAAGATCTTCAAACTGCAGCAGGAAACCAAATGCTTTAAAATGATACTTATAATTTTTTGTCAAAAAAATTTCTTGGGTAGGGAAAAAACTCTACCCAAAATATTCGGGTGTGCACAGAGTACGTGGTCTAGTTCTCTGACCCAGGAGACATTTTGAAAATTTCATTTTGGCCCGTGCTTAAAAGTATTTGCCCACCCCTTTTGTTGAGCATAATATCTCCCATTTCCAATTTACATCTGCTATTAAATTTTTTACAGTTCTTTTATTACAAGGGGGAAACCTTTCCTCACATGTTAGATTTTCTATAATATTAGTGCTAATTAAAATGATATATATTGTTTATCCTGTGTTAGGGTTGACTTAAGAATTGGGTTCCCCCGCCAACTTGGCGATAATGGTTTGAGTATGCTCGCTTAACATTTTCTCGTGATCTCTCCGTGTACCCAATTCTTAAGTAGACCCCATTAATGGTTTGTTATACCTAAATTTTTTAAGCATTGCGCACTTTTAATATATAAGAAATCACTTTGTATATATTATATATACAGAATGCTTGGACACGGTGAGATCTTAAATGATAAGAAACCATGAATTGTTCCCCTTGCAGCCTAAATTTGTATAATGATAAATCTCAATATAAAAAATATATCACAACCGGTTGCCACTAGTTTAAAGAACTTATACAGTTAAATTAACATTTACTATCTTTATCCAATAATGTATAATCGTATGAATTTCACAAATCCTTTACATTATCCGAGAAATAGCGAGAAATGTTACGAGGACTACTTAAGAATTGGGTTCCCCTTGGCAAATTTGGCAAAAATATTGGCGATATTTACTAAAACACAAAGGCAATCCATCTAAACATTGTGTTTCTTGCTTTTTCTGGCAACTTTAATTAAGGCACAGCGCGCCATCATAATATAATTATATACTCTTACTTAATTAAAGAAAACGACTAGAAAACCGGACATTGATATTTATATGCAATTAATCACTTAATAGTTTACAAACGCAACAGCTCCAAATTATTAAAAATCAGCCATAGTGGCTTATTATAGCTAATTATTTTAAGCATTTCGCACTTTTAATATATAAAAAAAGAGTTACAAAAGTAGAGTTGGATGCAAATATCATATAAATTATAATATAGATACAGATTGCTTGGACACGGTGAGATCAAGAGAAAATGTTAGGGGACCATATTTAAACTATTATCGCTAAGTTGGCGGAGGAACCAAGTTCTTAAGTCAACCCCATTAATGGTTCACTATGGCTTATTTTAAATTATTTGGAGCTGTTGCGTTTGAAAATTATTAAGGGATTAATTGCCAAAAATATAAAAAGTTAGGTTTTTAAGTCGTTTTCTTGAATTAAGTAATTCTATTATGATGGCACACTGTGATTAATTAAAGTCGCCAGAAAAAGCAAGAAATACAATGTTTGGATGGATTACCTTTGTGTTTTAGTAAATATCGCCAATTTTTTCGCCAAATTTGCCAAGGGCAACCCTATTCTTCAGTAGTCCCACTGTGTTGATATATATCCTAAATATTATTAATCTGTTATTTTTTAAATAATGTAAAAAATATAATTATTAAGCTATTAAGCTATTTTTATTTTAATAATGCTATAAACTATGAAGCTGGTTTTTTTTAAGTTTTGTTTTGTTAATTTTTTCAAATATGCCATGTGACCTCTGCCATGTTTTTTTACTTGGCGATTTTTCAAAACACACGTTTTTCTGTTGGCAGCCAAAAAAAACATGGCGGATGGGGACGGCGTCTGTAATACATCTGTTTCTTCACCAAAGTTTGTCAAGGGGCACCCTATTCTTCGGTATTACCATAGTAAAAAAATAACACTGATGATACAGAAATCTAAAATCAAATCTGTGTATTTACAAAATCTGCTACAGTTGATCTCTTTTTAATTTCATTCAATTAATTACGTTCATCTAATTTAGCTATCTACAATATTTCATGGCACAGAGCTTTTACATAGAACATTTCATTTTCGAAACACTGTTCCTCTCTCGTCTGGTAACAGGAACACTCTGGGGGTTCTTTCAACTGGCTAAGCAGTACGCGGCGACGAGGACAAAATTCTAAATGCGGTGAAATTTTGAAAATTTTCTTTCTTTTCCTCAATTGAAATTTGGTAGCAAATCCGGCTCCCAATAAAACTCCGACAGCAAAATATCCTAGCAGATTTTTCCATGAATACATCGAAGCTTCAATATAAGGATATTTAATGTTCTTAATTATAAATAATCAAACTGTTAATTTTAAATTAGTTTGTATTTTACCATTTTTGATTTTTAAATTGATAATGAGTTAATCTTCTAGCAATAAATAAATAAAAACATGTTTGATTTTTGATAAATTTTTAAAAACCATTGCCATTTTTGTTTCGAAAATGTATATTTTTAAAAATGCTATTATAATTGATTTGTTTACTAGGTTACTCTTGGTGTTCTACCATATTTCAGTCGCCACATGTCACTGGTGACTTCTGCGTCATAATGATGTTAGAGAGGGAAATTTATGGACTAGCGGATCGGGACAGCCAATTTTGGGTGCTTACACTTCCGGTAGAAAATTGATTGGCTTACTGGACTAGCGGATCGGGACAGCCAATTTTGGGTGCTTACACTTCCGGTAGAAAATTGATTGGCTTACTGGCGCCATCTATTCACTAATATATTAACTAAAACTACTTAATTAATTGGACAGTTATTTTATTATTTTATTTACATTTTTGACAATATTTTCAGTCAATTTTCTCCTTTTTATTTGAATTTTATTTAATTTTTTTACTTTTATTTTTGTTAGTTTTTGTCGTTATATTTTTTTTTTACATTTTTGACAATTTTTAAAATTGATTTTTATTTTTAACTGTCAATTTTTTTTATCTTTTTTTATTATTTTGAAATCAATTTTTGCTATTATAAACTTTATACCTCAAGCTGTCTAAAATGTGCAGTAAACAGCCTGTTTTTTAAAGATAAAAACATTGTTCAGAAAAAATGTTATAATAATATAATAATTTAGAAACTTACATTTTTCTATCAAAGAATATCCATAAGTTTGAATTTTACTATTCCTTTAAAAATTATACAGCAATATTGAATAAATTGGCTGTCCCAAAAATTGACCCCAAAATTGGCTGTCCCGATCCACTTGTGAATTTGGTACCCTAAATACGAGAGGATCGGGACAGCCAATTTTGGTGCTTACACTTCCGGTAGAAAATTGCTTGCTTCTCAATTTGTTGTAATGAACAGTAAATAGTCTGATTTAAGCATGAGAAAATTACTCATTGAAATGTACTGCAATATAGTACTTTAGAAGCTTATATTTTTCTATCAAAGAATATTCAAGAAAAATTCTCTTTTACTCTTTATTAAGTGAAATAATTATTCAATATTGCTGTATACTTTTTAGAGGAATAGTAAAATTTAAACTTATGAATATTCTTTGATAAAAAAATGTAAGTTTCTAAATTCTTATATTATTAAAAACATTGTTCTGAAAAAATGTTATATCTTTAAAAATCAGGCTGTTTACTGCCCATTATAGACAGATTGAGGTATAAAGTTTATAATAGCAGAAGTTGATTTTAAAATAATAAAAAAAAGATTAAAAAAACTGACATTTAAAAATAAAAATCAATTTTCAAAATTTTCAAAAATGTAAAAAAATATAACGACAAAAACTAACAAAAATAAAACTAAAAAGTTAAATAAAATTCAATTAAAAAGGAGAAAATTGACTGAAAATAATTTCAAATATGTAAATAAAATAATAAAATAACTGTCCAATTAATTGAGTAGTTTTAGTTAATATATTAGTGAATAGATGGCGCCAGTAAGCCAATCAATTTTACCTTACTAAATACCCCTCTCCCGCGATTTCTGACGTCATTATGACGTAGAAGTCACCAGTGACATATGTCGACTGTAATATGGTAGCAGCCTAGAAAGGCGATTTCACACAGTAGGGCAAATACTCAAATTATGACAATTCTCGCTTTAGTTTCAAACGGAAGGGCAGTTTATTGTTTGTCTATTGGCTGTTGGAAATATAAAACTGAATACGAAGGGCATTTTAATAGTTGGGGACGTTGCTACAAATTTCCTTATATTACTCCTTTACATTATATTTTGTGATTGGTTACTATAGTTACTAGTTGTGATTATTATATTATTTATTTTTTCTAAAAGTTTGT
This sequence comes from Pardosa pseudoannulata, assembly GCA_032207245.1. Lineage (NCBI taxonomy): Eukaryota > Metazoa > Arthropoda > Arachnida > Araneae > Lycosidae > Pardosa > Pardosa pseudoannulata. The sequence goes on from CM063510.1 coordinate 163,586,799, forward strand.
GTTTCAAAAAATGGCAACTTTATTATTGTTTATTTTTTTTTTTTTAGAGTTTTGGTTTGGTTTGGTTTAGAGCGCTACGGTCTACTTTTTGCAACACGAGGGCTAATGAGACCGGGACCTACTGCTTAAAGCCGATTCCGAACGGCTACGAACATCCATGCCATTGTGGGACTCGAACCCACGAACTCCGGTTCCGAAGGCCAGCACCCTAACCATTTGGCCATCGTTCGGCTTTTTAGAGTTTAGAATTCTTTTCTAAAGTTGATGTTATAATAAAAATGGCGTTTATTTGTCGGTTAAAGAGAGTTTTTTATTTAGAGTTAAAAGAGAGTGATTTGTTTTAACACTAAGATTAAAAAACATCAATATTTGGATTACAGGACAATTTCTAACGCAAAATATCCTAAACAGGTTATTTTACGGATATATCCAGGTAAATAAATACCAAGATTGAATTTTATATTTCCTATCACAAATTCGTTAGATTTTAATGTTTATTTGTTTATAATTTAATTTATTTCTTTTTTCAAGTTGGATTCTTATCTATCATTGTTGATTTATTAATTTTAAGCATCTAATCTAAATTATTTTGGGCTTGACTAAAGAACTGGGTTCCCCCGCCAACTTTGCGATAATGCCTATAATATTGTCACCTAACATTTTCTCCTGATCTCACCGTGTCCAAACAATCTGTATTTATATTATAATTTATATGATATTTGCATCCAGCTCTCCTTGTGTAACTCTTTTCTTATATATTAAAAGTGCGCAATGCTTAAAAAATTAGATATAACAAACCATTAATGGTTCAGTATGGCTGATTTTTAATAATTTGGAGCTGTTGCGTTTGTAAACTGTTAAGGGATTAATTGCCCATAAATATAAATGTCTGGTTTTCAAGTCGTTTTCTTTAATTAAGTAAGAGTATATAATTCTATTACTGTGGCGCATTGTGTAATCATTAAGTCTCCAGAAAAAGCAAGAAATACAATGTTTGGATGGATTACCTTTGTGTTTTAGTAAATATCGCCAATATTTTCGCCAAATTTGCCAAGGGGAACCCAATTCTTAAGTAGTCCCACTATTTTGCCTAGGGAACAGATGCACCTACCAAATTTGCCATTTTTTTAGTATTGTAACGTCACAGCTCTAAAACAGGCAACTTGGTAGCGTTATCGCCGAGCAGGGTTCTTCACAGGCCTGATGAGGATGACTCATCGAACACAAGCGAGGTGGAGATGAAAAAAGAATTTATTATAGTATATACAGATATTTACATGAATTACATCCTCGGCGCGCTCATTCATCCTCGCCCGCCGGACAACAACTCACCAGCGTCTTCTCCCACACCAAACGACGCTTGGCCCTCGTGACGTCACTCGAAATCCCCCACACCCCTATCTCTCTCTTTCCCAGAGGAGAGGTTAGGGAGGTGAGAATGGAGGCATGGGGACCCCCCAGATAGCAAGAATACGTTCAACTGACGTCAGAGTTAGCCGTAATACACAAACAAATACAAATAGAAATAAATTTCCAGTAGCGTGATGCTACAGTGTGTTTTGTGGATGTCGAAGTAATAAGATGACCCATTATACATGTTTCACATAAAAACAAAATCAAAAATGGCATAAATTACTTGATTTACATTAAATCAAAATGAAAAATGACGAGTATTACGTTTCACTTATAAGCTGTATTTGGATGTAATCGAACGTGTTATACAATTATTTGCAGATGGAATGTAAAGAAATATAACTATACTATATAAAATACATTGAAACAATAATTTGAGACTACTTAAGAACTGGGTTCCCCTTGGAAAACGTGAAGGTAAGGTAATTCCTCAGCTGACCCAGGCGTTTCGCTCATACAGCAGCTTTTACTGAAAATCAGTCGCCACAACCGCAACCACAACAGCTACAAAGCGGCTGCTGACCTACTCGAGGTTCCGTCTTGGCTCAAGAATTAATGTGGTCGACCCCAGTAAGAACAAGCTCTACATAGGCAAGGATCAGAAGAAAATGTTAGGACACCATACTTAAATCATTATTGCCAAGTTGGCGGGGGAACTCTGTTCTTTAGTCAAGCCTAAAGACCAAGACAGTATTTTATATTTCCTATCACAAATTCGTTAGATTTTAATGTTTATTTGTTTATAATTTAATTTATTTCTTTTTTCAAGTTGGATTCTTATCTCCAAGAGTTAATTTATTAATTTTTAGCAATTAATCTCAATTTTGTCTCCAATTTGGGGAACAGATGCAACTAGCACGCATCCTGCCAATTTTTTACCACCTAAATTTAGTATATATTTTTGATCGCTAAATAATAATATGACGCATCATAATTGTTTCACATAAAGCCAAAATAAAAAATGGAATAAATTACTTGGTTTACATTAAATCAAAATGAAAAATGACGAGTATTGTTTTACTGGCGAAATTCTAG
>CM063510.1:163604246-163614246 GCA_032207245.1 Pardosa pseudoannulata
TATATATGTATATATATGTGTGTATGTATATATATATATATATATATATATATCGGTATGTGCGTATGATTGAGTATATGTATATAATATAATATGAGTACATATATAATATCTATAATAACAAAGAATTTTAATAAAAGCACAATTAGCAACTTCAGGTTTAAGCTTGGACAAGATTTTATACTTTCCACAAAATTATTGACAGTTTTTCATACTGAAGAGCAGTAGTTATGCTAATCCGAAACGTCTGTTATGAGGAATAGAATGTTTGCATTTTCTCCACGAAATATAAAAATATAATAATGTGAATTTCAGAAAAGGATAATAAAACAAAAAAGGTAATGAGACCGGAAATTTTGCTTCCAAATAAAAATCTAAATTTCCATAAAAGTTAAGGGAACGATATTAACATACTCTGTCTCCCTCCCTCAAAACAAAATCTATAATATAAACACAGGGAATATATGCGACATGAATATTTCATATGATTTTTTGTTTATGTTCCTTATTTTCAATTTCCTAGCGTAGTAGTCGAATATAATTTCATAGATTATTTGCTTCCAAAATGTTCTACTAATATGAGAGGGAAAACATGCTAGTAGTAGTTTATTTAAAAATTTCCTATTTGGCTTGTTTAATATATTATGTCAGTTAATATTTTATTACACATGCATTATTTTATATATTCAACTCAATACTGTTGTAACTGTAAAAATACTAATAATATTTTAAAGTTGATATGTAAATCAGCATAGATATATGTGTGATGCAGAATATTTTTTTACAATTTGACTCTATAGAATTCTCATCATTCAATATGGAATTTCAATTTTATGGTAGAGTGTTTCACAGGCTTTAGTGAGATTTCTCTTAAATTTTTATTATCACTTGTATTTAGCTTCTATTTCACGTCAGCTCATTCATGCTATATACCAAACGCTAACCGATTGGTTAGATCGTATGTTCGAATCCCACTATGGCATGGATGTTCGTAGACGTTCGGAATCGTCTTTAAGCAGTAGGTCCCGGCCTCATTGGCCCTCGTGTGCAAAACAGTAGATCGTAGCACTCCAAACCAAACCAAACCAAATCATTAATGCTATATATAGATACATTTTTGTACTTGTCTTCTTTAGTAGCTATTATGAGCCGAGGTAACTCTGTCGGCAAAGGCAACACTGTCGTAACTGGAGGGTTGCGGGCTGTTGATATGTTCAATAAACTGTTTTTTCTTTCACCGGCAGTGACGTCATACTTTGGTTTTCGTATTTTTCTCGTATATTTACAGGTACGCTTCTTTGGGTAGTTTTTATGTACTCTGAACGAGGAATCTAGCTGTGCAGAGTTTATGTGATCGTGTTGGGACATCCTGTAAATATATATATATTATTCATATACCTTAAATTGGTCTTCTTCGAGATATTATGTAGAAGGTCTACGTTTGTTTTCAGATGTGTTCTTACGCACTGGTACTCACGCACACACTCTCTCTCTCTCACACACACACACACTTATCTATAGAGATTTGGTTTGGTTTGGTTTTTAGTGCTACGGTCTACTTTTTAAAAATATTAGGGCTAATGAGACCGGGACTTGCAGCTTAAAACCGATTCCGAACGGTTATGAACATCCATGCCTCTGTAGGATTCGAAGCCACGATCTCCGGTACCGAAGGTCCGCACCCTAACCAATCGGCCATAGTTCATCATTACGTAAAGAGTAAATAGTACTTTATTTCATGCTTCTTTACATTTTCTTTAAAAAAGGAAATAATTCGTTTCTGTTTGTTCTGTAGTCTTCGTACTCCTTCAAAATCAAATTAATGACTTTGTTCATTTCCGTACTTCGGAGGTTAAATAATTCAGCTAACGTGATTGCCCATTTGCCATTCTCATAGTCATGCAGAACTTCAAAGCTCTGCTCGACATTTAGAAAACCGCATTTTGACTTCGTTGCAACCCAGATCACTGACCAACTAATGAAATGAAACTGGTGTGAATGACAATTTTGCTGACAGATGTGCAATTCTTCCTTAACTTTACCGATTGTAATTCAAACAAAGACCTTAGGACACCTTCAACACTTGATTGTCGAGTTCCTCCCTCAGTTTCTGTGAATTGTGTAGTAGGAATTCCGTACCTGAAGGGTGTCGGGAGAATGCGAAAGAGATAGCAGATGTTTCTTAGAAAGGGGGGGACCTCGGGAATGGACTTCTCATGTTATTCCTTTGTCTTATATCCAACCGTAAACCCCACCTTGAGGTCTTTTGCTCAAAATTAAAGCAGGAAGTGACTAGAATTTCCCGAAAAATAAAAAGGGCAATCCCACTTGGTGGCCGTTTATTAGGGGGGTGGGAGTCGGGTCGCCGATGATATAGGTTATTTTACCATTAGGTCTAAGAGTCTCAAAAATCCGTGCCATGAAAAATTGGCCGTTTAAAAGGGTAGCATCTATACAGGGGTGGCCGCTCGGAGAAGTTTTACTGTATATATATGTGAGTCTGCATATACACATATAGGTAGAAATATAGTACATAACTATCATATATATATATATATATATATATATATATATATATATATATATATATATATGTACAGAGTGGTGAAATATGAGAAAAAGTACAAATAATCCTTTGATTGACAAGAAATGCTGCAGTCACGTAGCTTTATAATACTGAATTTTCATTAATTATTAGATGAATTCAGATTTTCGTCGTTAACAAAAAGACGTTTCAGTGTAAACACAAATATAATTTAACATTAAAGATATATGAGCACCCTTCATCTTCATATTAAGTATACAATATGTGATTATGCGAGGTGTTTAACCACCGCAGAATCAAGTAATTGCCTTCATCCGTTAAAACAAAAGTTTTTAAATCTGAGTGTGGCTGGATTTGGGAAGCAAAATATTACTGTACACGGGTATATAGACCATTTAATGTTAGCCTCCGACTAACAGATATCGTCTTACCAATGACAGCTTCAATCAAATACGTTACACATGTAGAGGTCAAGCTTCAATTCCGCTTGGCTACATAAACAATATATCTATATTCCGTAAGGTTTCGTAACCCTTGAACGACCAGCTATAGGTCTTCTAACATTTGTTTCTGGTTTAGAATTGTTTCCATAACAGTGAAATACCTGAATGGTGACACCTAAGAAACGAGCAACACCTGTGATAGACTATTCTGGTTCAATGCATCCGACAACCCGACAACCCTCAGAAACTTCCATTCTTCTTTTGAAATCCATAGATATACGTCTATCCTGAAAACTAATCATACGAATGATTTATATAACTTTCATATATATATATAGAGAGATAGACAGATAAATAGATAGTTACAGGGCGAGATAGAATATATAATACATTTGTTACTGATATCCTATAATATTAATTACTTAAATTGCATAAAATACAGTACATAATATGATTCTCCAAATTAAAAATTACTGAAATCATATAAATGATATCTAAAGGAGAGTAAAATATATTTTTCCAACATTTATATAGTAAAAAAGGAAAACTGTACAGAAATTACAAAAAAAATCTCTCTCTACCGTAACGTTACGTTGTATTTTTCTGTAATATTAAAAAAGTAATCCAGAGACAGATAAAGTGCATAATTATTTCACACTTCAATTGAAAAGCAAACAAGCGGTACACAAATATTAAAGGAAATATTCCCGATAGACATAAATATTTATTTTTATTTTTATTCTGTTTAGAAGTTGATACTAACGTTCCTTGTCTCTACGAAACATATTTTTTTAGTATTAAACAGAGTTTTCGTAATTAATGCAATTCTTCTTTTGTACTTCTGGAATCGGTTGACATTTAGTCAAAGACCGGTGAATTGCGAATTGTAGAATCTTATGACTAAAAGGGAAATATTCAATTCGATTTTTCGTAATCGAGTTTCTTATAACAATATATACCAATTTCGTTATGTTATCAAATAATCAACAGATCTAGATGTTTTCACTTTTGTTCATAATCTATGATTCTATACTCCTAAAGATACTTTTATACAATATAATTCATGTTACGATATTTTTATAGACCAAAAATAAAAATGACTATATTGTATGCTATATAAAGTGGCAGAATATTGTTTAGACTTTCGTTACACCTGATCTATATCAATACATATCTAAGATATTTTTGTCTTGCCCTGTTCATATTATAACAGAGTTACTGTTATGTTTTGTCTGCTCAATTCAATATATCGCTATCGGAATTAATCTTGATACATGTTATCATCATATAGTAACATATTATATTTGATTGATTCCATACTGAGTGGGTAGTTTTAATATTTCAAAGAAAAAATATGAAAAAAACTCCCATTATATAAAATCCATGCCATATAAATATATTTTTATTCGATTAAATAAAAAATAATATTTTTAGATACTTATAAATTTTTAAATATTCTGTTACGAATTAATAAATAATAAATTAGCAATTAAAATAATGTATTATTTCAATTTTAACCTTAATAAATATATAAATATTTAAATACTCTAATTGAGCTTAATTGAATTAAACGAATATTAAACTCGGAACAGACACACAACACTGTGCATTATTAAAAGTGTTTATGAATCATTTTGCATTCTAAAGAAACTATATAATAAATTTAAAGAAACATTTATTATTTATTATTATTTTATTTAAAAAAAAAGAAATTTAACGTGATTAAGTAAATTATGCTTAAAATTGTATGTTAATGATTTGATAAAGAGGCTTTGTAACGTACATCATTCTTTTAAAGGTAACTGTGGCTTTTAGAAACATAAAAAAGAAATTTATAAACATGTCTAACAGTTTATATTATTAAAACAATCATTTTATGGAATATTTAAATGAATTTAGAGGATGACGGTTTGTTTATTAGAGCTTTGTTCTCATATTCACATACGCAAAAGATATAAAATAAACATAATAAAAACTTTTAATTTCACTAAGCAAGAATTAATAGTACAAACCGGACAATAAAATATTATTTTGACCCAAATTTAAAAAATGAAAAAGTTTTAGTCAAGCTATTATGAGATTATCAATATTTATTTTCAAAACCTTACTCCATAATTTACAAACAAAATAAACTAAAAAAGAATTTAATAATAAGTATAATGCTATGACACAAAATCGAAACGTTTATGTTCTTGTGGTAGTGAGAAATAAAAAGCATTGTCAAGAGTATATTTGTAAAGATGGTTTCATATCAAATAAATTTTTTATGACACATGCAGTAAAAAAAATAGAACAAAAATATACCATTAAGAGCATTAATATTTGTAAATGCGTCATTTTCTTTCCTTAACATTTTATGGAGTTGGCCATTAAATGCTTTTCCAATTTTTTATTAAGAGCATTAATATTTGTATATGCTCAATATACTCCCCTTTAAATTTTATGGAAAAAACATTAAATGCTTTTCCAATTGTTTAGTCCTAAGTGGCTTTAAATTTTTAAATCATTTTAACCTGTAAGTATGTCAAGATTAAATATAAATTGTTGTATTCACATAATTAATCATGATTGAAAAAAAAAAATAATAATATAAAATATATTAAAATATAATATTAAATAAATGATATATTTAATTAAATTAATGAATTTATATATAAAATTTTTATATATATATGTTTATAAGAAAAAATATATATTTAAATATATATGTATGTAAATATATATATATATAATGATTTAAATATATATATATATATAAAATAGTATAAATATATATATATATATATATATATATATATATATATATATATATAATATATATATATATATATATATATTATATATATATATATATATATATATATATATATATATATATATATATATATATATATATATATATATATATATATATATATATATATATATATATATATATATATATATATATATATATATATATATATATATATATATACATATATATATATATATAATATATTATATATATTTTTATATATATATATATATATATATTATATATATATATATATAGATATATATATATTTATATATATATATATATATATATAATTTATATATATATATATATTATTTATTTTATACACACACATATATATATATATATATATATATATATATATATATATATATGTATATACATTATATATATATATATATATATATACACAATATATATATATTATATATATATATATATATATATATTAATATATATATATATATATATATATATATATATATATAATATATATATATATATATATATATATATATATGTATATATATATATATATATATATGTATATATATATATATATATAATATATATATATATATATATATATATATATATATATATATATATATATATATGTATATATATATATATATATATATATATATATATATATATATATATATATATATATATATATATATATATATATATATATATATATATATATATATATATATATATATATATATATATATATATATATATATATATATATATATATATACATAGAGAGAGAGGGGGAGAGAGAATGAGAGAGCACACTCATTCAATATAAATTAAATATGATTATAATATCATTTACTCATTTTGTAGATATTTATGCACAAACGTACTAAGCTGAGTAATAAATATTCCAGAAGTCATTGCAATATTATAAAACAAACATATAGAAATTTTAATTTTTAATAGACGAACCTAGCATCCATCACACTGAAGAAGTACACATGTGAGAATAGAAATATGAAAGGAAAAATGTCTCTCACGCTTCCAATATATAGACTTCTAAGAAATTTGATCACATTTAAATCCCTTTATGCTGGTCTTCGATATCGCAGTTCTTGTGTTCGCATCCCACTGTGGCATAGATATTCGTAGTCTTTCGGAATACTCTTTAAGCTGTAGATCCCAGTCTCATTAGCCCTTGTGTTTCAAAACAGTAGACCATAGCACTCCAAACCAAACCTTAAACCTTAAGTACACTGTATGTGCGTGTGTGTGATCTTGCGTTAAAGTCTAGGTCATTCGGGCTTATTTATACTTGATTCGAATATGTTTAACCACAGTAAGATGAAATACTATGTTAAAAGTTAGAATAGAGCTTAACAATAAATCGCTTACTTTTCTAGCATTATATATATTTACAATGATATTCACTTGAAGAATAAGAAGTCTCACACTTAAAACGTCCTATTTATGTGGTCCCGAATTTATATAACTATATATTGGTATGCCTATACACACATATATATTATATATATTATATATATATATATATATATATATATATATATATATATATATATATATATATATATATATATATATATAATTCAGAAGAGCAGGTAATAATATCTATGATGAATGTATAAATTCTCCTTAGGAATTTAATCCAATGTCTAGACAAATGCATTGCAGCATTTGTAAGGGACGTTGAGCTTTAAATTTATATATGATATTCTTTGGCGAATTATTGGCATTGAATCGTAAATTCTGACATCCTACTCTAAAATTCTTAGGTTTTTTAATTATTATTTTATTGGTACTATGTGGGAAAAGTATATCCTTTTATATATATATTTATAAATAATTATCCGTTAGCAGTTAGTATGTACTGAATGATTTAAATTATTATTATTAAAGTGCAACAATTTACACTAAAGTTTTTGTAAAAATATTTAAACCTTTTACAGTTCATTGCATGGATGACAAAATTAAAGAAACTCATAGACAAACACACACACACACAGATAGAAAGCAAAAGAAACATTGGATTTAATTGCATATATACAGGTTGATAGTGAGACATGGTTTAACAGTATATTTTCATATGGTTGTACGTTTACACTTATATTATAAAATGTAGACTTTCCTTAAACTACTGAATTGAGTACCAGAAGCCATCTATTTATTATTGCTATATTTTGTAGCATGCAATTTACAATTTTCTATACAATTTTTTATCGTTACCACTATGCGTTTATCCCACAATGCTAATTAAAACTTTTAAGTTACATGTACTCAGCTATCAACCATCTGCGTGAGACACTAAGCGGGATTAAAACGATTGAAACGGAGTCGGGGGAGATCATGTCTCTAAAGTAGGTGATTAAAATCTCATTAGAATAATTGGTGAACGCCTTTCTCGCGGATAAATTAACCGACAGGGGACAGTCTGTTCACAGAGATATTGAAATATTAATCTGCATCAAAGGCATGTTTTTAATCTTAACTTAAGATTAAATTCAATTTTAATAGCTTGTTGTTTATCGCTAGATATGTCACTAGGATAATATTAATGAAGAAAATGAATCTTCAATCATCTTTAAAATAATCTATAATGTTGGTCAATTTTCAAATTACTTTACTGCCAAACATTTTATTATTTAAGGTTTTTGAAGCAAAAAGACATGAGAAAATTTAACATCGAATTACTGTATCCTCAGTATTTTGGATCAATGAATACTTCAGTATTCCTGATCAGAAAAATCTTTCCTAAGGAATTCATTTCATTAATTTAAAATACTGAGGCTACAGTAATTAATATCAAATTTTCTCAAGTTCTTTTGATAAGTGAATTTTACGAATATATTCGTATAACATTTAAAAAATATACATTTGTTAAATTGGTTTGGTTTTGGAGTGCTACGGTCTACTTTTTGCAACATGAGGACTCATAAACCCGGGACCTACTGCTTAAAGGCGCTACGAAGATCCATGCCATAGTGGGATTCGAAGCCACGAACTCATGTTCCGAAGGTCAGCACGCTAACCATTTGGCCATCGCTCTGCTATATTTAGTAAATACAATTTGGAATACTCTTTTATTTTATTTATGCTACTAAATATATGTATTAAGTTTTCAAAGAAATGTGTCGCATCATTCGATTTTCAACTTCACTGTAACTATATTTAACCACTTTTCAATGTATATTAAAACACATCCCTTGTCTAAAAATCTTCTGATAACAGAACTAACATCTACACGACTCCTTAAAATGAAAAAAAAGAATGCTATAAAGTACTTTCTGAATGCCTCCCATTTCTCCTTAATCAACAGCTATAAACTTTATTTCCTCAGCTCTTCCTTTATACATCGAAATGTAAGTGAAACTCCTTTATTTAGAGAGCTGAAGAAGGATACACTTCGAGTTCATTACATGGGTACAAAACAACATATAAACGAGAGCTTTTACAAAAATTGAAAATGTACTTTCTTTTTCAGATTTCGCAAAGGAAATCTTACCTTACGTCCTTTATGTACAGAAGCAAGTTTTCAGATATCTTTTCTTTACCAAATCTGGCAACAGCTAAAAAGGTTTTTAGTTGAAAAAAAAAGTTCCATTAATGGAAATAAATTCGAGCTACTTTTATTCCATCCCATGATGATTTGTTATAGGTTACATAAAAATATTTACTTTACTTGGGGTGATCTTCTATTTTTTGTTATTTTGGTTCTTACATTTGGGTGAAAACCTACATGTATTTTGTTTCAAAGATTCAGTTTGATGAAGTTTGAAATTGGAATTCTTTACAAAAGCTTTCAAGAATTATTTGTAATTAAAATTACAGTAAATTTCCCTGAACAATAAACTGGGTTAATACTAGAGCATATATATATATATATATATATATATATATATATATATATATATATATATATATATATATATATATATGTGTGTGTGTGTGTGTGAAAATTATTTAATTTTAATATTTCCTTAAAAACCTATTCTCTCCTATTTTAATTCCTTAAACTCTTTTTCCCAGCCTCTAAATGTCTTAATCAAAGGAGCGTTCTCGACTTAAAATTCTTTCGATTCATTTCTCAAAGATTTCAATCCTACAGATGCAAATTTTCTGTCCATTCAACACGTTTTCCAACTGTCGCCGGCAAATGGTTCCGTGATTTTCTCTGACTCTTAAATTCGCTGACTAAGCGGGGAAATTCTT
>CM063510.1:163616746-163631299 GCA_032207245.1 Pardosa pseudoannulata
GGGGATAAATTTATCTAATTTTGTATATCGTTTATTGTTATTAAAATCACGGTGTCGCAAACTGATCACATTAAACGGAGCCCACAATACATAAAATAAGATAAATATAAAAGAAGAAATGACGATGATTTTTTTTTATCTTAGGAAGAGTATGTGACATTTAAAGAAAATCTTACATTACAACGTTATTTCATTAGAACATTATTCCTTACTTCCAATTTTTTTAATATTATTAGCACCTTTTACTTTAGACAGGATTAATTTTATTTACAAATAAAACTTATTTTTATGTTATAAAGGAATTCTCACAGGGTTTCAAAATATATAAAGCTGAAAGAAATGCATATAAATAAAAATATATGTATTGTCTATTTAACACGTGTTTCGTACAACCATTTCAGATTACGAATAATAATATTTAACTGCGAATGTTTTCTAATGATGAAATGAACTTGACACAATAACTTCTATTTTGTAAAAAAAGAAGTTAATTTACATTTATGTATCATTAAAATGAACTAAGTAGAACATGGAATAGGATTATTAGCTTTTGATTAGAAAGCATGCATTACACGTTTCAAACGAACTTTACATCGCTTTTCCATTACGTTTCTCCATTTTTCGTTTTCTAGTTTATTTAATTTTTATTTAGTCTTCTTAAACAAGTGTTTCTCATTATATCCTGAAATATACATAATTCGTTCGTGTGATTGGGAAATATGTATAATTCGTCGCATAATTTGTGCCTGAATATTAATGTATTTGTGTTAGATTATTAATGATATTTTCTAACTGTTTTTAATACCTTGTTCTAAGTAAAACAAAATATTGTTATTACGATAAATGTCATATCTGTAATTTAGTTAAAATTATTTATTCTCACCAGGACGGACGGAAGTCTGAACATTTAAGTGTTAAGCCTGTATGTACGTGACAAAAAACTTTAACTTCGAAATTTAAATATTCATTTTGACATTTGTGAACTAATTATGACTAGTTTTCTCTTAACATCTGTAGATACGTACACACTTACGGACGTACGGATGTATGTACGTATTATATCGCATATATTATTATTTGTAGAAAATCGAAACTTTTTTGTAGGATAGTTGGTTGAATGTCTGCTAGTAAAACGTCTAGCTGTGCTCTTCTCATTTTAACTTAATTTTGAACTCTATATGAAGAAATATTTTGGTATAAAAAGAATGTATGCTTTATTGATTAACTGAAAAAAAATATTAACCGTAGAAGGTTGAATTCTTGTATTTAAGACATTGATAATATCATGTTGATATTCTACTCCTTTGGTGGCAATTTGAATATATATAACAAAAATTCAATAAAAAAGGTATATTTTTTTGTAGGGGGTGGTCAAAAGTAAAATATATTAAATGTAAAATGTTGAAATTTCGTGTTTAGGACTATTATAACCTACTGCTGTACTCCTCATTTTTTGCAATCTGTACTGCATACGTTGAGGTAGCGCTTCGCACTCCCAAGACACAGGTCCGAGGTTCGATCTCCGGGCTGAGCAAGTTTGACTCAGCCTTTCATCCCTTCAGTGGGTAGATAAAGTGAGGACCAAGCGTACTTGGGAACTAAACACTGGGGGTACCGGGTAAGAATGACCACCCAACCGGAACATAACCCCAGGACCCTTGGTCACGTAAACGGAGATTTGCACCGTAGACCCTGTCCAACTATTGTCTGTTGAGCCGAGAAGTTTAGTTTTTATAGCACTGTATAACAATACATTTCGATATAACGTACAATAATAAACGGCTTATTGCAATTTTCAGTTCTGTAGTTACAACTAAAAAATGATCAGCCGTTAAAGTGTTGAAATTTTGTATTTTATTGCTAATCCAAATTTATGGCAATCCGAGCGTTTTATGTTAAAACATTTCTTTATTTCAAAACAGGTTATCTGTATAATGTTGGGAATTTATATTCGGGACTATTGTAATACTTACTTATTCATCTGTTTTTTTAATTGTAATCTGCTTTGTATATAAGAAAAATTATTAAATATAACTTATTTTATCGCTCAAAGGTATAGCTAAAAAAGCTGTTAGCTGTGGAATATCAAATTCTTGTATTTGAGATTAATATAACAATTATTTGCGTTCCCCTTTTTTTAACAGCCGTTTGAACTCTATATAACTAAAATTTTCTATATAACGTATTTTAACCATTTGAACAATAACCTAAAAAACCATTAGCTTTGGATTGTTGAAATGCTGTATTTTGGAGTTTTTTAACGTGTTTATTTTTTACCTCATTATTTTGATTGTAATCTTCATTCAACATTATGTTAAAAATTAAGTTTTGGAAATGCCCCCAAAGTTATGCTGCAAAATCTCAACATAACGTGGGGAAAATTCTGGAACACAGCTAAAAATCTATTAGTATTCAAATTATAAGGTTAACACCATTCTAACACCGAGTTGTGTTCTTCCCTTTTTGAACACAATTTTCACTTTTCATATCGAAAAATTAAAATGTAAGGTATATTCTTGCTGTGGGGAATAACAGAAAACTAATTAAAAAAGGTTTAAAAGTTTGTGTGTCTCAATGTTATAATCTAAATTCAATCGGCAACCATGTATAACACCCAATATAAAACCTCATTATAACCTTTATAAACGGTAACGTTTTACTACAATCCAACTCAAAGATACTGCTTATTCATACGTATTGGTAACAACGATTTCTATACATTTGAACTAACTTTTATTGTCGTTTTTGGGGAAAAGGAATAGGAAGGGAAAAGGAAGGTGGATCCTTTAACTCCAACAGGACCAATGTATATTCTTTCTGAAGTAGAAATTCTCAAAACACATAAAGCTTTCTACCAGTTTCAACTAAATAAGTAGCACCATCCATCAAAAGTAATGCACTTTAATGATTTTTCTTCATTCTAAAATCTTTACAAATGTTAAATGTACTATTTACTAGAGTATATGTCGATAAGGTAGTGTGTAAACATTAATGCCATCCTATACAGATGAGTTAGATTAAAAGTAACGAATGCATGTTCTCATTTTCGTTATTGCAATAGTAAATATATCAAACAAAAAACTTTTGTAGCTTGTGATCCCATTATGATTCCAACATGAAACTTTGAGGATTAATTAACAATAATATGAGCAAATTTTGAGATTTTTTTCAAACTTTTAAAAACTTGGCTTTTTGAGAAATTTAAATTTTAAATTTTAATTTAAATTTAAATTTTTAAAACATTTTTCAAATCATCATGTGTTGTATATCATATGAAAGCCCATTTAAAAAGGTTTAAAATAACACCTTGCACATATCTCTAGCTTAATTAGGTGAGTAGCAAGTGTAATTTAAAGGTATGCCGATAGTGCACTTTTTAGACAAATCTGGCAACTTGAAAGCCTTATAACTCCCAAACCAATTATTATTTGAACATAAGATTTGGGGATTTTTTTTATTACCATGAAGTCACTTACTATACCAAATTTAATCAAAATTGGAGGGGGTCAGGTAGAAACCTTGTGTTGATTTGATATGGAATTACCCAATTGCTACCGGCTTGTGTAAGGACTGAGACCGACCTGTGTGTGGATCATCTTCGACACTTTCGTGCCCATCCCGAAAACATTTAAACCATTCAAAAGTTTTTGAGTGGGATAATGCTTCCTAGACATTTGTAAATTTGTTTTAAGATTTCATAGATTTCCGTAGCTGGCTTGCCCAATTTGAAGGGAGATTTAATGTTAATTCTTTGTTCCATTTTCACTTCGACAACAGGAATTTAAGAGCTGCATTTTAATGCCCTTTTCCACGAGAATCACTTGAGAATGGAGCAGATTACATAGCACATGCTCAAGAAAAAGGTATTTATTATGGAATTATTAGAGCCATCATCCGGCTTTTCTTTCTCCTACAGTTAAGTCAATTCTAGAAACTAATAGCCGGATTTTGTAATAAAATGTCATGAAAGACATTGGATAGTACAAAACGTGTATCACATAGGGCGTCTTCCCGTATGGGTGGGCCCTTGCAAAAACATAGGCTTCTTGATGAGGGAATGTATGCAGCCAGATTATACCTTTTTTGGGGATAGAGTAAGAGAATCCACTGCATGCAAATAATTGAGAATAACTCATGAATAGGATGGGGGCTTCCCTGCTACTCTGAATCCTTTATTTTGGTCACTACCATGTGTACTGCTCTTTTACAATTCAATATTGACGCTGTGTGTGATTTACATGTAATTGCTAACTTTGGAAAACTAAGTAAAAAATTTTAGTTAATATTTAGAACGTAGTAAAAAAAAAGTATTGTAATAAAGAATTATTTCGGTGTATAATAAAATTTCTACGTAACGCAATTCTTCTATATATCAAATATTAATACTTCTAGTCTCCTTCACATAGCAGTACTTGAACTGTACTTACAAAAAGGTTAACTTGAGATCCAAAATCATTTTTTAATGTTGAAGACAATGTATGAAAGATGATTCTGATATCGCATCATACAAAATAAAAATAAATCTGTGATATAATAGAAATTAAAAAAGTGATGGTATACACATCAAAAATGTTCCGTATATATATCTAAATTATTTTTATCTTATTGTAGATAAATTTATATCTCTCTAGTACCTTATTTCGGCGTAATTGTATGCTATTAGCTATCTCTCTGATTCTGGCTAAGTCCCAACAACTTTAAAATATACTAGACACTTTTGTAATGGATAGAATTCTTAGGACTAAAGTACGTATATTCTTGAATAGAACATTAATCAAATCGTTACTCTCTCGGAACATAAATAAATATCTATTTATGCCTCGTTTCAAAATTTACATCCTCCTATCCTTTTAACATTCGTCCTCATAATAGCGGATTCTGAAATGAACATCTTAATTTAAAACGCATCCAAAACTTGAATCGGCCCATTTAGTACGAATCCTTTGCAGTCGAATTTGAAGACGACTAATGACGAAATGAAACCGAATTTTCTCCCCTTTTTCACTGCTTCAAAAAGGATTTTTGAATGAATGGGGAAGGAGGATGAAGAAATATTCCAAACAGGGAATATTTTGTTTAGATGTGGTTCTTTTTTCTGATAGAATGAGGTATAAAATAAATTTTGAAGACGCTTTTATCTCGGTTACATTGAAGTTTATAAAAAAAAATCCTTTTTGAATTCAAACACCGTCTATTGATTGGAATGTTTTAATTATAAACATGGCCTATTTTATTCCTTTTTTATGTTTTCAATCGAATGCATGAAGAAAATAAACGTGAGATTTTATAGATTAAATGGGAATTATAAAATTATTTTGAAATGAAAAATAAAATTTATAAAATAGCATCAATAGAAAATTTATAATTTAAATTTTGAAAGCTCCATTCGTTACACCGGAAATATTTCCGAATTCATGGAGTTTTATATATATATATATATATATATATATATATATATATATATATATATATATATATATATATATATATATATATATTATATATATATATATATATATATATATATATATATATATATATATATATATATATATATATATATATATATATATATATATATATATATATATATATATATATATATATATATATATATATATATATATATATATATATATATATATATATATATATTTATATATATATATATATATATATATATATATATATATATATATATATATATATATATATATATATATATATATATTATATATATATATATATATATATATATATATATAAATATATATATATATATATAACATATATATATATATATATAAATATATATATATATATATATATATATATATATATATATATATATATATATATATATATTATATATATATATATATATATATATATATATATTATATATATATATATATATATATATATATATATATATATATATATATATATATAAATATATATATATATGTAATATATATATATATATATATATATATATATATATACATATATATATATATTTCATATATATATATATATATATATATATATATATATATATATATATATATATATATATATATATATATATATATATACAAATTATATATATATATATATATATATATTACATAAAATATATACATATTTACAATATATATTATATTTCTTTTATATATATATGTATTATATATATATATATGATATATATATATTTTTATATATATATATTATATGACGCTAACACATTTTACAATGGGATCCACTTTTACTGAGATAAACTTTCTGTACTTTAATGTATCTGAACTATGGCAGGCGAAATGTAGCATCCTGGCTCATCCCGAGTTTAGCTCGAGCACTGTGAAATTAGTCTTTCCCGAATTATTTCACATGTGCTTTTTATGGTTTCGAATGCTTTTGTTTAGTTTTTGACTACTAGATTATTTGCTGCTCAAAGAGAGACAGTAGAGGGAAGAAGGTGAAGAGATAAACAAGGTTCTACTGTCCAGATTGCGATGTTGGACTCTGTGCAGTACCGTGTTTTCTATTGTATCATACACGACCAAATTTTGATTAATAATTTCATAATTGTTTATGTAAATGTGTAGGATATAAATGAAATTTAATTCAAGATAAATGTTAGGCATTCTGAGCTTTATAATTATAGTTAGTGTGAATTGACTCCAAAGTCTAATGATTTCTGCCGTACAGAAATCCAACTCTACATGTAAATTACTTATTTGTTTAAATTGTTTTTTTTTAAATAATTTTTAGGAACTTTTGTATGCGAATTATACTATTATGTTTAAAAAGCTATGTATGTATAAAAATAAGCATATGGGTAAAAAAAGTGACATTTCTGACCCATAATACCAAAATAAAATGAACCTAGAAGGGGTTAAATATATTTACCAGTTATTTTTATATTAAGTTCCTAGTTTCATTTTTTTTAATAAAATCGGTGATATTTACTGTGGAGCAAATATTTAAATTTATTGGTTTTTCATTCAATTTATGTTTTAAAATCTATTCTTATCCTTTTTTTTCAAAATTAAGTATTCAGGGTGGAAAGTTCATATAATAAATCCTTTGAAATATAAATTGAAAAAACTAAATTATAACAATTTCTCCTCTGAAATGGACTTTGAGTTCGAAAATTTCATACGATTATTGTCGAGTCAGTGAGACATTTTGATTATATAACTAGTGGAACAAATGCTTGAGGATGTAAGCTTTTCAAATTTTCTACCTCTTTTCTTTTATAGATCTAGATATAACTTCTTAGCAAAATTTTTATATGTGATCTTCTTTATATTTCTAAACACCTTAGGTGCTTCTATGTTTGCCTGGTTTTCATCTTCAGAGGAATCAAACGAAAATATTTATCAGAACAATATTTATATACAAATATTTATATACAAATTAGTGTAATAGAGAGTTATATTACAACAACGTTACTGCTAGTACTGAGAGATTGATCCTAGAACGGAAGTGATTCCAGCAACCTTCACCTTCTCCCCTGCACCAGGGGTGGCTTTTGCTACGCCCTTTTACCCCATTCAAGTCAGCTAAAGTGATCGATATTTTTAAAAAACTTGACCGTTTTCACATTATTGGTGCATTATAATGCAATGATTCGAGTAGCATTTGACTGTTTGCCTGTAAACGCCATGCATTGCATAAAATACATGGGTATTCAAGGTCAAGTTAATTGGGTTTAACGGAGTACCTATCGAAGTGTAAGGTCTTCACTTTAACCTCCGAACGTAAATAGAACAAAACATAAATTTAGGCCTCTAGGCAAAAAGTGATCCAAACAAAAATTGAATACTCTCCAGCTCACAAGGAAGCGAGGAGGTGAGGACGTCCTCATAAAAAAATTATGAGTAAACAACGCATTGTCTAATTAGGTAATACATGGGTATTCTACAGAATGTCAGCTTTTAAGATTCACTATCACCATTCATTCATCATCACCATCAGTATATCGAGAGCCCAGGGTTGGTCAAGCCCTCCTTTTGAAGATATAGCCAAACAGTGAGATTAGTGTTTTCGAATTACCAACCTTAACACTACATACTTCTTCTTTATCGCATTCTTCCACGTCAATCTTCGTTAGTGTTACATGTTAAGTAATCTATTATTATACTTTAATATAAAATTTATATTTTTAAAATTAAATTAAATTTAATGTAATTTTAAAAATGTTTAATCCTTTAAATTACAGTGGTTTCCAATGAAACATATTTTTTGTGATTCTTTTAATATACAGGAATGATTTTTTTAAACATTTTCTATGTTTTTGACAATAAATATAAGTTACCCCTATACATAATTAGATTTCCTCTATAAAATATACGTGTTTAAATTTGATTTAGTTTAAAATATAATTTCATTTTTTCTCTTATAATTTAACTACCCCTAAGAAATATTTCTATCCAAAAACGACAAATTCAAATTAATTTTCTATTTAATTATTTAATTAATTAAATAACTATTCATTGTTCTTTTGATGTAGTTAAAGTATTACGAAATTATTATTTTCTCGCCCTGCATGAAATTTATTAATAAATTAAAAGGGTTCATAAGTGTAATTTAGAGACTAATACTGTTTAATCTAAAAAAAAATTTATTGTGAATTTTAAAGGTTAAAACATAATTATACTATTTATATGCCTATTTTATTCAATTTCTAACAGAAATTTAATGTTAAACCGCAATTCAAAAATTTATATTGCATTTTTTTCCTAAGAGAAAGATCAGATATAAATTATATTTCTTCCATTTACATTAAGAAACAAGAATTTTTTAACGTTTGCAAATCAAAACACGAAAACAATTTCTTTCGGATGTGAAATCTAATTTTTTCTCCTTCATAAGAAGTCATTTATCCTCATTATGCCAGAAAATAACATTGGGGATTCACTGAGAATTTTTATAAATATTTCACGTTACAATTCTTTTTAGTTACAGTTGTTTTTTTTTCACTTCTTTCAGTTTTTCGATGTAGCCGGAAACAATAAACCATGTTTTTCTCGAAATGCAATTTCAATCTATTATTATTAGCATTTGAATGCATATTCATTAACTGCTTTTTAGGGTTTTGAAATTGCTTTTGTCCCGGGGCACCTTACAAAACCTTTTATTGTTTTTGTAAAGAACAAATGGCATTTGTTTCTTTACTAATATGCATATAACAATGGCTACCCATGGGTTTTGAACTCAGGCAATATTCCCCAGCGCATTTTTAAACTAAACACAAAAGTTTAAATATTCCATCGATATAAAGTGCTTTTTATTAGTTTTAATGGACCGCATACCTTCTAAAGAACATAATACTGAGGATTTACTTGTTTCGTTGAGTCCTTATATATATGTATGTGTGTAGACATATATGTATGTACATTCATATTAATATATGTATGTGTGTGTGAGAGAGAGAGAGATAGAGACAGAAAGAGAGAGAGAGAAAAGCGAGAGAGAGGGGAAAGGGAGGGGGAATGGGAGGGAGAGTGACAGAGAGAGTGAGGGGAGAGGGAGAGAGAGAGAGAGATAGAAGAAAGAAAAGGACAGAAAGAAAGAGATAGGGAGATAGAGATAGAGAAATAGAGAGATAGAAATAGAAGAGAGAGAAGGACAGAAAGAGAGAGGTAGAGAGATACATATAGAGAAATATACATAGAGATAGATAGAGAGAGAGAGAGAAACATAGAGTAGCATGTCATGATTCAGGGATGTATCTTGGTGGAAGGGGTGTAGTCGTCGGCGACAATAATACGATTTATCAAGAGACCTTTAACAGCCTCTTTATTTAGCAACGTCCAACAGCAAAATCCAACAAATAATGGTCTCCAGGCCATTTATAACCATGAGGACGTCACTGGTGTGCAAAAAGGATTGTGCTTAATCAGCAAGCTAGGTTGGCGAGTTCATTTCCCTAACAGGAAGGAGTCAAGAGTTTAACGTCAAAAAACTACTAAGAAGATGACGAAATCGAGGATTTGGTGTTTTTTTAATAGAGTAGTTAGTAATTTTAGTTTAACAATAAAGTATTAAATTTTTACACCACACACACACTCACACAGATATATATATATATATATATATATATATATATATATATATATATATATATCCATATATATATATATATATATATATATATATATATATATGTAATATATCAAAATTATTTAACTTTAATATTTCTTCAAAAGTCTAATCTCTCCAATTTTAATTCATCCAAATCTCTTTCTCAGCCTCTAAATGGTTTGGTCAATGAAGTATTTTCCACTTAACATTCCTTTCTGTCATAAAACTGTAAACTTTCTGTCTATACAGCAGTTTCCCAGGTGTTGGCGGAACATGTGTTCGTGTTTTGCTGATATTGCATTTAATTCGCTTAGTAAGTTGTTTTTGTTGTGGGAAAAATTCTTGTTGTCAGCGTTCTTGGGTGTACTTGTGTGAGAGCAGAGTGAACTCTGTGGCTTTTGATTATATATTGTCCAGAAGGACAGATGTCCGTGTTGCCGCTCTGAAATAAAGTTTTAAATTAGACTTCTGAGTTCTCTTGAATATGAGACCCGACTGCATCTTTGTACTTTATGAATGCTAGCTGTTGAACTTTCTCCTTGTGAAGGAGTTTTATAAAAAATGGATTACATTTTAAGCCGGCAGGATTTTATCTGCGCTGAAAACCCAATGGATTTCGAGTCCATTACTATGGCAGAGAAATTTTCTTGATGGAATTTACTTCGTGAACTTTTGCGAACTTTGTTTTTTACATCTGTGGATAATGTTTTAAAATTACGGTGAAACGACAATGGATTTCGAATCCATACGGACAAAGTCTTCCGAAGTTTTAGTGACTGTGAATATCGAAAATAACATAAGTATTTCCTACCAAGCTAACTCAGACCTGTACTACCTTTGATAAACATCAAGACCATGGCAGCCTCCCGTCGACTGCAGAGAGAGTTACAAGAACTCCAAAAATCCAATTTGATTTGTTTCCGTGACATCCGCATCCAGTTCCCTACAATGCGCCTTCCGCATCGAGATCGCCGAGTTCGTGCCGTGTTCCGTTTCAAGCCTCCAAACGAACTCTTCGGACAAGGATATATCAACCCACCAATTTTCCAGGACATGCTTCAAAATTAAAATTCTTATTCTCGGTAAAATTTTCAGTGACATTTAAAAATAATGTTTGGGAAATTTGAAAATTTAAAAGTTATTAAAGTACAAGCTGGATAAAATATGCAATGTTATTGGATAGGAAAAACTACTGCTTGCACTAATTCTCGTCATTGAAGGTAAAATTTTGAAATTAAAATTTAATTGTATTTCTAGAACTTATAGTTCGAAATTTCTGTTCTTTAAAAAATATCAAAATTTGTTTAAATGAATAATATTTCTAGATATGTAATAATTCTTAAAAAAATGTTTATGATTGTTTCTCTCATTTGATTGATAATACTAAAGAAGTGATTTAAGAATTATTTTGTTTATTTTTATGTTAACAGTGTAAAAATTTAATAATTTTTGTTTATTTTGCTGTGCGTAAACAAGAATCAAGAAACTTAATTTTGTGAACAATCAAACAGCAGAACTTTCAATTATTTTTTCTATTTACCGTTTCTAAGAGAAATTGTTTTAATAATTATTGATTGCATTTGATTTTAAAATTCATGTTGAAATTCATTGAAAATTTTGAAAAATATTTAAATTAGAAATTGATATTTATATTGTATTAGTGATTTACGATGTTCGGTGGTTTCATTTAAAAATTTTGTTTACATAAATTATTCTAAAATATAATAACATTTTTATTTTTAAATGTGGTTTGAAAATTTTGTGTGTTAACTCCCAGGTTAATTTAATAATTTGGTTAGGAATTTAAAATTTTGATTTTAGGTGAATTTAAATAGTATTTTGTTATGTGCGATTTTTTTAAGAACGAAGTAAAAAAAAAAATATTAAAATTCGATAGCACGAGAGAATGAAAAACTTTCAGTCCAACGAATGGAGTGTCTGTGACCTTGATCAATAGAGAAATTGGAAAGCGAAAAAGCACTTGCACATTGAAAATTTTGATTGTGACCTCTAAATTATCATGACGTGGCAGTTTCGGTTCGACCTGAATTACAGGAGTTTTTAAAATGCTTTCATGTGATGTTGGGACGTAAAATGTAAGAGTTGTTTTGACTGTACAATTGCGAACGGGATTTATACAGTAGTAAACAGATGTGTTGACACTCGTCAGTTGAATTGTTGTTTTGATACTTTTGCTGAGTGTGTTTTGGGATTACGGGTTTGATTTGAAGGACTGCTCTGATGATTACGAACTTGACGATTCTAGATATCTGTGTTTTTATATTTTATTATAGTATTCACTTTTTATATTTAGCCAATTTGCAATTCATCGTTTTTGAGTTTTGCTTTTTATTAATTGTAAGGAATCTAAAAAAAATAATCAGTTTGATATATTTTATGACTTTCATATTTTACTAGTATTTCTAAACATATGTTTTGAGAATCTTGATAATATAAATTTTGGACATAGTAACTTTGAGATTCTGCTTTCTAAAAGTGAATTGCAAAAATTATTTGATTTAAAGTGTTCAAGTATTTTATATTTTTACATTTTTATATTCGTAGTTTCTCATAATAACTATAAATGTGTTTTTTATTCTTTGAATTCATGGTGCGTTATTTCAAAAATAGTAAGTGAATGTTTACAATACAAGGAATATCTAATTTGATTAATTAGGAGAATTTTCATAGAATAGGTAATGTTTTCATTTTAAGTATGAAAATTTGATTGAAATTTAAGAGATAATGCAGTTTTACGTCTAAATTCCTAATGTAAATTAAATACAGGATAGTTAAAACTTACAAATGAACAATGTTTCGAATAGTAGTTCAGTTTGATTTTCAGTGTGGAATTTATTTTTTTCTAATATTTAACTCCGGAGAGACCCTCTGCAAAGTCAAGGGATAGCTTAGGCGAGTCCTTTGTCGTTTTGCTCTTCAGCTTCCTCTAGGTCATGAACGGTCATTCCGTCATCGCCTTCGAGGCAAGCCCCTTCCACTCTCCGAGATATTTTTGAAGTTCAATCTGATTATTGTGTTTCGGTTTTTTCACACTGAAGATGAGTAACGTTTGTAGCTGATCAAGATGTGGGAAACTGTTACCCGCATACCTCTGATCTTTGGTAGAGAAAAAAGAAATAAAAGGTTTCAAAATGTTGTTCACAAATATAACGTTGGAGAGCCCTGTCACAAAAACAATAGGTAGTCGCCTCCCACAGAGGGATGAACCTTTTGTCGTTTTGTGTGAGCACCCTCGGGGTCACTAACAAATTTTCACGTTGGTCACCACAGAGGACAGCCATTTTCCATCTCCAAAGTTTATTTCAGTAAAATTTTAATAAAGCATAATTTGAACATTTTGATTTAAGTTTTGCTTAGGAAAAATATTGAATTTCATAATGATAAACTTTCTTAAATACTTGTTTACTGTAAACCTTCACTTGAGTGTGTTATTTTGTTTTGTTTATATTCATTGCATATTATCTTTTCATTATTTAGTTGTTTAAATATTGATTCTGTATAGAGATTTTGTGATGGTGCAGGAGAGTCAGAGGAACTGAATACATTGATAAGTTTAAATTTTGATGTGATGGTGTGGAATTACTTATGATGAGTTACAGACCAAGCTTCTGACTCTGTAACCCTGATGTCTCCAATTCTGACACACTAGAAAGACAGTTCTGACTCTTCTACACTAAATTTATTCGTTTAATGTTACAATTTCTTGTAAAAAATTTTGATAATCATATATTTGTACTATTATAAGTTGTGAAAATGTCACCCATCAGCGAGACGATTTTCTCTTTTTTCTGTAATATATCAAAATTATTTAACTTTAATATTTCTTCAAAAACCTCCTCTCTCCTATTTTAATTCATCTAAATATCTTTATCAGCCTCTAAATGATTTAATCAACGAAGTATTTTCCACTTAACATTCCTTTCTGTCATAAAACTGTAAACTTTCTGTCTATACAGCAGTTTCCCAGGTGTTGGCGAAACATGTTTTCGCGTTATGCTGATATTACAGTCAATTCGCTTATTAAGCTGTTTTTGTTGTGGGAAAATTCTTGTTGTCAGCGCTCTTGGATGTACTTGTGTGAGAGCAGAGTGAACTCTGTGGCTTTTGATTATATATTGTCCAGAAGGACAGATGTGTCGTGTTGCCGCTCTGAAATAAAGTTTTAAATTAGACTTCTGAGTTCTCTTGAATATGAGACCCGACTGCATCTTTGTACTTTATGAATGCTAGCTGTTGAACTTTCTCCTTGTGAAGGAGTTTTATAAAAAATGGATTACATATATATATTTATATATACATATATATATATATATATATATATATATATATATATATATATATATATATATATATATATATATATATATATATATATATATATATATATATATATATATATATATATATATATATATATATATATATACATACATAAAAACA
>CM063510.1:163631399-163633899 GCA_032207245.1 Pardosa pseudoannulata
TCTATACAATTTTTTATCGTTACCACTATGCGTTTATCCCACAATGCTAATTAAAAACTTTTAAGCTACATGTACTCAGCTATCAACCATCTGCGTGAGACATGTTTTAACAGTATATTTTCATATGGTTGTACGTTTACACTTATATTATAAAATGTAGACTTTCCTTAAAGTACTGAATTGAGTACCAGAAGCCATCTAGTTATTAATGTTATATTTTGTAGCATGCAAATTGCAATTTTCTATACAATTTTTTATCGTTACCACTATGCGTTTATCCCACAATGCTAATTAAAACTTTTAAGCTACATGTACTCAGCTATCAACCATCTGCGTGAGACACTAAGCGGGATTAAAACGATTGAAACGGAGTCGGGGGAGATCATGTCTCTAAAGTAGGTGATTAAAATCTCATTAGAATAATTGGTGAACGCCTTTCTCGTGGATAAATTAACCGACAGGGGACAGTCTGTTCACAGAGATATTGAAATATTAACCTGCATCAAAGGCATGTTTTTAATCTTAATTTAAGATGAAATTCAATTTTAATAGCTTGTTGTTTATCGCTAGATATGTCACTAGGATAATATTAATGAAGAAAATGAATCTTCAATCTTCTTTAAAATAAGCTATAATGTTGGTCAATTTTCAAATTACTTTACTGCCAAACATTTTATTATTTAAGGTTTTTGAAGCAAAAAGACATGAGAAAATTTAACATCGAATTACTGTATCCTCAGTATTTTGGATCAATGAATACTTCAGTATTCCTGATCAGAAAAATCTCTCCTAAGGAATTCATTTCATTAATTTAAAATACTGAGGCTACAGTAATTAATATCAAATTTTCTCAAGTTCTTTTGATAAGTGAATTTTACGAATATATTCGTATAACATTTAAAAAATATACATTTGTTAAATTGGTTTGGTTTTGGAGTGCTACGGTCTACTTTTTTCAACATGAGGACTCATATGACCGGGACCTACTGCTTAAAGGCGCTACGAAGATCCATGCCATAGTGGGATTCGAAGCCACGAACTCATGTTCCGAAAGGTCAGCACGCTAACCATTTGGCCATCACTCTCCTATATTTAGTAAATACAATTTGGAATACTCTTTTATTTTATTTATACTACTAAATAGATGTATTAAGTTTTCAAAGAAATGTGTCGCATCATTCGATTTTCAACTTCACTGTAACTATATTTAACCACTTTTCAATGTATATTAAAACACATCCCTTGTCTAAAAATCTTCTGATAACAGAACTAACATCTACACGACTCCTTAAAATGAAAAAAAAGAATGCTATAAAGTACTTTCTGAATGCCTCCCATTTCTCCTTAATCAACAGCTATAAACTTTATTTCCTCAGCTCTTTCTTTATACATCGAAATGTAAGTGAAACTCCTTTATTTAGAGAGCTGAAGAAGGATACACTTCGCGTTCATTACATGGGTACAAAACAACATATAAACGAGAGCTTTTACAAAAATTGAAAATGTACTTTCTTTTTCAGATTTCGCAAAGGAAATCTTACCTTACGTCCTTTATGTACAGAAGCAAGTTTTCAGATATCTTTTCTTTACCAAATCTGGCAACAGCTAAAAAGGTTTTTAGTTGAAAAAAAAAACTTCCATTAATGGAAATAAATTCGAGCTACTTTTATTCCATCCCATGATGATTTGTTATAGGTTACATAAAAATATTTACTTTACTTGGGGTGATCTTCTATTTTTTGTTATTTTGGTTCTTACATTTGGGTGAAAACCTACATGTATTTTGTTTCAAAGATTCAGTTTGATGAAGTTTGAAATTGGAATTCTTTACAAAAGCTTTCAAGAATTATTTGTAATTAAAATTACAGTAAATTTCCCTGAACAATAAACTGGGTTAATACTAGAGCATATATATATATATATATATATATATATATATATATATATATATATATATATATATATATATATATATATATATATATATATATATATATATGTATATATATATGTGTGTGTGTGTGTGTGAAAATTATTTAATTTTAATATTTCCTTAAAAACCTATTCTCTCCTATTTTAATTCATTAAACTCTTTTTCCCAGCCTCTAAATGTCTTAATCAAAGGACCGTTCTCGACTTAAAATTCTTTCCATCCATTTTTCAAAGATTTCAATCCTACAGATGAAAATTTTCTGTCCATTCAACACGTTTTCCAACTGTCGCTGGCAAATGGTTCCGTGATATTCCCCGACTCTAAAATTCGCTGAGTAAGTGGGGAAATTCTTTCTATCTTCGCTCTTGGGTGCACCTCTGTTCTATCAGAGTGATTTTTGTGTCTTTCTTTTGTCTGTCATTGAGTAGTAAAGATGTTCGTTTCAGCAGATCTGAAATAAAGTTTTAATTAGACTTGTGGCGTTCTCTTCAACGACGTCTGACTGAATCGTTATTACTGCTAGCGGATTAGTTTTCTCCTTACTCCTGAGAAAGTAAAAATAAATAG
>CM063510.1:163638899-163648899 GCA_032207245.1 Pardosa pseudoannulata
ATTCTAACACCGAGTTGTGTTCTTCCCTTTTTGAACACAATTTTCACTTTTCATATCGAAAAATTAAAATGTAAGGTATATTCTTGCTGTGGGGAATAACAGAAAACTAATTAAAAAAGGTTTAAAAGTTTGTGTGTCTCAATATTATAATCTAAATTCAATCGGCAACCATGTATAACACCCAATATAAAACCTCATTATAACCTTTATAAACGGTAACGTTTTACTACAATCCAACTCAAAGATACTGCTTCTTCATACGTATTGGTAACAACGATTTCTATACATTTGAACTAACTTTTATTGTCGTTTTGGGGGAAAAAGGTATAGGAAGGGAAAAGGAAGGTGGATCCTTTAACTCCGACAGGACCAATGTATATTCTTTCTGAAGTAGAAATTCTCAAAACACATAAAGCTTTCTACCAGTTTCAACTAAATAAGTAGCACCATCCATCAAAAGTAATGCACTTTAATGATTTTTCTTCATTCTAAAATCTTTACAAATGTTAAATGTACTATTTACTAGAGTATATGTCGATAAGGTAGTGTGTAAACATTAATGCCATCCTATACAGATGAGTTAGATTAAAAGTAATGAATGCATGTTCTCATTTTCGTTATTGCAATAGTAAATATATCAAACAAAAAACTTTTGTAGCTTGTGATCCCATTATGATCCCAACATGAAACTTTGAGGATTAATTAACAATAATATGAGCAAATTTTGAGATTTTTTTCAAACTTTTAAAAACTTTTAAATTTTAAATTTAAATTTTAATTTTAAATTTAAATTTTAATTTTAATTTTAATTTAAATTTTAAATTTTAATTTAAATTTAAATTTTTAAAACATTTTTCAAATCATCATGTGTTGTATATCATATGAAAGCCCATTTAAAAAGGTTTAAAATAACACCTTGCACACATCTCTAGCTTAATTAGGTGAGTAGCAATTGTAATTTAAAGGTATGCCGATAGTGCACGTTTTAGACAAATCTGGCAACTTTAAAGCCTTATAACTCCCAAACCAATTATTATTTGAACATAAGATTTGGGAATTTTCTTTATTACCATGAAGTCACTTACTATACCAAATTTAATCAAAATTGGAGGGGGTCAGGTAGAAACCTTGTGTTGATTTGATATGGAATTACCCATTTGCTACCGGCTTGTGTAAAGACTGAGACCGACCTGTGTGTGGATCATCTTCGACACTTTCGTGCCCGTCCCGAAAACATTTAAACCATTCAAAAGTTCTTGAGCGGGATAATGGTTCCTCGACATTTGTAAATTTGTTTTAACATTTCGTAGATTTCCGTAGCTGGCTTGCCCAATTTGAAGGAAGATTTAATGTTAATTCTTTGTTCCATTTTCACTTCGACAACAGGAATTTAAGAGCTCCATTTTAATGCAATTTTCCATGAGAATCACTTGAGAATGGAGCAGATTACATAGCACATGCTCAAGAAAAAGGTATTCATTATGGAATTATTAGAGCCATCATCCGGGTTTTCTTTCTCCTACAGTTACGTCAGTTCTAGAAACTAATAGCCGGATTTTGTAATAAAATGTCATGAAAGACATTGGATAGTACAAAACGTGTATCACATAAGGCGTCTTCCCGTATGGGTAGGCCCTTGCAAAAACATAGGCTTCTTGATGAGGGAATGTATGCTGCCAGATTATACCTTTTTGGGGGATAGAGTAAGAGAATCCACTGCTTGCAAATAATTGAGAATAACTCATGAATAGGATCAGGCTTCCCTGCTACTCTGAATCCTTTATTTTGGTCACTACCATGTGTACTGCTCTTTTACAATTCAATATTGACGCTGTGTGTGATTTACATGTAATTGCTATCTTTGGAAAACTAAGTAAAAAATTTTAGTTAATGTTTAGAACGTAGTAAAGAATTATTTCTGTTTATAATAAAATATCTACGTAATGCAATTCTTCTATATATCAAATATTAATATTTCTAGTCTCCTTCACATAGCAGTACTTGAACTGTACTTACAAAAAGGTTACCTTGAGACCCAAAATCATTTTCTAATGTTGAAGACAATGTATGAAAGATGATTCTGATATCGCATCATACAAAATAAAAATAAATCCGTGATATAATAGAAATTAAAAAAGTGATGGTATACACATAAAAAATGTTCCGTATATATATCTAAATTATTTTTATCTTATTGTAGATAAATTTATATCTCTCTAGTACCTTATTTCGGCGTAATTGTATGCTATTAGCTATCTCTCTGATTCTGGCTAAGTCCCAACAACTTTAAAATATACTAGACGCTTTTGTAATGGATAGAATTCTTAGGACTAAAGTACGTATATTCTTGAATAGAACATTAATCAAATCGTTACTCTCTCGGAACATAAATAAATATCTATTTATGCCTCGTTTCAAAATTTACATCCTCCTATCCTTTTAACATTCTTCCTCATAATAGCGGATTCTGAAATGAACATCTTAATTTAAAACGCATCCAAAACTTGAATCGGCCCATTTAGTACGAATCCTTTGCAGTCGAATTTGAAGACGACTAATGACGAAATGAAACCGAATTTTCTCCCCTTTTTCACGGCTTCAAAAATGATTTTTGAATGAATGGGGAAGGAGGATGAAGAAATATTCCAAACAGGGAATATTTTGTTTAGATGTGGTTCTTTTTTCTGATAGAATGAGGTATAAAATAAATTTTGAAGACGCTTTTATCTCGGTTACATTGAAGTTTATAAAAAAAAAATCCTTTTTGAATTCAAACACCGTCTATTGATTGGATGTATTTTAATTCTAAACATGGCCTATTTTATTCCTTTTTTATGTTTTCAATCGAATGCATGAAGAAATAAACGTGAGATTAATAGATTAAATGGGAATTATAAAATTATTTTGAAATGAAAATAATATTTATAAATAGCATCAATAGAAATTTATAATTAAATTTTGAAGTTCCATTCGTTAACGAAATATTTGAATGGAGATTTATATATATATATATATTATATAATATATATATATTATATATTATATATATATATATATATTTATATAATAATATATAATATATATATATATATATAAATGACGCTAACACATCTCCCTTACAATGGGAAATATCCACTTTTACTGAGATAAACGTTTCTTTAGATACTTTAACCCTTCCCCGGTTTTTCCTGATCTGAACTATGGCAGGCGAAATGTAGCATCCTGGCTCATCCCGAGTTTAGCTCGAGCACTGTGAAATTAGTCTTTCCCGAATTATTTCACATGTGCTTTTTATGGTTTCGAATGCTTTTGTTTAGTTTTTGACTAATAGATTATTTGCTGCTCAAAGAGAGACAGTAGAGGGAAGAAGGTGAAGAGATAAACAAGGTTCTACTGTCCAGATTGCGATGTTGGACTCTGTGCAGTACCGTGTTTTCTATTGTATCATACACGACCAAATTTTGATTAATAATTTCATAATCGTTTATGTAAATGTATAGGATATTAATGAAATTTAATTCAAGATAAAAGTTAGGTATTCTAAGCTTTATATTTATAGTTAGTGTGAATTGACTCCAAAGTCTAATAATTTCTGCCGTACAGAAATCCAACTCTACATGTAAATTACTTATTTGTTTAAATTGTTTTTTTTAAATAATTTTTAGGAACTTTTGTATGCGAATTATGCTATTATGTTTAAAAAGCTATGTATGTATAAAAATAAGCATATGGGTAAAAAAATTGACATTTTTTTCACCCATAATCCCGAAATAAAATGAACCTAGAAGGGGTTAAATATATTTACCAGCAATTTTTATATTATTTAAGTTCCTAATTTCATTTTTAAATAAAATCGGTGATATTAACTGTGGAGCAAATATTTAAATTTATTGGTTTATCATTCAATTTATGTTTTAAAATCTATTCTTATCCCTTTTTTTCAAAATTAAGTATTCAGGGTATAAAGTTCATATAATAAATCTTTTGAAATATAAATTGAAAAAACTAAATTATAACAATTTCTCCTCTGAAATGGACTTTGAGTTCGAAAATTTCATACGATTATTGTCGAGTCAGTGAGACATTTTGATTATATAACTAGTGGAACAAATGCTTGAGGATGTAAGCTTTTCAAATTTTCTACCTCTTTTCTTTTATAGATCTAGATATAACTTCTTAGAAAATTTTTTTATGTGATCTTCTTTATATTTCTAAACACCTTAGGTGCTTCTATGTTTGCCTGGTTTCCATCTTCAGAGGAATCAAACGAAAATATTTATCAGAACAATATTTATATACAAATATTTATATACAAATTAGTGTAATAGAGAGTTATATTACAACAACGTTACTGCTAGTACTGAGAGATTGATCCTAGAACGGAAGTGATTCCAGCAACCTTCATCTTCTCCCCTGCACCAGGGGTGGCTTTTGCTACGCCCTTTTACCGCATTCAAGTCAGCTAAAGTGATCGATATTTTTAAAAAAACTTGACCGTTTTCACATTATTGGTGCATTATAATGCAATGATTCGAGTAGCATTTGACTGTTTGCCTGTAAACGCCATGCATTGCATAAAATACATGGGTATTCAAGGTCAAGTTAATTGGGTTTAACGGAGTACCTATCGAAGTGTAAGGTCTTCACTTTAACCTCCGAACGTAAATAGAACAAAACATAAATTTAGGCCTCTAGGCAAAAAGTGATCCAAACAAAAATTGAATACTCTCCAGCTCACAAGGAAGCGAGGAGGTGAGGACGTCCTCATAAAAAATCATGAGTAAACAACGCATTGTCTAATTAGGTAATACATGGGTATTCTACAGAATGTCAGCTTTTAAGATTCACTATCACCATTCATTCATCATCACCATCAGTATATCGAGAGCCCAGGGTTGGTCAAGCCCTCCTTTTGAAGATATAGCCAAACAGTGAGATTAGTGTTTTCGAATTACCAACCTTAACACTACATACTTCTTCTTTATCGCATTCTTCCACGTCAATCTTCGTTAGTGTTACATGTTAAGTAATCTATTATACTTTAATATAAAATTTATATTTTTAAAATTAAATTAAATTTAATGTAATTTTAAAAATGTTTAATCCTTTAAATTACAGTGGTTTCCAATGAAACATATTTTTTGTGATTCTTTTAATATACAGGAATGATTTTTTTAAACATTTTCTATGTTTTTGACAATAAATATAAGTTACCCCTATACATAATTAGATTTCCTCTATAAAATATACGTGTTTAAATTTGATTTAGTTTAAAATATAATTTCATTTTTTCTCTTATAATTTAGCTACCCCTAAGAAATATTTCTATCCAAAAACGACAAATTCAAATTAATTTTCTATTTAATTATTTAATTAATTAAATAACTATTCATTGTTCTTTTGATGTAGTTAAAGTATTACGAAATTATTATTTTCTCGCCCTGCATGAAATTTATTAATAAATTAAAAGGGTTCATAAGTGTAATTTAGAGACTAATACTGTTTAATCTAAAAAAAAAATTTATTGTGAATTTTAAAGGTTAAAACATAATTATACTATTTATATGCCTATTTTATTCAATTTCTAACAGAAATTTAATGTTAAACCGCAATTCAAAAATTTATATTGCATTTTTTTTCCTAAGAGAAAGATCAGATATAAATTATATTTCTTCCATTTACATTAAGAAACAAGAATTTTTTAACGTTTGCAAATCAAAACACGAAAACAATTTCTTTCAGATGTGAAATCTAATTTTTTCTCCTTCATAAGAAGTCATTTATCCTCATTATGCCAGAAAATAACATTGGGGATTCACAGAGAATTTTTATAAATATTTCACGTTACAATTCTTTTTAGTTACAGTTGTTTTTTTTTCACTTCTTTCAGTTTTTCGATGTAGCCGGAAACAATAAACCATGTTTTTCTCGAAATGCAATTTCAATCTATTATTATTAGCATTTGAATGCATATTCATTAACTGCTTTTTAGGGTTTTGAAATTGCTTTTGTCCCGGGGCACCTTACAAAACCTTTTATTGTTTTTGTAAAGAACAAATGGCATTTGTTTCTTTACTAATATGCATATAACAATGGCTACCCATGGGTTTTGAACTCAGGCAATATTCCCCAGCGCATTTTTAAACTAAAGACAAAAGTTTAAATATTCCATCGATATAAAGTGCTTTTTATTAATTTTAATGGACCGCATACCTTCTAAAGAACATAATACTGAGGATTTACTTGTTTCGTTGAGTCCTTATATATATGTATGTGTGTAGACATATATGTATGTACATTCATATTAATATATGTATGTGTGTGTGAGAGAGAGAGATAGAGACAGAAAGAGAGAGAGAGAAAAGCGAGAGAGAGGGGAAATGGAGGGGGAATGGGAGGGAGAGTGACAGAGAGAGTGAGGGGAGAGGGAGAGAGAGAGATAGAAGAAAGAGAAGGACAGAAAGAAAGAGATAGGTAGATAGAGAAATAGAGAGATAGAAATAGAAGAGAGAGAAGGACAGAAAGAGAAAGGTAGAGAGATACAGATAGAGAAATATACATAGAGATAGATAGAGAAGAGATAGAGAGATATAGCAGAGATAGAGAGAGAGAGAGAAACATAGAGTAGCATGTCATGATTCAGGGATGTATCTTGGTGGAAGGGGTGTAGTCGTCGGCGACAATAATACGATTTATCAAGAGACCTTTAACAGCCTCTTTATTTAGCAACGTCCAACAGCAAAATCCAACAAATAATGGTCTCCAGGACATTTATAACCATGAGGACACCATCAGTGTGCAAAAAGAATGTGCTTAATCAGCAAGCAGGTCGGCGAGTTAATATCGCCAACAGGAAGGAAACAAAAGAATTTAACGTCAAAAGGCTACTAAGAAGATGACGAAATCGAGGATTTGGTGTTTTTTTAATAGAGTAGTTAGTAATTTTAGTTTAACAATAAAGTATTAAATTTTTACACCACACACACACTCACACAGATATATATATATATATATATATATATATATATATATATATATATATATATATATATATATATATATATATATATATATATATATATATATATATATATATATATATATATATATATATATATATATATATATATATATATATATATATATATATATGTCAGGATTTAAAATGTAGATTAATTTTAAGAGATTTTAAGTAGGGATTCTTTTACTGAGAGTGACGCGGCGTGAGGAGTTAGCCACGTAAATACGGCTCACGCGCAGTGATCTGAGCAGAAAGCAGTATGCACATTCCACGGACAGAGCTGTGGCCACCTGATGCAGCTAAGCCTGCCTTTGTTAGAAGTTGGGCACCAATGTGAGACGCCATAAATAGTGAGAATGTGGTGTATGATGAGATTTAAATAAGGAAATGAAGCTGATTTCAGGATTCTAGTGTCGTTTAGTGGAACCCTGTCATATATATATATATATATATATATATATATATATATATATATATATATATATATATATATATATATATATATATATAACATATTTATAATTATATTAGATATATTTTAATATATATATATATATAGGATAATATAATATACATACATATATAAAATAAATATAATATAGCAGAATATATATATATATTACGGACATATATATGGCCATATATAAGCCTGCATAATATATATAACCAATGTGAGACGCCATAAATATGATAAAGTATATATGATGAGATTTATATACATATATATATATATATATATATATATATTATACATATTTAATATGTACATATATATATATATATATATATATAATATATATATATATATATATATATATATAATATATATATATATATATATATATATATATATATATATATATATATATATATATATATATATATATATATATATATATATATTGAAACATATGGCGATATTTGCGACTAAATAAGTTGTCAGAACTGTCGCCAACTAGCCGATATTTCGCCAATTTGGTGAGATATCCATAGAGTTCCCTGTTTAATACGTGGTGTACTAACAATTTTGTAACAATATGTTATTCCATAAATGAACTGTATTTATACTCAATGTAGTTATACTCATATTTATTCATTTTTAGACATATTTTTATAAAATAATTCATAAAATATAATAAGATATTAGAATATCGAAAAGTATATATAGTTACATAAATATATTAACAATAATAATAGAATTTCATATCACTCAAGATTTTGATTCCTCGCTTTGTTATAATGCATATTTTCTCATACATATTCGATGTTTCAATACTGTTATAGATTTTTATAGACTTCTATGAGTACAAAATTAGAAAAAGTCAAGAAATATATTTAAAATCTATTGATATCTTTTGAGAAAATTGTATGCCAAATATGTTTTTGGACAAAATGACCTATGCCCCGGAACTTTTGTGTTAAAATTTAATTAGCAAATAATTGTCAACGAAATAAATTGCCAGAACTGTCTCCCAATTGATATCTCGACAATTCATTGGGTTACTTATAGAATTCCATGTTAAATACAAGTTTCACTAACAAATTCGTAACAATATGTATCTGTGTTTTTATTGAAAAAATAAACTATATTTATACGCAATTCTATTTATTCATTTCTAAAAATTAAATTATAGAATAAAAATAATAATAAGATATTAGAATATCGAAAAGTGTATATAGTTACAGAAATATATCGTCAATAGTAGTAGAATTATTAAATTTCGTACCACTGAAGGATTTTATTTCACACTTTGTAAAAATCCATATTTTCTGATACATATTCGATACTTCGATATTGTTATAGATTTTTATATATTTCTATGGGTATGAAATTAGAAAAACTAGAAAAGCAAATTAGCGATATAATAATTATTTTATGTTAAATACAAGGTTCACTAACAAATTCATAACAATATCAATCTGGGTTGTAATTCCAACGATTATCTATATTTGTACAAAATGATATTTATTCATTTTTAGACATTAAATTATAAAATAATTGAAAAAATAATAAGATTTTAGAATAGCTAAAAGTATATATAGTTACAGTAATATATCGACGATAGTAATAGAATTATTAAGTTTCACACCACTTAAAGTTTGGATTCCTCGCTTTGAAGCTCAGTAATAATATATATTTTCTCACAGATATTTGATGCTTTAATATTGTTATATATTTTTATAGATTTCTATGGGTATGAAATAAGAAAATTTAGAAGAGAAATATATATCAATTCTGTTGATATCTTTTGAGAAAATTGGATGCCCAATAGTTTATTGATCCACATGACCTATGCCCTGGATCGTATGTAAATATTAAACTGATAAATATTTGTTATTACTAATGCCATTATTTTAAATTCGATTAAAAACCCCTATCTTTTTCTGAATGCAACAGACAATGAATACTTTTTTTTAAAACCAAAATGTTACAATTAGAAAGAAGAGGGGATGCATGATAACTCCCTTCTTCTTGCGACACACTTCTTTTCAATCTCTTTCCTGCGAGGAACAAAATTTATAGAGTCGTCGTGTGGAGAAGATCCGGACCACATTTAAATTTATATCTCCGTTTCACAGAGATCTAGAAGGTTTTACTAAGATGAATGGTTGTTCCACATCTTCGAGTAGGAAGTATTGTGGGGAGAAATCTTTCTAAAACCCTGTCTAATGATCTGTATACTGGATGGAAAATGATTCTTTGAAAATTGTAATCTTTAATACGGTCTCCCTTTTTAGAATTTTCATGTAATCATAAATTGTAATTTGTAAAGTAAAATGAATTGAACTATTTGAATTATTTAGATATGAAAGTAGTTAAAAAATATTGTTCAATATGAAAGTAGTTAAAAAACATTGTTCATAGGAATTTTGTGTCTGGTAGTATTTTTGAATCTTTTGGGCATGTTTTATTGTTTATGTAAGAGTTTTATTGTTAAGTAATTAGAAGAAAATAGTTATTGTAGATAATGCATAGAA
>CM063510.1:163653899-163655636 GCA_032207245.1 Pardosa pseudoannulata
GAGGATCAACTTGAGTAAGGATTTGTATATGGTATGTCGTTAAAACGAAAGGCGCAACCCTCTGCCTTAATACATGTAGCATGTGGATCAATAGTTCTTGATTTGGAGAAGTGGCATAAGAGACAACAACAACAAAGAAGTTTATAACTATTTTCGACGAATTATAAATTTGAAGATGCATAAATAATATATAGGCTGCGGATTAGTCATATGATGTCAATATTTTAACACAAAAACAGATTAGAGATTCTTAAGATCCAATATGGAAGATGGATAAGGATATCAGTACGAGTAAATAAAATGCCATTTTAGGTAAAATTCATTTAAATGTTTTATAGTTTAAACCTATTATATTAATAAAATCTATGATATTAAAAGATATACTAATATATGATATTTAAACCTTGTATATTTTACATATTCTAATTCAATTATCCTAATGGATTTTATTTTAAAAAATTTAGAATCGTACAGGTTTTGTAAAATATCGAAGGTTTAAAGGTGATACGTAACTTTAAAATGGATATCCTTAATTCCCCGAAGCATTTAGTTGCTCTCGTAGGCTAATCTTCTATTTCAAGTCTTCATATACCTATAAATAAATAAATTAAATAAAATTAAAAATACTGTATTAGCATTATTTTTCACACTGTGATATAAGTATTTCAAAATTTATATATGTGACTCAACAATCAGTAGGAGTTTTTATAAATGATGGAGATAGAGCAGAACATCCTATTTTTTTAAATAGCATCCTATGATGTTTTAAGTCAGGGTTATATTAGTAGACGTCATATATAATATTTAAAGCTTTTCTGGTACCCGGTTGCCTGAGCATACAGTAGTTACATTCTAGTTTACAATGTTACACTGCTAGAGGGCGCTGATTAGAGATTTTTTGGCCGCTGGAGGGACTTGGGAAAAACTATAAAAGTAACTACACCTGAAAGGGTGGGAGAGTTGGGTTACTTTCTAGATGACAATGTTTCACGACTTCTTTTATCGTTTCTAAAAATTGTTTACCATTAGACCAATAGATGGCGCTGTCATCGATTTTGTTTTTGGCCACTATAGTTCTTTCAACACCGAAAAACTATAAAAGAAACTCCATACATTTTTTTTTTACTTTATAACTGACAATGTTGCCTAACCTCTTTCATCGTTTCTGAAAAGTGTTTACCATTAGACTGATAGATGGCGCTATCATTGATTTTGTTTTGGGCCGCTATAGTTCTTTCAAAACAGAAAAAAACTATAAAAGAAACTGCACTTTTTTGGCACCCAGTTGCCTAAACTTTCAATAGTGACAGTCTAGCTTAGAGCTCCACACATTTTTTTTTACTTTCTAGCTTACTATGTTACACGGCTAGATGGCGCTGTACGAGTTCTTTTTTTGGCCGCTAGATGGCTTAGTAAAAATCTATAAAAGTAGCTACACCTAGAAGGGTGGGCGGGTTGGTGGCTCTCTTGGTACCGGTTGCCTGAGCTTTTGTACCCATGTAAATTTCTATTTATCTTACTCTATATATTTTCATCATAACTTAAGTTTAAGATATTCAACAATCTATATTCGACAGAAACAAAATAATAATTTGCGGATAAATTGCTGTTATTTCGTTATGTAACACTTACGGAAATTCTAAATTAGAAACCATAGAACGCAGCAATATTATTAAACTTGGAATTTTGTTTATACTACCAACCATTTTAATTCTAATACAAATGTTGCTTTTCGAA
>CM063510.1:163655736-163658236 GCA_032207245.1 Pardosa pseudoannulata
CCTCGAATCTACTAAAATGTACTAAATTTGGAGAACTCTCGGTGACGGTCTCTGCTCATAGCACCTTAAACTTTAGTAGAGGTGTTATCTCAGAGGGAGAACTTTACAACGTTTCCGACGAAGAAATATTAGAAGGATTAAAACAGCAGAATGTTTGTGGAGTAAGAAGAATTACCATCCGTCGAGACGGCAAAATTCTGCCGACTAAACACCTTATTCTCACATTCAACACTCCATCACTGCCATCTCATATTAATGCTGGATACCTTCGATGCCCTGTACGTCCCTTTGTTCCCAATCCATTACGTTGTTTTCAATGCCAACGTTTTGGACATTCTAAAACATCATGTCGTGGTTCCATTACCTGCCCTCGTTGCGCAGAAGTTGGCCACGACGGCGTTGACTGCAAATCAAAACCTAAATGCGTCAACTGCAAAGGAGACCATCCTGCCTTTTCCCGTACTTGCCCTAAGTGGGTACTGGAAAAAGAAATACAGGCACTGAAAGTGAAAAATAACATATCTTATCCAGACGCTCGGAAACTAGTTGAAGAACGAACGCCCAAACCTGGAATTTCTTTTGCTGCAGCTGTAAAACAATGCAAAACAATAAGCACACAAACTGAAAATATTCCAACCGTACCCAATAGCCCTAAATCTCCTCGTTATCAACCCTCAAAATTTGAAAATAAAGCTCTTACAGTTGAAAATGTAATTGTTCCAAAACCATTAAATGAACGCGTACCTAGAAACAAATTAAATCCTAAAACTCAAGCATCAAGTAAGATTTTATCAAAAGCAAAGATTACTAGTCTTCCATCTAAGCAAAAGACTCCCAAACATCAAAAACTTACAGCTGCAAAACTAAAAGAAAAAATAAAAAATAAATGTAACCTTCTGGAGGATTTCGACGATGACGAATCCTCCAAAAAACCTTTGAAATGTAAAATGTCC
Organism: Pardosa pseudoannulata; assembly: GCA_032207245.1. Classification (NCBI taxonomy): domain Eukaryota; kingdom Metazoa; phylum Arthropoda; class Arachnida; order Araneae; family Lycosidae; genus Pardosa; species Pardosa pseudoannulata. The sequence continues at coordinate 163,656,690 of CM063510.1, forward strand.
AGCAAAAACTTCTTAAAAAACCGTCCAGTTGCTGAGGACGATTCAATCAAAGGTTATGTTACTTCCGAAGAGGATATGTTGACAGATCCCTCGGACTCAGAAGGAATGTGGGCTAAGACCCAACCTACATAATCTCCATCCTTTTCCTCCCTAACTTTTACAATGGCGCTTTTGTCTTGGAACTGCCATGGCTTCAAAAGTCACGTCTCTGATATCAGAGACCTCGTAAATAAATACCATCCTGTTTGTTTTGCCCTTCAAGAGACTCTACTTGACAGCAATAAATCAGCCAAATTAAAACGTTATAGTACTATCAGAAAAGATTACATTGAAGGGGGCAGGGTTTGTGGTGGTGTAGCCCTCTTCACTTCTCATGACTACCCTGTGAGAACTTTAAACATTAGTACTAACCTCCAAGCAGTTGCTGTTCAAATTCATATACAATCTCTAATAACTGTCTGTAACCTCTATATACCTCCAAATAATATCATCTCCCAGAACACTCTTAATAACCTAATTACTCAACTTCCAATCCCTTTTATTATTGTTGGGGACTTGAATGGTCATAATCCATTGTGGGGTAGCCCCAACCTTAATAAACGGGGTCGCCAAATTGAAAAACTAATATCCGACCATGATCTGTGCATCTACAATACAAATCAATATACTTACCTCCATTCCCCTACAAGAACCTTTCACTCCCTTGATTTAGCAATATCCAGCCCTCAAATTTTTCCGTTCTGGAATTTTGCAGTGGATTCTTACCTTTATAATAGTGATCACTTTCCTATTATTCTAACTCACAATAATGCCACCAATACCAATCAGCGAGTTCCTCGTTATGTTCTAGGCTCCGCTGATTGGGATAAATTTCGTATTCTAGCCAATATCTCTACAGACATGGTCAACAATAATACTATTGATGAAGCAGTGGATCATATAACTGAAACAATAATTTCTGCAGCTGATATTTCCATTAAAAAATCTTCCTGTCGTCCTCAAAAGCAAACAAAGCCATGGTGGAACCAAGAGTGTAAAATTTGTTATAAAGCTAAGAGAAAAGCGTTCCAATTGTTCAAGAGACATCCTACGACGGAGAACTTAATAAATTATAAAAAATGCAAAAGTGTTTTCCGTCGCACTTTAAGACGTAGCCAGAAGGATTCGTGGGTGAATTATATAAGCAGTATCACATCCACCATTTCCAGTAAAGATTTATGGGTAAAAGTTAAGCGCTGTTCAGGCGTTTACCCAAACAACCAAATCCAAATTTTAAATTATAATAACAACCTAATAACTTCTGTGGATGACATAGCCAACACAATAGCCTCATCCTTAGCTGATATATCTTCAAGTTCAAATTACTCTTCATCTTTTACAAAACTTAAAAACCTGGTCGAGGATAAACCCATAAACTTTCAAACTACGTTTAACTTTCCCTATAATACTGATTTTACCATTTTAGAACTAAACAGAGCCTTGAATAAAGTCCATAAATCTTCTGCTGGTCCGGATAATATTTCGTACGAAATGATAAAAAACCTCTC
>CM063510.1:163678236-163725736 GCA_032207245.1 Pardosa pseudoannulata
TAAATACAAATATATATATATATAATATATATATATATATATATATATATATATATATATATATATATATATATATATATATATATATAATACAGTAATACACACATAAATATATATATATATATATATATATATATATATATATATATATATATATATGTATATATATTCATTTAGTTTTTATAATCTAGTATTTAACACACTTTTTATAATATTATAAAATATATATATATAATAAAATGTAATGTATTAGAATGTGTAGTAACTATGTATATATATGTATTTATATATTTATATATTTATGTATTTGTATGCATATATTTAAATATATATATATTTATATATGTATATATATATACATATATATATATATATATATATATATATATATATATATTATATATATATATATATATATATATATATATATATATATATATATATATATGAAAATCATTTCACTTTAATATTTCCTTAAAAACCTTCTCTCTACATTTCTAATTATTTAGAATATTTTTCCCAGCCTCTAAATGTCTTAATCGAATTTGTGTCCTTGGCTTAAAAATATATTGATCCATTTCCCAAAGCTATCTCTCCTATAAATATAAGTTTTCTGTCTATTCAACACGTATTCCAGCTGTCGGCGGCAAATGGTTCCGGGTTTTTCTGATCTTAACTCTTACACTATGTAAGTTTCTTGTCCCTTGGGAAAATCTTTCTGTCTTTCTTCTTGAGTGCACCTCTGTTCGAGAAGAGTGATTGTATTTTTCTCTTGTCTGTCGTTGACTAGTAAAGGTGTACGTTTTAGCAGCTCTAAAATAAAGTTTTATGAGACTTGTGCCGTTCTCTTTCAATGGACCGACTGCATCTTTATTACTGTTAGCTGATTTAGGTTTTCTCCTTACCCTACTTATTAGACAGGGAAAGTAAAAAAAATAGGGGCTATAATTTCAAGCAGTTTTATAATTATTGGATTGCATGCATATGTATAATGATAAATATATACACGTTTATACTACTGGAATTTTAAAACATTATACTTTTTCAATATAAAAATTAAAAGTCTTTGTAACGATAAAGTACTTTTTGACCAAATTTTTCTTCTTCACAGGACAACACCCACTCGCAAAACAAATTGAGGAATAAAAATTATCTACATATATAAATAAAACTAACCTAATAATTTTAAAACTATCAAAAAAAAAAAAAAAAAAAAAAAAAAAATCTATAAAAAAAGAAATCTTAATTTTTTATCTATGATATTACTTAGTATAAAAAACAAAATTTTTTTACGAGAAATATTTGAAGAGTTGGCTTATAATTAAAGAAATGCATTGAAAATTATTTTATCAAACATCTGCATAATTATTAATAAAGTTTGTTAAAAAAGTCTGTGTTTAGATCTTGATCCTTAATCTTTTTATTCGAGGATTAAAAGAGCTAAATAATATAGCGTTTATTGATTCAGTGATTTGTATGAATATTTTTTTATGTAATTTAATAATGCGTACAACCTGGTACCAGGTACGTTTTAAAGATATATCTAGTAAATAATAAATAATCATCTCAGAGTCAATTATATACGATACACCTATAACTATGTACAATTGTATAGTAGAACCGTATATTGTCATAAACATTCAGTAGCAAGCAAAATTATTATTAACGTGTAAATAGGACAGTGCACGGAAAATTAGTTACATAATTTAGACACATACTGCATTTACATTAAAATAAAATTACAACTCATAACTTACATTTACATAATTTACATAAATTCATTTTACATTAAAATTCATAATTAGTTACAGAATTTAGACACATAATACATACTTAGTGTATGTATTTTGCAAAACACATAATGCATACACTGTGTATGTTAGGTAAATTGTTGAAAAAATATTTTATGTTTAACAACAACTATAAAGTTAAACTGTAATAATGATAAATTAAAAAATTAATTGCTTTAGTTTCCTCGAGTAAAACTTAAAAAAAAACATATTTTCCATTTGATTTGGAAAATAAAAACAGTCCAAATTGAAAACTGCATGTTAAAAGAATTGCTTATTTAAAAGCTTCTTAAAATGAGAAAAACAAGAAACAGAAACACGTTTTGAGGGTTTAGAGCTTTATGGATTTGGTTTGGTTTGGTTTGGAGTGCTACGGTGTACCGTTTGCAACACGAGGGCTAATGAAACCCTGACCTACAGCTTAAAGCCGATTTCGAACGGCTACAACTATTCATGCCACTGTGGGATTATAACCCACGAACTCCGGTACCGAAGGCCCTAACCAATCGGCCATTGTTCGGCTAGAGCTTTATGGAAGCAGGGTAGATAAATTCATGCATTTACGTCAGTAGAAATATTCTCATATGTCTTTTAAGTATTCAGAAAGTAAAAAATTAACATTTGTTGAGCCTTAAATTTATATCAGTCATGTACAGTACTTCTAGAACTATGCACGATTCTTTGATTGATCCGCATATTATTATCAAAGATACATAATGATGCAAAATTTCAACTAACTCGTAAATAACGCAGCGAGCGAATATTTATTTACAATATTTATACACACATGCAGTGCAAGTTAAATAAACGATAGTAAAATAATTGGATTAATGTTTAACAACCACTCTATAGCGAAACTGGAAATAATATTACACAAGGAATTTAAGCCTCTTAGTACTTTTGAGCAGAACTTCCGAGAAATCATTTCTCCCAGAGGATTTGAGAAATAAAAAAGAAATATCCCAATCGAAAACCGCACGGCAGAGAGATTGTAAGGAAATTGGTAGCTTGTCCTTTTGCTTCCCTTTTAACAAGCTTCTGCGCATTCTGAAAATAACGAAGCACCCGGCTTTGCAGGATCGGAAATTTTGTTTCCATTTTAAAAAGCAGATTACTACGCCACATAATCTTCAGACAACACAAAGACAAGCACATCTCTTTTGCGAGAGAAAGTTTCTAGTAAATAATGAATAAATATCTTATGCATCAAGTCTCTCTTTTTTTAACAGAGAATATATGTGGAAGCAAATTAACCCCTTTTCTATTGGAATTTATGTTTAAGTTTCTGAACCAAAATTTTTTTAATGATGAAAATTAGTATATGTTCTATCCTGAATTGAAAATTCAAAATATTTCTGTCGTTAAATATTTTTTTTCCGTGAAACACTGGAGTTTTTGTATAGAATTATAATTCTTTTTGGTCCTATATTAATCAAATATATTGCTTTGAGGTACTTTTGATAAATATCTGTTTGAAAAGATTTCTCAATAATGCATAAAAATGTTTAGAAAAGATTCTATAAACTTCGAAAAAAGCTTTACTATGTTTCTTTCAAGGGAACATAAAAACCACTTTGAAACAATTTAATGCTTATTTGATTCTTATCTTAATCAAGAACAATTCTTAGTGATGATATCGGACACATTTCAATTTTTTCTTTAGTGTAAGTATTCGCTATATGTGTGAAAACTTTTTAGAAATTTCATTTAGAACATTACTTAGGGTTTATCTAAGAGTAAGGCAATGAGGTTAAATGTCTATTGCACCCAAATCCAAGAAGACACAACCGCAAGAGTATTCAAGAGAACAGACCAGTGGCTAAAGCAAACCTCACACGGCAGCTGAATTTACTGCAGCTCCCTAGACTGAAGAAGTTGGCGACCAAGTTGCTTAAACCAAAGAGGTGAGAAATCCCTCAATTACACAGAATATGACTAGTGTTCTCTTCCTGAATTTTAGAGATACGACACAATGGAGTAATCCCCATCATGTTAAGATGTCCTCTGAAGGCACAGCAACCCTCAATACAACATTGTTACTAACAGCCTTCTTGAAAACTTTCGAAACATATCAGAAGAACAGAAGAGAATGCAAAAATTTGAAATATTACAATTATTTTGCTGCTATTTAGCGTTTCATCAATCTTCCTAACTGTTTAGAATAGGAGAGGTCTGGGTACTGTCTGGGAGGATTATGTAGTATTGGTGTAGAAGTGGGAAGGTCATGATCCACTAGGAAAGAGAGAACTAAAATAGACTGGAATATTATTTACATCAATATTTTGAAATGGCTAAACATATACTAAAACTTTATAAGTGTTATACGCAAGATAAAAATGATATTAGCATTTTAATCCACTAGAAAAGAGTGGACTAACTATATAGACTGGAATACTATTTACATCCCTATTTTGAAATGGCTTAAGATAAAGGTAAGATAAGATTAAGGCTGTCCGCAAGATACAAGTAATATTAGTATATTAGTCCACCAGAAAAGAGAGGACTAAAATAGACTGGACAATTATCTACATCATTTTATTGAATTTGCCAAACTAACACTTTATAAGTATTGTACGAAAGATAAAAATAAAATTAGCATTTAATCCTCTAGGAAAGAGAGGACTAAAATAGACTAGAAAATTATTTACATCATTATATTAAAATGGCTAAAGATTAACTAAAATTATATAATTATTGTACGCAAGATAAAAATTATATTAGCATTTTAATCCACTAGCAAAGTGATGACTAAAATAGACTGGAAAATTTACATCAATATTTTGAAATGGCTAAATATAAAATAAAATTTTATAAGTGTTGTACGCAAGATAAAAAAAAAATTAGCATTTTAACCTCCAGAAAAGAAAGGACTGAAACAGACTGGAAAAAGATTTTACATCATTATACTGAAATGACTAAAGATAAATTAAAACTTTATAAATGTTGTGCTTAATATAAAAACAAAATTACCATTTTAAGTACTAGGAGGTCTCTAAGAGTTTATTATAAAAATTTAGGGAAAAGTACATGTATACTTTTTGAAAAGTTTTCGAAATAATGTAAGTTGGAATTTAATCTTTGACAAAATAAAACATTAATATATAATAAGCACACAAAAGTACTTAAAAATAGAAACTAATGGAATTATTTGAATTTAAAGAATAGTTTCTTTTATTGTACAAATGGAAGCTTTAAAACAAATATACAGGGTGTTCCAAAATGACCACATAAACTCTGCACAGTTCGATTTCTCGTTGGGAGTACATAAAATTGTCCAAAAAAGAGTGCCTGTACAATCCATAGTTTACGAGAAATATACGAAAAACAAAGTATGACGTCACTGGCGGTTGCAAGAAAAATAACTCTCTTGGACACCAACAACAGTATTTGCATATCTTTAAAGATGATAATGTTTAAAACATTCGCCGATCATATCACGTCATGCATGAACACGCACCATGGAATGAGGTTAAGCCACCGTTGAACTGGTATTTAAAAGACTGCATCTTGCAGCTATCGGTAGCCTTCGTATGGTGGCCATGTACTCCGATCGTGACTACTGCGACATGAACTTCATGTACGGCTGATGTAATACAAATGTCTTAAAAACTGTCAGGGAACATATGCTTTAAGTTGTGCATATATTGATAATGATGTGTTCAATAAAGTGGTTTATTTTTGCACCGGCAGTGAAATCATACTTTGTTTTTCGTATTTTTGTCGTCGACTATGGATTTTACAGGAACTCTTCTTTGGGCAGTTTTAATGTTCACCCAACGAGGAATCTCGTTGCAGAATCTCTGTGCAGAGATTATGTGGTCGTTTTGGGACTACCTGTATATAGACATGCATACATTTTATAAACAAAAAACTACTTACTATTTATACTACTTACTAAAAATATTGCTGTAGATCAAACGTCGATCCATAAAATGATTCTACGCTAAAATTCGAATTTATAAACTTCAGTGAACGTTATCTAAACAAAACACCTTCTATCCTTATAAAACAGTTTAAATCTGAACTAAACTTTTAATGCCATTAAACAGATGTCGATAATGATTTTTAAGGCCGGGTGGTTTAAAAAGATATAACGCACAGAGAAAGCTTAGATTTAGCGAAATACTCTGCTAACAAATACAAGAAAATGCAAAATTTGAAATATAACATTGATACCACACCATATACCCGTTGAGTTCAACGGATCTTCTTAACTATCTAAAACTAGAAAAGTTCGAGATAAATGCAAAAGAGCTCCTATAATCTATGCAATTTTAAGTCCTTTAACTCTTTCAACGCTCTCCTTTTTTTTTTTAATCCTGAACTTTTCCGAAGGTTCATGCAATATTCACTGATCTCTCTTTCCAGAACTTAGATGGGAAATTTTGTGTGGAAAGATTACACATATAAGGGTAAAGGAGGCAATGGCTTAATCTACTTAGTACAAGAGAACAAAAATGTACGAAGAAAAGTCTTTGCATCATTACAGTGAAATGGCTAAAGATAAGTTGAAACTTTCTAAGTGTTGCACGTAATAAAAAAAATTGTTTTGAAAATTAGGTTGTTTACTCGACTACTTTGGGTTTATTTTAAAATACGTATAGATATTCTTAATAGAATTTCTAGGAATTATTATATCACAGAACTAGACAAAGTCGAAATAAATAGGTAGAACTGTTGTCCTCGAATCAAAGCAAGAAGGTTGGAGTAAAATAGAAATGTAGTATGTTTAATAACTGAGGTAAAATTATTTAAATAGATTAACAAAGGAATATATTTTATTTTTTAATAAACTATGCATTTTAAAATTCACCAAGTAAATTGAACACACACATTTATGTATGTGTGTGTGTGTTGGGTATATAAGTTTATATAATGTATAGTAAATTTTTTTCTGAATGGTTACACGTTAAATATAATTTATCAAAATTATTTAAACAAAACACAAAGGGGTAAAATTTAATTTTATAAATTCCAAATTATACTATATACTTATGAAATTCAGATAAATATTTACCACCTATATATATATATATGTGTGTGTGTGTGTGTGTGTGTGTATGTATATATATATGTTGGAACTAATTTGTTTTTTCGCGGAATCCTTCGTCCCCCGTCTTGTTTAATCTTCCTACAAAATGTGGCGCCATTCTCGCAAATAGATCACGCTACAGAACAATGTGAGCACTGTCAGTTTAATTATGGCCACCCGGTATATAAATACTAACTGAATTAAAACTAATCATAAAATATCTTTGCAGTTAGCATTAAACTCAAAAATCTCTCTAAACATTAAATAATTAGAAATAATTTAATATAAGAAATCTTTCATTGCGAGTACACACCTGTCCAATGAATTCGAAACACAGGAAATTCTTTCAGAAGCTCAGTTGTAGCTTGCGTATGCAAAACACGTTAATGACATACATGAACCATAATTAACCCTCCGAGTGGAACAAATCGAGGAAAAAAAAGTATCTAAAAATACGCTAAAGGTTTACTGTCTCAGTGACCAAAGCGTTCTATGATTTTTTCTTTCACCCTTTGTCGACTAGAATGGAATACGGGAAACCCACCCTTGTCATTGTCCCTTTACTTTCGGTTATAAATAGATATGTAAATAGATATTATAGATTGTTAGTTTTTAATACACATAAAGCTCGTCCAGTTTTGAATATTATCCCATAAGAAATAATGGATTCTAAATGTACAAATAAAAATATTCTTTGAAATACCTGTTTTTATTTTTTTTACGAAAGTCATTCAAGATATTTAAGTGGTACAATTAGAGATACATCTGTTAACGCAGACGAAATACTTCGAAATAGATATTTAAAAAGCCATGAAAAGCTTTCAGCGTCTTTGTGTACCAGAAGTGTATCCCTCAATAAATGTCAGTCAAAGAGGTTTGCCGTTCCGAAATAATCGACCTGATTCTCCTACCGCAAAACTCCATGGTAGAAAGAACTGGCAGAAATGTACATTACATCTATTTTCGGAGAGGTTTATGAGGTCGAAAACTTTACATTTTTGAGACATCATCGGTTTGATGGAACTGTATGTGCGAAAAGCTTAGAGGGTTAAATGTTGGAAACAAAATACACAACCATTTTCTTTTCACAGCTACTCTTACTTTCTGCCATCTGGACCATCCCAGCTTCTATTTCTTTTTTCTATTTGTCTAAGCCAGGTTAACTCCTCTATGTTTTTACTCCTTTGTCCACTCGAGGGCTACAGTGGGGATCCCATTTCTGGCCATTTTAAAGACATGGCCTATGCAACGCCATCTTTCATTTTTATTTCCTCATCTATTGGTTTTATCTTGATTTCTTTGAATAGTTTGTCACTGGTTATTATGAATTAGGACAAATAATCTTCATTAATAAACTAATGCACTTGTTTCAAAAGCTATTTTGCTTGTTGGCCTGGTTAATTCCACGTTTCAAAGTTACATGAAATGATTGATCTTATTATGTATTTGTAGAGATTTAATTTTACTCCTAAAGTTATGTTAGAGTTTTCCCCATATCCTATTTAGATTTCTAAAATAATTGAGGGAATCAGCAAATCTTGTTCTGTACATCAATTTATCCAGACATAGATTAAACACATTTTGCAAATTTTGCGTGAAGACTAAATAACACCCATCACCGTATGACAACTGGCGTTTGAAGCATACAAGATGAGAATCGAACACGAAGAAAGTTTTCTAACGCATAAGCGAACATCGAAAATTTAAGTTCTTCCAATCGCGAAACCGAAAAAGGGGAATAGATGCAACAAATACACATCGCATTAATAACGAAATTAAAATATATATATATATATCTATATATATATATATATATATATTATGTAATATATATTATATATATATATATATATATATATATATTATATATATATATATATATATATATATATATATATATATATATATATATATATATATATATATATATATATATATATATATATATATATATATATATATATATATATATATATATATATATATATATATATATATATATATATATATATATATATATATATATATATATATATATATATATATATATATATATATATATATATATATATATATATATATATATATATATATATATATATATATATATATATATATATATATATATATATATATGTATATATATATATATATATATATATATATATATATATATATATATATATATATTATATATATATATATATATATATATATATATATATATATATATATATATATATATATATATATATATATATATATATATATATATATATATATATATATATATATATATATATATATATATATATATATATATATATATATATATATATATATATATATATATATATATATATATATATATATGTATATATATATATATATATATATATATAATGGTTCTTTCACTGTAATGGTTCTTTCACTGGCACTCATCTTGAAAACTTAAAATTGAATACACCGATACTTAATTATTTATAAACTTATTATTGTACTTATCATTACAGGCTAATTTCCGAACTGTATATACATAATTAAACATAAATAATTCAAAATAAAATAATTATAACGTAAATAACAAAATACATGTATAATGTATAAATATAATATTCACTCAAAAAATTTAATTTTTAAAAATCCTCTATTCAAAGTGTGGCATTGGAATATTTAGATCTGGTAATGAATATCCTCCAAACATTTTTCTTTGTGACATTTTTAATTTTTAACATTTTTAGTTGAACGGAATTGTTAAAAATTATGCTAATATGAGATTTAACATTTTACATTCAAGTAACAAATAAATTAAGATTATTTTTACAAGAAGACAGCTGGTTTCTCCTTTTCAGTTCTTTCTGCTAGATTGTTTTGTATCCTTTGTCAAAACACTGTGCATCGGTTTGTAATACACATTATAAAATAAACTTGGTTTTTTAAAATAATATTTACGACGCACAACAATAATGCTGACGAAACAATCGTACTCATTTCATTCTCTGCAATCTGATTCTTAACCCTTTAGCAGACAATGGTTTCGAAGGAAAACCACCTATTAAACATCTTTTTTTTTAACTTTACTTTTTGGAGTACTTTACTTTATCTATTTATAATTATTTAAGGCTCCAATCTCATACATCTGTGATATATGGAAGCCAATGGTGTAGAATCAAGATTTTCTGCAATTAAAAAACTCTTTGGAGACATGGGTGAGTTTTCGATTTTTTTTGTTATATATATATATATATATATATATATATATATATATATATATATATATATATATATATATATATATATATATATATATATATATAGTTTATACATTTTATTCATATTATATTTTTGATATTTTAAATATATAACTGATGTTAGTTCTAAGTTTAACTTATTTATTTTTTTTCTATTGAAATATATGTATTTAATCTTTCTGTAATTGAGAAGTCCGATTCACTTTATCTTACTTACGACCCAAATAAAAGTATCTATACAAATAACACTTTTAAGTTGTTAAGCTATTTATGTATTATACCAGTTTAAGGATTATCATTTATTGTTCTTCTATTATAGTTAAACTTTTAAAAAGGCATAATGTTTAAGTTGTACAAGGGGAGGGGTTAGTCAGTTAAACCACTGCTCAAACTCTAATTTGGTATCTTCTAAGGCAAAGCCGTTTAAGGAATGTAAAGAAAACTTATATATTTTACATATAAAAGGCTCATAGATAACATTTATAAACAAATTACATTAAATTCCCATGAATTTATTTTGGGGACATTTAAAAGGTTAAACCATTCTAATGAATGTAGCATTAAAGTTTATGTGTAGAAGCGTTTGTTCTCAGTTCTAATGAGTTCAAATAGCATCAGCCCCTAGTTAATAAAAACATGTATTATTGAACTAAGATAACTATTTTCCGCGTCGAAAAGCTGTTATAAATATTATAATTGTTTTTTAGCTTATTAAGAAAATAAAAACGGACCGATAGATTTCGATACAAATTACGAATTTTAGCTTTCATTTATTAATGTGCTGTGTATTCTACCACCAGTTTCCCAGTTTCGATTTGGCAACGGCAGGAATTCAAATTTTCGATGTCCGCACATGCGCAAGAAAACTTTCACCTTCTTCGGTCTCATCATATAGTCATCACGATCTGCTGTCGGGTGTTTTAAACTCCAATATTCATCTTGTAGATGTGCATACTTTAGTCTTTACGACAAGTTTGTATAATCCATATCCAGAGGAATTGTGTTATTGACTTCAACACGAAGTTTAAACGTTTACAAACCTCTATTTGATTTCAAGTTTTTTAAAGGTTTGTACCCGTGTTACTCTGTTCGGAACACATGTTCTACAAACTGTGTTCTTGCATGTCAAAGCTCATAAAATAATGGAATTCTCGGAAAGGAAACGAAGTTTCAAATTTTTTTATTTCTGATACAGTTGATATATGCTGTGAAGACCAGAAAAATGCTCTTGTTAAATATTAACTATCAGTGTGACAGAAATTATTTGAAGGATATCAAGAATTTGTTATTAACTATTAGCTTTCTATATCCCTAAATGACAAAGAATGATACCTTGTGGTATTGATTGCAATTGTCAGTTATTTCCCAATACTACTTTCATAAATTGCATCCCTTCAATGGTCATTTCGTAAAATTTGCTGGAAAATATGTGGCTTGAGATCTTCTGAAAAAAAAACATGTTAATGACATTAGACATGCTAAAAGTGGCTGATGAGTTTAATAGCATTAAATTAAAGATGTAAATTTTAAGAATTATATACAGCGGAATACGAATTAAATCTATTTAGATTTTCAGGACTTAATAATTTTGCATGTGTAATTCAGTAAACAAACCACATATATAATTAAAAATTATATTGAAGTGGAACTTTAAGCAATTTAAAATCTTCCAAAATCTTAAAATAGCAATAAATACGCTACTTGAAAATTTATCGTTAGTAACGTAATTAAACTTAATTATTATGCATGATTAGCATTTTAGTCAAGTATCTTTAATGATAGATATAGACGTTCAAACCGAAATTCCCGGTCGCTTTAGGCTGCGTTCAGCACAACAGTCGGCAGTAGAATTCAAACTCAAACATTGTATGTATCACTCTTTATAAACTCCATTTTCATGTATTCCATTCTTTTCAATTTACCCGTTTATTGCATACATAAGTATTGGAATTGTCACTGGCTTATTTGTTTAGGGTTTTGGAATCAATATCAACATTAATTCTTGCTGTCGAATGTTTTAATAGTTTTATTTTAGACAATTTGCCATTTGGTGATGCATTTAGTAAAAGCATACATTTTAAAGTTGAAAGAACATTTTCCTTGCGATTTTTAAATCTAATATTTTATGCTACTCCAAATCTGTAACTACTGCTAATTACTCCATCACGAAGCAAGCATGAAAATCGTTTATATGTCTACCATCCACACATTATTTCCGAACTTACATATTTTTTTAAAGATATAAAAGATAGATTGGATCGAATGAGTGTCTTATTTGTATTATAAATCTATTTAACATCGGTCATTGAAACATTTAAGTTTTACCTTTCATAATTTGAGATAGGAAATCTGTTCTTCAATCGAAACGTCAATCCTATAAATAACTACATATTTATATTTATTTTATTACTTATGAATTTGCTATGTGGGTTTATATTTAATCAAGTTTCAAACATTAGAAAAATTTACTATTCTGGCAGGTACATAGACTAAAATCGTGACAATGTTGTCCATCACATGGCTTAAGTTTACAATGCTATGAATACCTGTTATACTAAATACCTCTTTCCATGAATTGTTTTTGTAAATGGCATGGCATGTTATGGTGTTTACAATAAGTGTTCGTAATGAAGAACGGCTATACTATGCAAAATTGTTTGAATATTATATTTTAATATGCAGTTCATTTTAAGTTATATTTGAAATATTCATCAATGTATATTTGGAAGGAAAGACTCTTGTATTAATGGTTTAAAAAGTTTATTCAGTTTCTTTAGATTGAAAATTAGTTCTAAGTAAAATGCAAGTGTCATAGACATCTATACCTCTTTATTGGGGAAAGACAATATTTTCTCGTTCCATCATATCAATGCTAATTTAAGAATTTTCTACTGTATAGCTTTCCCATTAATATCGACATTAGTACTTCAGAGAATCTAAAATTACAATCATTAGCTTTATTTAGCCCAGTCGAATCTTGCATATCAGAGAAAGCTTACCTATAACTACTTTCCCGAATTTAAAGTATTTCCTTAAATAGTGAAATCAATACATTCTCAATATTTTATTTACTTGTTCTTCAAAGTTGTTTATGACAGTTTCTTCGCAAATGAGGCAGAAAGCCATTCTTAGAAATGCAGTCTCGCCTTCTTTCCCTATTTTCAGTATGTACATTGCAGTGTAATAAAGCTGCACGCATCATTGTTAAAACCACTCCAGCAGAACTTGTCTTTCTCGTTTTTTAGTGTTTTTATAAATGAATTGTCTCTTATTCTCATAAACGGTGCTGAAAGTTCACTTGGATGACTTATTTAGCTTGCTTATTTGTATTCATCTGGTTCTATCGTTTTATCGGTATCTGACCGTTTTAAAAGTATTCGTTCTGTCGAACTCCCCTTTTGACCCAGAAATTATAGTGATATTCATTAGAAATTTTAACGTGAATTCAGACCAAATGTTAAAAATACTCTGTATAACGTATTAATGTTAAGTCTACCACTGAGCTTAGATGAGGCTATATGCCAGGTTTGACATGTTTATAAGTTATCTAATAATTGCGGCTTATTCTGTTTGGCAAAGTACGCATAAAAGCGGTACTTATTTCCAAATTCTATTCCTAGTTTTTAAAATTAGGATATAAATTCTCTATTCTGGCTGGGGAGTAAACTTATTTTAGTTGGTGTGAACAGTAAATTTATTTTAAACTCTTTCCTAGTTTATCTCTAAATTTCTTTTCATACAGCCAGAATCGAGAATCAAAATTTTAAGGTTAGCGTAATGAATATACTTTAAACTTCTATCAAACCTGACATTAATGCTTTATCTAAGAAATATACCTCCTGAACATGTTCGTGGGCTCAAATCCCACTGATGACATGGATAACTGTAGCCGTTCAGATTGGGCTTTAAGCTGTAGTTCCAGGTCTATGAACCTCGTATAGCACAAAATGACCATTGCGTTCAAATCGACCAACTAAGAAAACATGTTGAAATATGGCAGAAAATGTTAGTGTACACTTTTTCAGCCTGGTACAGGGCAAGTCTATCTGTCTGCTTCCTCAAAACGCGGCATGACTTTTTTCAAGGTTTCTCTATCTATTAATACACAAGGTCTGCAAATCTTTCTCCACACATACCAACCTTGTTGCTGGTCTATCTCTTTTACCCTCCATCTTTGATAAATTTAATTTTTTAACTCGGCCCAAATCTGCTCGTCTGAAAACATGTCCCAGCCCAGAATTTAGGAAATAGTTCCAGGTATCTGAACCTCGTGTAGCAAATCATTGAGTTCTGATTCGACGAACTGAGGAAGCATGTTGTAGAAATATGGCTGAAGATATTAGGGTACACTTTCAGTCCCAACTACATATTTAAATTTCTAGCTTTCCAAAATAGAGCTTTCCGAACAAAGATGGATTGGTCCTTTTTTACTATCATCAAAATAAGTTGCTTAAAACTATATATCCGTTTATTTCGATATGCTATTTCCGATATGAAACTAATACAAGTAAGTACAGAGTAAGTACAGCATGTACTTTACTCTGTACACTTCTAACAGGACAAATTTTCGTCATATAAAACTTGCAAAAAAAACCATCATCGGCAACAAATTGGCCTGTAGATTTTTTTTATCGGTTATATGAAGTTAGATGTATATCTTGCCACAAAGAAATATTGTTAAATATTAAAGTATCAAGATAATTCTGTAGGATTTGTCATCGAAAATTCTTGTCGAAATTTCCTAAAATATGCCTTGGGGAATAGAATGAAATATTCTGTATTAAATATGAAACGTGACTAAACTGTAATGAGTAACAAACTCAATGTGAGACTACATTAATGCAACTAAAAATCTAAATTTTTTAATGAACTTTCTGCCATATAGCATGTGTACAGACTCTAATGTGACCGAAAATTTTATCTCAAGACTTTGAAGGGAAATGCCATTTTAAAACACCTAGATAAATGTTTGGACTAGACCAAACAATTCAGGAGGGATACCCAAACTTCCTTGGGTGAACGCAGACGAGGATCACTGTCTCAACTTAAAACCAAGAAATGGTGGAATGGCTGCAAGCAGAGGGTCCTGAAATCTACTGGTGTAGAAGCCTTTGGCCTACTCTGGGATTTAAAGACATGAATTTTTCAATCTTGTTTGGAAATGGTGTCCCTGAAATTCTCTCGAAAAACTCATCAGCCACAAACATAATTTAGACTTGCTCTACCAGTTAAATGTATTTCCTTGGATATCGTATCAGAGCAATATTGTTAAACATTATTGAAATGTAAAGATAATTTTGTGGGATATGTCTTAGAAAAATCTTATCGAAATTTCCTAAAATATGTCGGTGATGGGAATTAAATATTCCGTATAAAATCTGAAACATCAATATAGAGTAATAAATCTACTGTGCGACTACATTCTTGCAATTAGAAATTTATAGTATCTAAAGAACTTTCTGCCGTATGACGTTTACAGACTATTGTAAGCGGAACTCTTTTATTTTAAACAAGACTTTGAAGAGAAATGCCATTTTAACCCTCTAAGCGGTTCGCACGTACAATTCCGCCAAACCGATGATGTCTTCAAAGCGGTTGTCAGTACAATTTTCGACCTCCAAAAACGATCCGAAAATGGATGTAATGTATATTTCTGCCAGTGCTTTTTCAAATGGAATTTTGCGGTAGGAGGATCAAGTCGATTGTTTAGGAGATGCACCCATTTTTGACAAACATTTATTGAGGGATACACCCTCCTGGGGTACAAAGACGCTAACGGCTTTTCATGGCTTTGTAAATTTCTATTTCGAAGTATTTCTTTTGCTGTACCAGATGTATTTCTAATTGCACCACTTAAATATCTTTCAAGGCATTCGTAAAAAATATAAATAAGTCTATCAAAGAATATTTTTATCTGTACTTTTAGAATCTATTATTTCTTATGGGATGATCGAGATCTGATGAACTTTATGTGTATTAAAAATTAACAATCTATTTATAACCTGAAGTAAAGGGTCAATAAAGAGGGTTGATTTCCCGTATTCCATTCTAGTCGACTAAAGGTGAAGTAAAATATCATAGAACGCTTTGGCCACTGACACAGTAAACCTTCAGCGTATATTTTGGAGACTTTTTTTTCTCGATACGTTCCACTCGGAGGGTTAACACGCCTAAATATTTTACCTATACCAAAGAATTCAAGAAGACCCAAACTACGATGGGTGAACTCAGTTGAGGACTATATTGTCTTAAAACCAAGAAATTCATTAGTAGCTGCATGCAGAGGTGCTTGGCCTACCGTAGCCTACCCTGGGCTTTCAAGAATGAATATTTCAACTTTCTTTGGAAATTTTGTCCCTGAAATTGATCGGGGGAAAACTGTTCCTTTGCAATTTTTTGAGTTAAGAAAATATTACCGAAAGTTTTGCCTACCCAGAATCTAAATCTTGGATATAAATCAAGACATCTGTTTGCAAAGGAAGTGGGTACAATCATGTTTGACAGCACTTTGGTCAAGCAGCCTCATTTTTAAGTTCTGAGAAGTACACCCTGGATCTCCTCTCTAAAGGTAAGACAATTTTCTGTCAATTTTGATAGCTAAATAATTATACTTAACAAGTCTTCCTTATTGCTTATTTTACTGTTTGCTCCTGAATTCGTAAATTTTAAACAGGTAGTATAGAGAATTAATTTCCTGCTATAGAAACAAATTTTAAACGCAACTGTAAACACTGGTAGCTTATATTAGCATTGAAATTTACAAGCACTTGTATACTTGAAACTCGTAAAATTGCATTTAATTAATCATTTCTTTCAATCTTGTATGACGACCATTATTTGAGACTACCAGTTCCGTAGTTTAAATTATAAATTGTTTTCTAAATCATTGAAATATATAATTGGAGAAATAGAATATTTGTTTTCTTATCGAACATAAATATTGTAATCGTAGTAAATAAAGTACGTATAACTTTTTTGCTCCAATTTTCTTAACGAATACAATGTTGAGCATGGCTAAACACCGTATTTAAGTTACTGTTCCGTCTAGTTTAAATTTCTTTTACTTATTTAACTCGAAATTTTAGTAAATTGACAGAACTCTAACATTTAAACTAGACTGATGTGAATGATAAAAACTAATTTAAAGAGAAGGGTTAATTCTTGTTGTACACAAAATCATTTGAACTAAGTAATAGATTTCCATAAACAATCACTGTTTCATATTTTGTAACTATTTTTCTTGAAATTTTTCTAGTATGCAGTAACAAATATTTTACTACATACATTTTGAATAATTTAAATTTTTTATTTTATTCTATAAACATAAATATGTAGTATTACAATTCTGAGATATTTGTCAAGAAGTCTTGAATCAAACATTATTTAATGATAAAGTTTCATTTAAAAATGAATTCTAAGCTATCAAAGTATTTTAATGGAAACTAGCAACTAACTACTGATAGCGTATTTAAATTTTAATCTTATTTTATAGGTAGATCTGATTACGTAAAGGACTTTACGTTTGTCAAGGCAAGTAATGGTGAATGACCTGTATATATCCCTAATGTTCTATTGAGTGTCATTTATGGGTCTCGTATCGGATGTTCATGTTACAATAATTATCCCGTAGATGAAAAATTTTTATCCTTTACGTCAAGTCTGTATAATGCATATCTACTTGTGAAATCAGCTCCTAAGTTCCATGCAAAGTTCAAACACAAGCCTCTAAGTCTTCAGATCAGAAGTACACTGGCACTCACCTTCAATACTTCTGCTAGTTATAGTGTTTTAAGTCTAAGCTTGTAAAATAATGGAATTCTTGCAAATAATATGAAATTTAAACTTTCAGATTTCTGATATAACTGCCATATGTTGTGAAGACAAGAGATATAACAGAAATGCTTCTGTTAAATATTTTCACTTTCACGTTGATAGAAATTATTTGAAGAATATCAAAAAGTTCTTATTAGACTTCAATTTTCTAGAATTGGATTAAATGAAAATGAATGAAACTACATTGAATTTGTTACACCTGCTGACTATTTAAGAACATTTATTATCTTCATATTACTAGATCAATTCGTCATTTCGTTAACACTGATGAAGTGACTTGTTTCTAAAAAGAATGTGTAGGTTAAACTTACTGCAGACTGTGTGGCTTGAAAACATAGAGAAAAACAAACTTGACGATATGTTTGTAGTTGCTAAAGTGGCTGATGAAGTTAATAGCATTAAACACAAGATGTGAATTTTAAGAATTATAGACATCCGAATAAGAATTTAATCTATATAGGTTTTCAGGACTTAAATATTTTGCAAGTGTAATTAAATTGCATATAATAAGGATTTATATTGAACTGGAACTCTAAGCAATTTAAAACCTTCTAAAATCTTTAAAAAAATGAAATACTTGTTAATGTGTCGCTAGCAACATAATTGAATTTAAAGATTATACATCTTTAGTATTTTAGTTGAATCTCTCTATTGATATAGGCATTCAGACCGCAGTTTTCGGCCTTGTTACCCAGCGTTCAGCACAACTGTCGACCGTAGAATTAAAACTCAATTATTTTTATATTACTATTCATGAAATCTATTTTCATTTATTCCTTTATACTCAATTTACCTAATTATTCGTACTAAATCATAGGACACATTACTGAGTTTTTTAGAATTATATCAATATTAACAATACAAATTCTGGAGGTAGTTTGTTATAATAGTTTTAATTTAGCCAATTTGTCATTTGATGGATCTAGAAGCATACATTTAATAGTTGAATCAACTTTTCCATGAAATTTTTGAATCAAATATTTTATGCTGCTTTAATTCTGCTACACTTGCAAAGCAATTACTCCGTGATGAAGCATCAAAATTGCTGTTATTTATTACCATCCACACATTAAATTTTCTGAACTCAATATTTTTAAGGATAGAGAAATTGGAATGAAGGCCCTTTCTTATTCCTAATACAGCTCTAGTTATCGGTCATTGAAACATTAATTTTGAGTCTTTCCTTTGATAGTTTGAGATAGAAAATTTGTTAATCTTCCGCCTAAATATCATTCAAGTAAACAAATATTACAAGTACCTACATCTTGAGATCTTCTATTTATAAATATATCATTTGGATTTTAAGAGGTTTTAACCAGCACAAAGTTTAACTGTCCGGAACGTTGACTACAATCATAATTAATTTTGTCTATCACAAAGCTTTAGTTTAAATTACCAAATGTGTACGGATCCTATGTGTACTGGCTATACAAAATACCTCTTTTCATAAAGTTTTTATAAGTGGAATTTTATGGTGTTTAAGTTAAGGGATTAATAATGAAAGGTTAAACTGTACAAAAGTTTAACTTCATACTTTAATCCGAGGCTGATTTTAAGCTATCTTTTGAAATATTCGTCGGTGTTTATTTGGTAGAAATGACTTTGGTATTTATAGGTTAAACAGTTTATTCAGTTTGTATGGATTGAAAATTAGTTATCAGTAGAATACATGTATATAAGACTTCGTATTACTAGTCTTTAAAGAAGAAAGGCAATCTTCAGACACTTTTGTCATATCAATACTACATTTAAAAGAATTTTCTACTTTCTAACTTTCCATTTTATATCCACCTTTGTACTCTACAGCATCTGGATTTTACATCATCAGCTTTATTTGGTCAAGTAGAATCGAATACAAAATGAGGTTCACCTATAACTATTCAAATTTGTAGAAGTTTTCTTTCACTATTGAAATCAAAACCATATTCTATTTTTATTTACTATCTTTATTCTTCTTCAGAGGTATTTTGACAGCTTCTGTGCAAATGGCGTAAGCAATGTTTAGAAATGAAGTCTCGCTTGTTACCCATTTCCTGTACACTTTGCAGTATCATGAAGCTGTTTGAAACATTGTTAGAACTGAGTTCTTTCCAGTTTTTCCGTTTATTTATAAATGATTTTTTACTTTCATAAAATTTGTTGCAATAATGCATGATAGACGGATTATTTAGCTTCTGTTTCATTTGGTTCTACTTTCCGTAATAATAGTTTTAAAAATTTTTCCAGTCGAACTCAATTTTTTGGCCATAAGTTAGAGTAATAAGTGATAATCATTAGGAATTTTTATTTTGTTTTGGATTAATTCCGAACAAATCTTGTTCAAAGTACTGTAATTGTATAATGTATTAATGCGAAATCTACCACTGAGTTTAGGTGAGGCTGTATGCCATGCTTGACATGTTAAAAATAAGTTGGCTAATAATAGCGGCATATTCTTTGTCAAAGTACTCATAAAAGCGGGACTTAAGTATTTCCTTCAATAGTGAAATGAATACATCCTCAATATTTTATTTACTTTTTCTTCAAAGATGTTTTACAGTTTCTTCGCAAATGAGGGAGTAAACCATTCCTAGAAATGCAGTCTCACCTTGTTTCCCTATTTTCAGTAAGTACTTTGCAGTGTACTAAGGCTGCATGCAATATTGTTAAAATCACTGTAGCAGAATTTCTTTCAAATTTTTTAGTGTTTTTATAAATGAATTGTCTCGTATTCTCATAAACATTTCTGAAATTTCACTTGAATAAGTTATTTAGCTGGCTTATTTAGATTAATTTGGTTCTATTGTTTTATCGGTATCTGACAGTTTTAGAAGTATTCGTTCTGTCGAACTCCCCTTTTCAACCAGAAATTATAGTAAAATGATATTCATTAGAAAATTTAACGTGAATTCCGATCAAATTTGTTAAAAATACTTTGTATAACGTATTAATGTTAAGTCTACCACTGAGTTTAGATGAGGCTTATGCCAGGTTTGACATGTTAATAAGTTTATCTAGTAATTGCGGCATATTCTCTTTGGCAAAGTACGTGTAAAAGCGGGACTTATTTCCAAATTTTATTCCTAGTTTTTAAAATTAGGATATAATTTCTCTATTCTGGCTGGGGAATAAACTTATTTTAGTTGGGGGTTTAACAATAAATTTATTTTAAACTCTTTCCTGGTTTATCTCTAATTTTCTTTTCATACAGCCAGAATCGAGAATCAAAATTTTAAGGTTAGCTTTAATGAATATATATACTTTAAGCTTCTATCAAACCTGACATTATTGTTTCATCTAAAAAATATACCTCCTGACCAAGTTCCTGGGTTAAAATCCCACTGATGTCATGGATAACTGTAGCCATTCAGATTGGGCTTTAAGCAGCAGTTCCAGGTCTCTAAACCTGGTGTAGCACAAAATGACAATAGCGTTCCAAATCAACAACTAAGGAAACATGCAGAAATATGGCAGAAAATGTTAGTGTGCACTCTTTCAGTC
This sequence comes from Pardosa pseudoannulata, assembly GCA_032207245.1. NCBI lineage: Eukaryota > Metazoa > Arthropoda > Arachnida > Araneae > Lycosidae > Pardosa > Pardosa pseudoannulata. Next base: position 163,699,623 of record CM063510.1, read on the forward strand.
CCCTCAGCAGCGCTACAGCCTAGTACAGGCCAAAACTCTCTGTCTGCTTCCTCCCAAACGGCATGCCTTTTTGCAAGTTTTCTCGATCTTACCCAAGATCTCCAAATCTTTCTCGACACAATTACTGCTGGTCTTCCTCTTGTATCCTCAATCTTTGAAAAGGGTAATTTTTTTAACTATGTCCAAATCTGCTCGTTTGAAAATATGTCCCAGCCATCTAATTATGTTGGATTTATTAACTCGAGATGTTGGGGTTGTCTGCATTTTGTATAAAATTCATGGGTTATAAACCTCTCAATGTATTATCCTTTACTGCTCCAAATATTAGACCGAAGGAATTTTCTTTCAAAAATGAGTAGCCTATTTTCTTCTGTTTTGTTAATTGCCAATGTCTCACAGCCATATAAAATGATCGGTTGCCATATAAAATGATAATGATTATAAGGGTTTTGTATATATAATTTTGTATTCATGCAGAGGAGTTTAGATTTTATTTGTATCTTTAAACCAAAATAGCACATATTTGCCATCAAAATTTCGGTTTCTAATTTCAGTTTCTCTCATTTCTACTGGTATTAAGCGTGCCCAAATATTTAAAACTTGGTGACCCCCTTGAAGAATAGTTTCCAATGTTAAGCGATTGTACATGTATTCTAGGACTCTCCACCAATAATTTAGTTTTTTCCTCGTTTACTGCTAAGCCCACAGGGGGCTTAACAGTCTCAAGGGCAGTAAATGCCTGCACCACATCCTGTTTTCTTTGCCCAACAATATCAATATATGCATATGCAAGTACATGAATAGATTTTTGCAGGATTGTGTCTCTAGTGTGGATACCTTAATTCAGTATAATATAAATTTCTAGCTTTTCATAAAGGGGAGATTTCCGAACAGATAGGTTGATCCATTTTACTGGCGATTATCGAAATTAGGAACTAAAAGTTGCTTAACACTAAATATCAGTTTTATTTCTACATCCTATTTCCGGTATGAAACTAATACTAGAAGTACAACATTAACTTTACCCTGTACACTTGTAAAGACAAGTATATCATGCCACAGAGAAATATTGTCAAGTTATTAAAGTATCAAGATAATTTTGTAGGTTCTGTGTCTTTGAAAAGTCTTATCGAATCTTCCTAAACTATGCCTAGGCGAATAGACTGAAGTATGTATTAAATATGAAAAGTGACTCAACATTAATGAGTAACAAACGCAATGCGAGACTACATTCCTTAAACTACGAATTTATCTTATTTAACGAACTCTCTGCCATATAATATGAATTACGACTATAATGCAAGACGAAAATTTTATCTCAAGATTTCGAAAGGAAATGTCATTTTAAAAAGCTTAAACAAATGTTTTGACTAGACCAAACAACTCAGAAATGAGACCCAAACTTCCGTGGATGAGCGCAAACGAGGAGCACTGTGTAGACTTGAAACGAAGAAATGGAGGATAGGCTGCAAGCAGAGTGGCCTATATTCTACTGGTGTAGAAGCTTTTTCACCTTCTCTGGTCTTTCGAGTCATGAATATTTCAATCTTGTTTACAAACGGTGTCCCTGAAATTCTCCCGGTAAACTCAACAGCCACAAACATTATAATTTAGACTTGTTCTATCAGTTAAATTTAGTTCCTTGGATCTCTTATCAGAGCAATATTGTTAAACATTATTGAAATATAAACATAATTTTGTTGGATATGTCTTTAAAAAATCTTATCGAAACATCCTAAAATGTGTCAGCGATGGGAATTAAATATTCCGTGTAAAATCTAAAACGTTATTACACATAGAGTAACAAATCTGCTGTGCGACTACATTGTTGGAATTGGAAACCTATTATTTTTTAAAGAACTTTCTGCCGTATGATGTGTACAGACTATTGTAAGCGGAAATCTTTTTTCCGCAAGACTTTGAAAAAAAATGCCATTTTAAAACGCCTAAATATTTTACCTATACCAAAGAATTCAAGAAGACCCAAACATCGATGGGTGAACTCAGTCGAGGATATCTTGTCTTAAAACCAAGAACTTTGCAATTTTTCGAGTTAAGAAAATACTACGGAAAGTTTTGCCTACGCAAGATATATCTTGGATATGAATCACGACATCGGTTTTCAATTCAAGTAGATATAATCATGTTTGACAGCACTTGGGACAAGCTGCCTCATGGGGAAGTAGACTTTAAAGTTCTGAGAAGTACACCCTGGATCTCCTATCTAAAGGTAAGACAATTTTCTGACAATTTTGATAGACAAATAATTGTGCTTAACGAGTCTTAGTGAGTTTTGTACTGTTTGCTCCTGAATTCGCAAATTTTAAACAGGTAGTATAGAGAATTTTCTGCCATAGAAACAAATTTAAACGCAACTGGAAGGACTGGTAGCTGATATTAGTATTGAAATTTACAAGCACTTAAATACTTGTAACTCATAAAATTAATTTTTATTAATCAGTTATTTCCATCTTGTTTGACAACCATTATTTGAGACTACTAGTTTCGTAGTTTAAATTATTTAAATTATAAATTGTTTTCGACATCATTGAAATATATAATTGGAGAAATAGTATATCTGTTTTCTTATCGAACCTAAATGTTGTAATCGGAGTAAATAAAGTACGTATAACCTTTATGCTCAATTTCTTTCTCGGCGAATACAATGTTGAGCATGATTCAACACCGTATTTACGTTACTTTTCCGTCTAGTTTAAATTTCTGTTACTTATTTAACTCGAAATGTCAGTAAATTGACAGAATTCTAACATTTAAACTAGACTGACTGAATGATAAAAACAAATTTAGAGCCCAAGGGTTAAATTCTTGTTGTACACCAAATTATCTGAACTAATAGCTTTCCATAAACAAGAATTGTTTCATATTTTGTTACTTTTACTTGAAATTTGTCTAGTATGCAGTGACTAAATATTTTATTACATACATTTTAAACAATCTTAATTTTTAGTTTATTCTATAACCATAAATATATAGTATTAAAAATTCTGAACTATTTCTCCTGAAAAGTCTTGAATCAAACATTTAACGATCAAGTTACATTTCAAAATGAATTAAAGATATCAATGTATTTTAATGGAAACTAGCAATTAACTACTGGTAGCGTTTTTAAATTTTAATCTTATTTTATAGGTAAATCTGATTACGTAAAGGACTTTACGTTTGTCAAGGCAAGTAATGGTGAATGACCTGTGTATCCATAATGTTCTATTGCGAATGTCATTTATGGGACTCATTTCGGATGTTCATGTTCCTTAGATGAATGATTTTTAGGCTTTACGTCAAGCCTGTATAATGCATATCTACTTGTGAAATCAGCTCCTAAGTTCCATGCAAAGTTCAAACACAAGCCTCTAAGTCTTCAGATCAGAAGTACACTGGCACTCACCTTCAATACTTCTGCTAGTTATAGTGTTTTAAGTCTAAGCTTGTAAAATAATGGAATTCTTGCAAATTAGAATGAAATTTAAACATTTCGGATTTCTGATATCACTGCCATATGGTGTGAAGACAAGCGATATAACAGAACTGCTTCTGTAAAATATTTTCACGTTCACGCTGATAGCAATTATTTGAAGAATATCAAAAAGTTCTTATTAGACTTCAATTTTCTAGAATTGGATTAAATGAAAATGAATGAAACCTCGTGGAATTGGTTACACCATCTATTTAAGAACATTTATTATCTTCATATTACTAGATCAATTCGTCATTTCGTTAGCACAGATGAAATGAGTTGTTTAGAAAAAGAATGTGTCATTAAACTTACTGGAAACTGTGTGGATTGAAAACTTAGCAAAAGAAATTGACGATAAGATTAGAGTTTCTAAAGTGGCTAATGAAGTTAATAGCATTAAACACAAGATGTAAATTTTTAGAATTACATACATCCGAATAAGAATTAAATATATTTAGATTTTCAGGACTTAAAAATTTTGAAATTTAATTAAGTTGCATATAATTAGGAATTATCTTGAACTGGAACTCTAAGCAATTTAAAATCTTCCAAAATCTTAAAATTAAATAAATACAATACTTGTTAATGTGTCGCTAGTAATATAATTAAATTTAAAGATTATACATCATTAGCATTTTAGTTGAATCTCTCTACTGATATAGGCATTCAGACCGCAGATTCCCGTTTTGTTTTTATTACTATTCATGAACTCAATTTTCATGTATTCCTTTCCTCTCAATTTACCTATTTATTCGTATTAAATCGTAGGACTCATTACTGAGTTTTTTTTTTTAAATTATATCAATATTAACAATATAAATTCTGGAGGTAGTACGTTTTAATAGTTTTAATTTAGCCAATTTGTCATTTGATGTATCTAGAAGCATACTTTTAATCGTTGAATCAACTTTTTCATGAGGTTTGTGAATCTAATAATTTATGCTGCTTTAATTCTGCTACACTTGCAAAGAAATTACTCAGTGATGAAGCATCAAAACTACTGTTATTTACTGCCATGGACACATTAATTTTTCTGAATTCAATAATTTTACGGATAGAAAAATTGGAATGAAGGCGCTTTCTTATTCCTAATATAGCTCTAGTTATCGGTCATTAAAACATTAATCTTAAGTCTTTCCGTTGATAGTTTGAGGTAGAAAATTTGTTAATCTTCCGTCTAAATATCATTTCTGTAAACAAATATTAAGTACCTACATTTTGAGATCTTCTATTTATAAATTTGTTTGAATTTTAAGATACTTCAACAAGCACAAAAAGTTTCTGTCCAGTATGTTGACTAAAATTATTAATTTTGTCCATCACAGAGCTTCAGTTTAAATCACTATGTGTACGGGCTATACGAAATACATCTTTTCATTAAGTTTTTATAAGTGGGATTTTATGGTGTTTAAAATAAGTGATCAATAATGAAGGGTTAAACTGCACAAAATTTTTTAAACTTCATACTTTAATCCGAGATCATTTTAAACTATCTTTTGAAATATTCTTTAGTGTATATTTTTCAGAAATGACTTTGGTATTTATAGGTGAAACAATTTATTCAGTTTGTTTGGATTAAAAATTAGTTATTAGTAGAATACATGTATGAAAGACGTCGTATTACTAGTCTTAAAAGAAGAAATGGCATCTTCAGTCACTTTTGTCATATCAATACTAGCATTTAACCCTTTAGCGGACAGCGGTTTTTCAGAGAAACCAATTACACATAATTTCTCTACTTCTTAAAGATATATATGAATGAATGTTTTACTATTTGTTTAATGTTTTTAGCATTTTAAACTTACAACAGATGTTAGAACTGCACTAAATTATAATTTTCATTTTGAAATATAAGCAATTAAACTTGCTGTACCTAGAAAATCGGTAAAGTATTTTTTTTCTAATTTGTGACCCCCCGAAAAGTATCTATCTAAACATTGCTTATAAGCTATTAATTTATTTCTTTACCATTTTAAGGATAGTTATTGATACTCTAATATAATAAAAATTAAGAAATTGTGTTCACACTCTAAAAGGAGAAGAGTTTATCAGGTAAATTACTCCTCAAACTTCCCTATGTTACCTATAAGGAAACCACTGATAAATCTAAAGAAAAGTTTTCATATTTTAGATGCATAAAAATTGTAAATAATATTTATGAACTAATTTAATTCATTCCATAAGAATTTATGTTAGTGATCTGTAAAGATTTAAAAGAATTTTCTACTTTCCAGCTTTCCATTTTATATCCACCTTGTTACTCTTCGAGTGTCTGGATTTTACATTATCAGCTTTATTTTTTCAAGTTGAATCGAATACAAAAGGATGCTCGCCTATAACTATACAAATTGGTAGAAGTTTTTCTTCACTATTGAAATCAAAACCTTATTCTGTTTTTAATAACTCTCTTTATCCTTGAGTGTTTTTTATACAACTTCTTTGCAAAAGGAGTTAGCAATGTTTAGAAACGAAGTCTCGGCTTGTTACCCGTTTCCAGTACACTTTGCAGTATCATGAAGCTGTTTAAAACATTGTTGGAACTACTCAGTTCTTTCCAATTTTTCCGTTTATTTATAAATATTTAACTTTCATAAAATTTGTTGCAATATCTCATGAATGGCTGATTATTTAGCTTCTGTTTCATTTGGTTCTACTTTTCGTAATAATAGTTTTAAAAATTTTACTTTCAGTCGGACTCAATTTTTTGGCCAGGAGTTATAGTAATAATTGATAATCATTGGATATTTTAATATATTGTTTTTAGGAATTTTTAATTTTTTCGGATTAATTCCGAATATATCTTGTTCAAAATACTATAATTGAATAATGTATTAATGCTAAATCTACCACTGAGTTTAGGTGAGGCTGTATGCCATGTTTGACATGTTAAAAATAAGTTGGCTAGTAATTGTGGCATATTCTCTTTGGCAAAGTACTCATAAAAGCGGGACTTGAAGTATTTCCTTCAATAGTGAAATCAATATATTCTCAATATTTTATTTACTTTTTCTTCAAAGATGTTTGACAGTCTCTTCTCAAATGAGGGAGTATGCCATTCTTAGAAATGCAGTCTCAGCTTTTTTCCCTATTTTCAGTATGTACTTTGCAGTGTACTAAGGCGGCAATATTGTTAAAACCACTCTAGCAAAATTTGTCTTTCCAAATTTTTAGTGTTTTTATAAATGAATTGTCTCGTATTCTCATAAACATTGCTGAAATTTCAATTGAATGACTTATTTAGCTTGCTTATTTAGATTCGTTTGGTTCTATTTTTTATCGGTATCTGGCAGTTTTAAAAGTATTCATTCTGTCGAACTCCGCTTTTGACCCAGTAATTATAGAATGTGATATTCATTAGATATTTTAACGTGAATTCAGACCAAATGTTAAAAATACTCTGTATAACGTATTAATGTTAAGTCTACCACTGAGCTTAGATGAGGCTATATGCCAGGTTTGACATGTTAATAAGTTGTCTAATAGTTGCGGCATTTTCTCTTTGGCAAAGTACGCATAAAAGCGGTATTTATTTCCAAATTCTATTCCTAGTTTTTAAAATTAGGATATAAATTCTCTACTCTGGCTGGGGAATAAACTTATTTTAGTTGGGGGTTTAACAATAAATTTATTTTAAACTCTTTCCTGGTTTATCTCTAATTTTCTTTTCATACAGCCAGAATCGAGAATCAAAATTTTAAGATTAGCGTAAATGGATATACTTTAAACTTCTATCAAAAGTGACATTAATGCTTTATTTAAGAAATATACCTCCTGAACAAGTTCGTGGGCTCAAATCCCACTGATGGCATGGATATCTGTAGCCTTTCAGATTGGGCTTAAAGCTGTAAGTCCAGGTCTGTGAACCTCGTGTAGCACAAAATGACCATTGCGTTTCAAATCGACCAACTAAGGAAACATGTAGAAATATGGCACAAAATGTTATTGTACACTTTTTCAGTCCCTTCAGCAGTGCTACAGCCTGGTACAGTCAAAGTCTTTCTCTGTTTTCTTCCTCCATACGGCACGATTCTTTGAAAGTTTTCTCCATCTAATAATGCCCAAGATCTCCAAATCTTTCTCCACACATACCAATCTTGTTGCTGGTCTACCTCTTCTTGTACCCTCAATCATTGAAAAAATTGATTTTTTTTAACTCAGTCCTAATATGCTCGTCTGAAATCGTGTCTCATTCATCTAATTCTGTTGGATTTAATAACTCTCACGATGTTAGGTTGTCTGTGTTTAGTATATAATTCATAGTTATATAAGCCACTCCATGTATTTTCCTTTAATGCTCCAAATAATGAATGTTTCTTTCAAAAATGAGTAGCCTATTTTCTTCTGTTTTCTTAATTTCCCATGTCTCGCTGCCATATAAAATGATTGGATGTCATATAAATTGATAAATGATTATAAGGGTTTTGTATACGTTTATTTTTGTTTTGATGTAGAGGAGTTCAGATTTTATTTGGATCTTTAAACCAAAAAGCACCTATTTGCCATCAAAATTAGGTTTCTAATTTCAGTCTTTATCTCATTTCTACTTGTAATAAGTGTCCCCAAGTATTTAAACTGGGTGACTCCCTCGAAAATAGTTTCCAACATTAAGGGATTGTACATGTATTCTAGTTCTCTTTACCAAAGATTTAGATTTTTCCTAGTTTACTTCTAAGCCCATAGGGGGCTTAACAGTCTAAAGGGCAGTAAATTCCTCAACCACTTTGTTTTCTTCGCCCAACAATATCAATATCATATGCATATGCAAGTACCTGCATAGATTTCTGCAGAATTGTGCCTCTAGTGTAGATACCTGAATTGAGTTCCTACTACATATATAAATTTCTAGCTTTTCATAAAGGACCGATTTTCGATCAGGTAGGTTGATGCTTTTTACTGGAGATCATCCAAATTTAGGAACTAATAGTTTCTTAACACTAAATATCTGTTTATTTCTCTATATACTGTTTCCGGTATGAAACCAATACAATAAGTACAACACTAACTTTAATCTGTACACTTCTAACAAGACAGATTTTCTTGATATAAAATTTGCTAAAAACCTCATCAGCCACAAACATTGACATGTAGACTATGAGTTAAATTAAGTTACTTGTATATCATGCCACAGAGAAATATTGTCAAATATTATTAAAATGTCAAGGTAATTGTAGTTTTGTGTATTTGAAAAGTTTTATAGAATCCTCCTAAACTATACCTCGGCGAATAGAATGAAGTATGTATTGAATATGAAAAGTGCGACAACATTAATGAGTAACAAACGTAATGCGAGACTACATACCTTCTATGAATTTATATAACTTTTAATGAACTATCTGTCATATAGTATGAATTCAGAGTATAATGTAAGCCGAAAATTTTATGTCAAGACTTTGTAAGGAAATGACATTTTGAAACGCCTAGACAAATGTTGTGGCTAGACCAAACAATTCAGGAATGAGACCCAAACTTCCGTGTATGAGCGCAAACGGGGAGCACTGTCTAGACTTAAAACGAAGAATTGGAGGAATGGCTGCAAGCAGAGGGCCTGGAATCTACTGCTGTAGGCCTTGACCTACCCTGGGCTTTCGAGACATGAATGTTTCAATTTTCTTTGGAAACTATCTCTGAAATTCATCCGGAAAAAAGTTTTTCTTCTGCCATTTTTGTGTGTTCATGAAAATACTAGTAGTTTTGCATACCCAGGACTAATGTGCAGGGATATCCACCAAAACATCTCTGTACAGCACACGGGCACCATCCCTTTGGAAAAAACTTTCTGCAGACAGCCTGATGAGGAAGTGGAAGTTAGTCTCAATTTCACCCCGAATATCCTCTCTAAAGGTGAGACATTTTGCCGACAATTTTGATAGCGAAGTAATTATGCTTAACATGTCCTTTTAGATATCTTACTACACTGCCTTGCTCTTGAATTTGTAAAATTTTAAAAACAAGTAGTGTAGAATGATTTAGTGTCCTCTGCTAGAAATAAATTTTAAACTTAACTGAAAAGACTGGCAGATGGCTTTAGTATTGAAATTTACAAGCATGTAAACACTTGAAACTAGCAAAATTACTTTAATTACTTCAAAATCTTGAATGACAACAGTTATTTAAGGCTACCACTTTCATATTTAAAATTATTTGAATTACAAATTGTTTTCTTCAGTATTAGATATAATTAGATAGATAGTGTAATTGTTTTCGGAACCTAGCTGTTGTAATGGTAGTAAATTAATCACGTATAACCTTTTGCTCTCAATTTCTTTTTCAACGGTTACAACATTGAGCATGGATCGACACCATATTAAGTTAGGGATTCCTTTTATTTAACTTGAAATGTAAAACATCAACTCTAACAGTTTAACTAGAATTATGGGAATGATAAAATCTAATTTAGAACGTAACAGGTTAAATTCCTGTGCTGCACAAAACCACTAATTACCATTTAAATTAACTGAATATGATCAGTGATTATAGATTTCTTATAGATAGGTTTATATAATTACTCCTGAACGAGTTGAACCTTAATTTTGCAATTCTAATGGTGCAAAGTTGCAATATGCAAGGTTTAAAGCTCAAATGAGATAACTATCTTATTTCTGAGGTATTAGAATAAAGGAAAAGCTTATCTCTCAAATGCAATTGGACCTTTTAGCCGTTTATGTATAAGTAACTTAAGTAATGTAAAGTAACTTAGTTAATGTTTTATTCTTTCATTTATAGGGACAAATGTTTAGGATGTTAACCTGATCATATAGTCTATTCAGGAACTCATCTTGCTGGAAACTTTTCAATCGGTTTACAAGACTGTAGAATGCTATATAGATTCATCTGCATATCTCAATGAACTTAAATAATGACAGCCTTCCTACTTCATACAGTAAAAGATCTGAGAATCAGATGAACTTTCTACTTTTTCGGTTTTGGTGAACGATGGTATACGTATCGAAATCTATCCGAAGTTGAATTTTTTATTATTGAAACCTTTTTAAACTACTCGGTACTAACGCAATTTGAAAGTTATTCACTATTTTACCCCTGTACTTTATGCATGGAACTTCTTGCTCATTTTGTATTATGCTATTTTGTGTGCGGTCACTTTAATTCCTGCAATTATGGGCAATCACAATCTGAAAGTATTTACCTATCACAACATATTCTTAAATACAACACTAATTAACATGCACATCTTGATAAACTTTTCAATTTGCTATAGCTGGTATTAATCTTGAGATTTATAGTATTGTGGTAATTTAGATTGTAACATGGCCATGTTCTTAATATTATTTTAGTTGTTAGTATATAGACTATATAGATTAGTATTAGTTCAAATATAGTATAGTATAGTATAGTAAAATAAGTAATTTCGTAGTATAAGTAATAAATAGTATAAGTAGTTTGTAGGAGAGTAATGGATTCTGGAAACAAGTCTTTCTATATTTCAAATCCCTATGTTGTAAGAAAAATTCAGTCCTGTGTAGACTGAGGATAATACTGACACACTAAATGGAAAAATCTTCCTTGTATATATTTTTGCTTAAAATAATCTCCAAACTTTATCCAGGTTTACACTATGTAAAATTACAGGATATGTTACTCTGTACTCGGAGTATGTTAAAGAAGATTCGCTTGGTAAATACTTGGAACCAATCAGCTGTACTTGAGTACATGTTTGTATAGACTATTTTATACTGCATCATATATACCTGTCTTTAGCAATTATCTTAAACTGAAAACTGCGATTATGTTGATTCAAATTTTTGAATATAAATATTTTGTAAACAAATCTATATCACAATATAAAAGTAAATACTGAACACATTTCCGACCATTGTTTTTGAGTGCAAAGATATGAAAATATTCTTAACACTGTCTTATATTTGTATATGTATACAAACAAAACTGTGCGATCATTTGTATTCATATGTAGACTACAAAATAAAGCATTTAAAAAAAGTTGTAAGTCGTTATTTACCAAATAAATTTTGTACATTATTCGCTTAACCCTACTTCAACTACTGTTAAAGAACATCAGTTTTCTGACTAACATTTAAGGTTTTAGTGTTTCACTCCCCTATCTGCTTAACCCTCCTTTCAGAAAGATTTCACATTGCGTTTCAGATTTTATGTAAATTGCCCCCGAAGACTAAAAATATGAACCCAATGTTGTGAACAAATTATTGGGATGAAGTAAAAATGCCTCCCCCAAATATGAGATTTTGTTTAAGCAATATTGTATAGTTTCTATGCACGACACTCTTTTTCAAGCACATTTCTTTGGTGTATAATTTGAATTCATTAACAGCAGTTCTAAAGAATGAAGGTAAAGTATAATTTAAAAGTGATAGTCTTACGAGTTGTCACATTTTCCCCGATGGTCCGTCATATTAGAGATAAAACACTCATATTATGAAGATTATTTCCTGAACATTTTTAAAATTCTTGAAAATATTGAGGTATCATATATTCTTGATTTCTTAAATTGGTGTGAAGAGGGGGGGGAAGGAAAACAGATTCTACGAAAATGTAATTCATGAGGAAATTTAAAGAATTTAAAAGAGGCTTTAAATTGTTTTTTCTAACTATTTGATTGTCTTTTCTGTTTCAGTAATATTGTATTGAAAGAAATAAAACCATAGTGGTAAAAATTTGCAAATTATGTTGAAAGTGTATGCCATAGTCTCATTCAAGGTCAGCATGTTTTAGACACTTTTTCCAGTAGAAAGTATGTTAAAAAAATCATTGTGATCATTTGGGATATGAACTTTAAAATAGTGTATTTTTTATGACACGCATATTTATGAAGTTAAGGATTAATAAATTAGATTAAGGATGAACTGAGGGTTTCTAAAAAGTCCAATGATAGAATTTCTGCTAGATTTGTTTGGATTCTGACATACAGTTCTTTCGTGGAATTTTACTTAAATGTGTTAGTGTGCAAAAGTCATTAATGTTTAAAGGTGTTGACGACCTGAAAATCAGTTTTTGGCTTAACTTGCATTATCTATTTATTACATTTTATAAAAACTTCAATGTTTTAGGTTTTGAAGATAGGCGAAATTTTCTGTATGACTGCTGGAGTTATAATAATTCAGAGGTATATTGTACAAATTGACACTTAAATTAAATATTCAAACAGTGCCCACTCTAATTTTTTTTTGTCTTTTATTCATTTTTATAACTTAATTTTAGAAACTTAATATTTTCTCTGGTTTAAATACAAAAAATAATTTTACTGTACCTGTTTACAGTTTTACTAATTGTATTTAGGAACAGAAATGCATATTCTCATTTTTGATTTTTGTCAATCATGAGAAACATATCGGGAAGCAAATGCTAACATTTGCTTTACATGTTAATTTTCCATTACATACTTTCAGTACTATAATACAAAAGATAGACAACAAGCTAGAACACTACTCTATTTTTTAGGAACGCTGGGATTTTAGATTTCTTCCTAAAATTTCAGTTTTGTCCTTAGTTTCAATTGTTTAAAACTTGAATATTTAGTCAGTTTTAAAATATTTATTCTCTATAATATTTTGAATGCAAGCCTGTTGATGTAAGCGTTTATTTAACGCGTATGTATACTTGCCTTTTCAAGGTTAAATTTCTAAAAATCTAAAATGGTATTTAATAATCTGAAGTTGATTATTCCCAGAACCCTTATTTTATTTTAAAGAAATTTAAAAACTATATATAGAAATTTGGAACCACGCAGTTGTGTAAATAGATCGTAACCCATACTCAACTTCAGCAGTAACGTAAATATATGAATATATTATGTCGACCAAACAAGGAGAAACTCCAAAGCCTTGCTCTTTCACACGAGCGCGCATAGATACTGGAAAGTCGACTCGCATGCAACATAGAAACGAAACTGTCTGGAAGGATTATGTATCATTGTGGTGGAAGTGGCAAAGGCATAATCCACCAGGAGAGAGGACTAAAATAGAGTTGAAAATCATTTACATTATTATTTTTAAATGACTAAAGATAAACTAAAACTTTATAAGAACGAGAAGGTTTGCCACATCATTATAAGAACCATTTTCAGAACGAAAAGATCTGTACGAGTTCATTCGAAAGATTTAAGGAAAAGTGCATGCATAATTTTTGAAAATGTTTGGAAATAATATAAGCTGGAATTAAATCTTTGACAATATAAGATATTAATATATAATAACGCAAGAATGCTTAAAAAATGAAAATATTTTAATTTATATAATTGCTCTTTTATTATACAAATGGAAACATTGTAACAAATATATATAGACATATATAAATTTTATCAACAAAAAACTGCTTATAATTCGTTAAAAAATAATGTAATGAGAACGTCGATCAATAAAATAATTTTGCTGTAAAACTTCAAATTTATAAATTCAGTAAACTTTATCTAAACAAAAACCCTTCTATAACTATAAAATAATTTAGATCTGAACTAATCTATTAATGATATTGAAGAGATGTCGATAATGATATATAATGCCGGGTGGTATAAAAAGGAATAACGCACTGAGAAAGCTTAGCTTTAGCGAAATAGTCTGCTAACAAATACAGGCGAATGCAAAATTCGAAATATAACATTGATACCATACCATGTACCCGTTAATTTCAACGGATCTTCTTAACTATCTAAAACTAGAAAAGTCCGAGATAAATGCAAAAGAGCTCCTATAATCTATGCAATTTTAAGTCCTTTAATTCTTTCAACGCTCTTCTTTTTTTAAATCCCGAACATTTCCGAAGGTTCATGCAATATTCACTGATCTCTCTTTCCAGAACTTAGATGGGAAGTTTTGTGTGGAAAGATTATACATATGAGGGTAAGAGTGGCAATGGCTTAATCTACTTAGTACAAGAGAACAAAAATGTACGAAGAAAAGTCTCTGCATCATTATAGTGAAATGGTTAAAGATAAGTTGAAACTTTCTAAGTGTTGCACGTAAGATAGAATAAAAAAAATTGTGTTGAAAATTAGGTTGTTTACTCGATTACTTTGGGTTTATTTTAAAATACGTATAGATATCCTTAATAGAATTTCTCGCAATTATTATATCTCAGAACTAGACAAAGTCGAAATAAACAAATAGAACTGTTGTCCGCGAATCGAAACAGGACGGTTGGAGTAAAATAGAAATGTAGTATGTTTAATAACTAAGGTAAAATTATTTAAATAGATTCACAAGGGAATATATTTTATTTTTTAACAAACTATGCATTTTACAATACACCAAGTAAATTGAACATAAACATATATATGTGTGTATATAGAAATCAGATCAAATGTTTCATTTCACTATCCATTAGTCCAAATTTCTTTTGTGTTGATTTTTTGATCATTTGACAGGTTGTACAATATTTTTAATAATTTGAAATGTCTATGATTATGTCTTGCCAAAAGTGAATAGAAGAGATTAAACTAAACATTTTCTTCACACCTGGATGACTAAATTTTTCATGTGCTAAAGTTACCAATTTTGTTCTCAGTAAGAGTGGTACCACAATTTTTATCAAATTTTTCTTTTTTACAGTTAATACACCATCATATTCTATAAACTGTTTACTATTTATATTATCAGATTTTTGACCTTGAATAATTTCATTAATGCTTAAAAATAACAGTATGGTGATACAAAATGACTTATTGGGTTTCTCGATAACATATCAGCTTCGTGATTGTTAGTACCTTTTATATAAATTACTTCATAATCATACATTGAAAATTTTAATGACCATCTGAACAGTCTCCCAGATAAATTTTTAACTCTTTTAAGATATTGTAATACAGAATGATCCGTATAATTGTGAATGTTTTCCCATATAGATAACAATGATATTTATCAATGGCATAAATTATTGCAAGGCATTCTAATTCTGTAATTGCGTAGTTTTTTCAAGTGGTTTAAGTTGTCTACTGTGAAAAGCAATTGGATGTAATGTTCCATCAGGATGTTTTTGTTTAATACTCCAGCGATAGACTACTGGCTGGCATCAACATAGAGTTGGCAAGGATAATTTGGATTATATAATTTTAACACAAGTCTAGAAATTAATGTATCTTTTAGTTTCTCAAAGGAATTTTGACATTCATCTGACTAAAACCATTTTGTGTCTTTTTTAAGTAATTTATGTAATGGGATTCTAAGTTTAGCATAGTCTTTTATAAATTTCTTAAAAACATTTATTGACCAAAAAATTCTTTGTAAGTCCTTAACATTCCTTGGTGGTAGCAATTTCTTAATAGTTTCAAAGTTTTTATTGTGGGGTGTGTATTTAACATGTGATATTTCATAACCTAAAAATTTTATCTCCTTTTGAGCAAATTCACATTTTGATTTCTTTAACTTTGTGTTCTCTTGTTTACAAATTTCAAAAATTTCTTCTGAGTGTTTCATGTGTTCATCATAATTGTCTGAAAATAATGTCGTCGATGTAATTCAGAGCATATTTAATTTGATATTTGTTGAGAATTTGTCTAATTGCTCTTTGAAAAACACTTTGAGCATTCCTCCAACCGAAAGGTTGTCAAACCCACTCATAAAGTCCACAGTTTGTTGTAAATGCCATTTTTTCTGTATCTTTTTTCATGAATGGTCAAATGCCAATACCCTGATGTTAAATCTAGAGTAGTGAAAAATTTTGCATGTGTTAGTTGGTCCAAAAGGTCATCAATTTGTGGAATTGGTTCAGAGTCAGTTCGACTAATACTGTTGAGTTTTCTGAAATCAATACAAAGTCTGGTTTTTCCCTCCCCCTTTTTATAAGCAAGAGTTTCTAGTGCGGCATATGGGCTGCTTGATGGTTTTCTAAATCCTGCAGCTAATAACTCATCAATTTGTTTTTTAATTTCAATATTGTCTGCATGTGATGTATAGTCTTAAAGTCACTGGTAAATCTGAAGTCAAGTGTATTCGTTAGGGTTCACATCTAAATTGTCCTACATCATATTTATTACTTGAGAAAATATTATTATGTTTGTTCACAATTTCTGTTAATTTGTGCCAATACTCTGATGTTGGATCTGGTGTCAAATGGTTCAAAACCTCACTGGGTTGGTTAAATATAGTTTCTAGCAAGCCATCACAAAGTTGAATTTTACACCCCTCATCAAAAGTTTTACATTTAGTTTCTTGTGTACACTCATTAATATCTTGTGCATATTTACTCTCATCAAATTTATCCATGGCTTTACTTCCTTTCAGATGCTCATCAAAACCTCTATTTACACATTGTTTACTTATGTTAGTTCTCTTAGAATTGTTATACAACTTTTCATGCACATAGTTAGAGGTTACTTTACAGAAATTTAAATTATTACATAGAGGAATATCATTACCAAATTGTAAGCCTTTTATATTTTCAAAATCAATGTTTTATTTAAATAATCTAATATGTGGTAAACTTAACAACAAATATGGTAAACTTGTATCAACAACATACAATACCACACTTTTAACTAATTTTCCAATTCTTAGAATTACTGAAATTGTATGTGACATTTGTGTGTCACCTTTATTTTGTTTTATCTTAAGAAATTTAAAAATTTTAATTTGTTGAAAAAGATTACTTGGAATGATTGAGACACTTGACTCAGTGTCAATAAGACTTAAAAATGTTGAAGATGATACCTGAGACTTCACAACCATCTGTCACAACCATCTGCTGTGGTTTTACCTGTAGGAGTGTATGTTATGTCCAAAATGTCCAGTTCTTGTGACTCTCCTGTTCGTTGATCTATAGAATCTCACACTTTCTCGTCTTTCAGACTGGTATCTTTCATAGCGTTGGTTGTGTTGATTCTGCTCGCCTCGAAACAACTGACATTCGGTGACAAATCCATCCCGGCGCTGACCTTCGAAGCAGTTCGCAAATGGAAACTGAACTCCTCTGTCCGTCGAATCTTCTTTAATACATAATTGTCGCTCCAC
The DNA here is from genome assembly GCA_032207245.1 of Pardosa pseudoannulata. Taxonomy (NCBI): domain Eukaryota; kingdom Metazoa; phylum Arthropoda; class Arachnida; order Araneae; family Lycosidae; genus Pardosa; species Pardosa pseudoannulata. The sequence continues at coordinate 163,717,032 of CM063510.1, forward strand.
CGCTATCCATTCTGCTGTCAATTTCACCTCTTTTATCAACATAAAATTTCGTAGACTTCTGGGCAGAGATAAATTTAAGTAGTCGACGATGTCCGTTCCTTTTAATTTGAGTCTCGTAGCACACAATAGTTTTTTTTTTTAAAGAACAAAATTATATCTTCTCCTTCTTGTAGTGTAATCGAATGGAAATGTTTCAAGTCTTCATTTTTCATCGCGTCAAAAATTGTGATTAAAAGTGATCTTATGTCGGCATAACTTTTATCGTACAGTTTGTGTTCGATGAATGTCTTTAGTACTGAACCGATGAGAAAATTAGGTAAAGTTATTTTCTTAAAACCCTCGTCAGTCGTTATCTCTTCACATAGTCGCTTTAAAAAATCCAAGATAGACGTGATCGATCCATAATTTTCATTCGTCAATTTAGGCATTAATAGTTGCGTATCCTTTGTCATCGTGGAGGCTGTCTGTAGAAATGAGTCTAATTGTAGTTGTCCATCTTCAAATAAAAAAAAATCTTTCCACGCGTAGGTAAATTCCTTGCGACTCTTATCACATTCCCATTAAATAACACTAGAGTCCTGACTACATTTTCAGAGTTTTATTCAAATTTCAGAGCACACTACTCATCAATCATCTTCAATGGCGTCGAACATTGTCGCTTAACTTTTAACAAAGGCAGGCTTAGCTGCCTCGGGTAGCCACAGCTCTGTCTGCGGAATGTGCACACTGCTCTCTGCACAGATCACTGCGAATGAGCCGTATTTATGTGGCTAATTCCTCAGGCCGCGTCACTCCGAGTAATGAATACCTACTTAAAATCTTTTAAAATTAATCTACAATTTAAACCCTGCCACACACACACACACACACACACACACACACATATATATATATATATATATATATATATACATATATATATATATATATATATATATATATATATATATATGTTTGTGTGTGTGTGTGTGTTTATGTATTTATTTATATCTTTTTCAGACTATTTCCTATTAAATATTGAATTAAAAATTGTTACGTGAGGCTCTTTCTTTCCCTTCTTTAATCCAGCTAACTAATCGATTGTTACAATATTGAGTGGTATGTATTTTTGTGACTAATGTTTTAACTAGCAACAAAAGTAATTTTTGGTCAAAAAAAAAACTTTTCAGGAAACATATTTACGTGATTTTTCGCTACTCATCACGTCATTTTCAGAGATCAAGCAGACATATGTTTATATGTGTAAGATGCTACTTTCCTTTATACACAATTAACAAGAAAATAAAAGATATTTCTAAGTATTTTGGCTGATGAGCCAAATGAGCCATCGATATCATATATGTGGTTATGTAACACGACGAAAATTAAGCATCCGAATACATCGAATTAAGTCCTTATTGTTATTTGCCCATTACTTGTCCAGGCTTACTGGGCAAGGAGCATACATACTCATAAAACAATATGCAGTCAGGCCACATTGAATAGGACGGAACATTTCCAAGTGGATCTTAAATATTATTGAAAAACTCCTAAAAAGACATGTTTAACAGTCTAGGAATGACAGACAAGGAAATGAACATCGAAACACGTTTTGGAACAGGTTTAAACCCCGGAAAAAGTGACGCATAGAATTTCCCAAAGGGGCAGGCAGCTTAATCATTGAATTTAACAATAAAAAATAACTTGGATTGGATGGAAAAAATTGAGTCATTTCTCAGAGGCAGTTGGAAAATTCGGTGAGTACTGGTTCGGTGAGTTCGGTGCTTACTGAGCAAGGAGGAGCTAGTATAATAAAGTAATATGCAGTTGGGCGACAATGAAGAAAACTGCACAAGTCCGAGTGGAACTTAAATATTATTGAGGGCCTGCTAAAAAGGAAATTTTAAAAGTGAAGGTAAGACCGACAAGGAAATGAACATTGAAACATGTGCAGGAACAGGGTTGGACCTCAGAAAGAACGATACATGGAATTTTCTGAATGGACAAGTAAATTAATCATCAAATTTAACAGTAAAAAATAACTTTGATCTGATGGAAAAAATTGAGTAATTTCTCAGAGACAGCTGGAAAATTCGGTGAGTGGACAGAAAATTGAGATCTACTACAGAGAAAGATTTCGGAAATGGGTTTGAAGGATATTAAGTCATGGACAATCCTTTAATTAATTACGATCTTTTGGGGCTGGGTATAAAGACTTCAAGGAATTAGAGTGGGAGAGAAGATATTTTTTATGAAATATTAAAGTATAATAATTTTGGTGTAAATAAAGTACAATAATTATTGAACAGTCATTAAAATCATTGAAAAAATATCTATGAATTCTGTAATTTGTACTGTGAAAACTATTAGTATCTTTTAAAGTTATATTTTATAATTTTCAAAGAGGATAAATTAGTTAAAAGATACACAGTTTTTACCAAAAATGCTGTACGAAAGTTACATTAAAAGGCAAATACTTTATGAATAATCGTTATACACAAAATTCTTATATGTAGAAGCTTAGAGACTAAGAAAGATAAGTCATGATAAAATATGAGTCAGCATTAAAAATATATTTTTTATCGAATATTTTGATAACGATGTTTAAAAAAAGTATTCTTTTTGCTTCTTAATAATAGATGAGCCATTTCATTGAATAAATCCTAAACAAACGATATCTTTAAAAACAAAGGAATAAAAATTTTATTTCAACTTCGCGTATTTAAAAGAGTTCGAACCGTTTACTACCGAAAAATCCTCTACAAGAATGTTTATTACAGAATTTATTTAATATATTCAGTAATATCACATAGGCTTTAAAATTCCATCCTTTAGACGTATCGTTACGCAAAACATCCTGCATTATTCACTAAAAGAAGTGAAAGGTTTACTCTATCGGAAGATTACGCATTACGTGAAGTTGTTTTATCTCCTGCAGGAAATAAAATGGCGAGCAAATGCGTCCAAAGAAAGAACGTTCATTTGGATCATTTAATGGAGCGTCGTATCATATAAAATGTCGCGTACCGTGTTAGGGAGAAAGAAAATAGTTTGTTTAAAATGTAGAATTTAATGTTTAAGGAAGTGTGGGGAACAATGTTAATGATTTCGTTATCAGTGTAATCCTCTACCATACCCAAACCTCGTATGAACTTACCATTTTCAGAATAAAAATCTACTTTAAAATAATATTTATCTAGTTAATCGTCAGCAGTTTCGAGTTATTTTGCAGTTTTTAGAAAGAAAAAGACAAAAAAATAAATATCGATATTAAATTTTTTAAGAAATTAAACATTTACTATTTTGGTGCGAATTATGCCACAGTCAAATAAAAGCAAATTATTCTAATGTTATTCAGGTAAATAGACAATGAGACATTTTATTACAGACAGTTATTGAACTAGATTATTATTGAACAACAATACTTTAAAATCCTAGATAGTTTAGTATACTTAAAATAAAAAACAGTATTTTCTTGAAAGCAAAAGGGTAGGTATAGAATTATTCAATTCTTATTGAGATACTTTTTTATATGAAATATGTCAAAAAAATAGATGACTGGTTACAAAAAATAATTTTAAACCAACTTTAAATTCAATATTTTCATTTATTAAAAAATATAAATAAAAAAATAATATTCTTCAATCAGTTCACTATGCCTCTTAAATCCAAATCTTTCATTTTCCAGATAAATCTTGTAGACTAAAATAAAAATAAATGTTTTGCATATATACATATATATTGCAATGAAAACCAAAATAAAAAAATATAGATTCGACTTAATGCAAATTTAAATAATGTATATCAATTATTAACATAAATTATAAAATAATTAAAAGAAAATATTGTCTAAAATTTCTCACACCACCATGCACGTGTATTTAATTCTTCAAACAAGCTACCGTGATCTTCCGGTTGAAAAAAATAATATGTGAATTATTGATTTCTAATCCATGATGAGTGGAAAGATTAAATAAAGATATAAAAATTTCATTTAAATGTCTCAGCTATTATATCGGAAAATACTGATAAAAACGAAATTTGTAATAATATTTGCATAAAAGCACTTATTGGAAGGTTTAAAATCTTTGTTTTAATGGCCTATAATTATTTCAGTATTCTACTGTTGAAATTATTTCTGTTCTACTGTTGAAAAGCTGAAGCATTGCAATTTGACAAATACTGGTAGTATTTATATTGTTATATTGAAATATGTTATTATATAGAGGGCAAATTCCATTAAAAATGGAGGTGCTCACCTGTTATGATAGTTCTAAAAATAAATGCTTAAAACTCTACGGTTATTTTTTTCAATCATGTCCGATACATTATATCGATTTTTTCTAATATAATTTGCAGATTGCAAACAAAAAAGTAGATGAACAAATAGATATTGCAATGTTCCAAAGTATAAAATTTCAACTTTCTATTTTCCAATATTTTTCGTTGTGTATGTTCGGTTTAGTTTTGTTTGCAGCGCTAAGGTCTACTGTTTTGCACATGAGGGCTAATGAGAGAGACCTACTGCTTAAAGCCGTGTACTACCTGTGACCAGCCACCCACCCGAAGTCGGGTGTAGAGTGTTGGACTGCTGGTTCGGTCTGACCGTCGGGCAACAATGCCTTACGCAGGGGCCAAGTCAGCATTCCGATCATAAAATTTAAAATAACCAAAAAAATGTAGAAAATCTAGACTAATAAGTAAAACTAATGCAATTTAAGAAAGTGAAGAGGATACTCCGCAGAAGTCTTGCCTAGGTTAAAAGTCCGATTGACCCGGTGTACTACATGGAACTTTCTGACATGAGAACAGGTGTTTGTGAGGGAAGAAATATCTGCACAGGGCAGTTGGGATGGTCATTAATGAAGGGGTAATTTGACCCTGTATGGTTTTAGGTTAAAATCATGGCCGCACGATTTCGCCTTGATTAGCGGTGAGCCAATTAACCAGGCTCCTGGCCTTCCTTATCAGTACCGTGTTTTTGATTAGGCTCTCTGCCCAGAGTTCCTCGGATGTGTCAGAGGGTTTTTTAAGAAGCAAGTCCTGTGTCAGAGGGCAATCGTGCAGATGGTGATTGCAGTCACTGACTGCACAGCAGACACAATCTCCCGATGAGCTATCCGAGACTTGGAACCTGTGGAAATACTGAGGGAAAGGTAAATGGTTCGTAAGAAGGCCATTTACTGCTGCATTTCTACTCAGTCTAAAAAATTTCATTTTTCTTAAGAAACCATAGAGAACCCTGCCTGTAAAGGCCTAGTCCCAGTAGTTTTGCCACTCGAGGAGCACCTCTTGCTTAAGTTTTAGTTTTATAAATGAGCTAGTGAGTAGGAGTTTTATTTCTGGCTCGCGAAGTGTCGCTTCTTTAGCCAGCTTATCGGCCGCCTCATTGCCGTAGATGCCACAGTGAGCTTTGACCCAGCCGAGGTCAACTTTTTTGTTGGTTATTTCCAGGTTTTTCAGGGTTGTCTGAATAACCTGAACTTGGTGATTCATTTGATGGAATTGTTGAATTGCCTGAAGGCTGGACATACTGTCTGATAAAATCTGGAACGAGCTGGGACCAGGCTGCTGGGCGATCCAGTTTAACGCTTCTGAAATAGCTTTCAGTTCTGCCTGGAAGATTGTGGCTGAGCAGTTTAAAGATTGCGACCATTGGTGGATTACTTTCTCTTTTTTATATGCTATAAATGCGGCTCCGACTCCCTCATTAGTTTTCGAGCCATCAGTGAAGACAAGTACCGAGGACTTTGCTTCGACTTGCTTGCCCCAGCGCTGAGGGTGTGGTCTGCTGGATGGAGGTGGAGGGTGTTTAATTTGCAGTTTACTTCCGCGGGGAGAAAGTTTCCGCGCCGATTTTGATTTTCATTTCTAGCCCAAAATACAGCAGAGGACTTGGCTGCTTTGGCAACCGTTAAGAGAAGGGGGGGTACGCTGTTAGCACAAACAGTGCTGAGTTAGGAATTGTCCTGTAAGCGCGTGCAATCCTAAGTAAAAGGGGGCGTTGAATGCGTAGCAGACACTCTTTTTCAGCTACCGTCATTGACGTACCCCAAATGCCCGCAGCATATAAGATGCTGCTTTCGGTTACGGCTTCATACCACAATTTTAGCAAGATGCTAGGGACACCCCACAGCCTTCCAGCCACCTTCATAAAGTGTTGGTGTTGAGCCGAGACCTTCAGCCTGAGTGCATTTAGATGACGGAACCAATAGAGATTAAAGCCGATTCCGAACGGCTTCGAAAATCCATGCCATAGTGGGATTCGAACACACGAAATCCGGTACCGACAATCAGCGCCTTAACCAATCGGCCAGCGTTTGGCTCCGTTGTGTATGTACAAATGTCATACCAAAACGTAACAAAATTCATTCAGTTATGATTAAAATATCTATTCCTTTTCAAATCTAAAATCGAAATCTTTTGCAACTGCAATAATTCTTTTCTTTCTATAAAGAAGCAAAATTGATTTTAGAGAAGGTAACGTTTCCTCAAATGCTTATTTTGTCTTTATCTTTTTTATTTACATTCGTAATAGAATAATTTGGTCTGCAGATTCTACTACAGTCAAAAAGAAATAAACGAAGTACATTTTGCACTTTATTTGCATAAATGCATTAACTTTTCAGTCCTGCATACTCAACTTAAATAAATATGCTTATGTCGAAAAAACATTATGTGATGGATTTTTGTTTATCTTTGAAACCAAAATTACCTTGAAAATACATAATACCCATTTAAAAATAATGCAAAAGCTTTGAGTACAAAGCTATTTATTGAATAATCGGTAAAAGACCGAAGAAAATTTCGTTAACTTAAAAATAGGTCCCAGACATTGCATAATCTAAACATTTTAAATCACTTACTTTCGAGAAGTGAATTCTATTAATATTTTTTTAAACTTGAACCCATTATTAGAATTGAAACACGGTTACGTCTATAGGGGAATTGTACATTGTGCAATTATGTATAATCTCATTTAAAAGACATAAATCGAAACACAAATGCAATAAAAGTTCTGCATGTGAAAAACGGATTATTATTTTGAAGTAGGCATTAAGTTGCTTTTAAGAGATGAATTGCAAAATAGAACACTAAATAGAAACTGTTCTTGTATTCTTGTAGAAGTTACAAAAATGTAAAAAAATGACTGTGATTTTTACAAAATAACTTTTAAAGTTATAAATTTATTTTAATCAAAAGTTGCAATAAGTTCAATTTTTTATCCTCATAAAACGTATTCAGTTTTTTTAATCCTTTACTTTATCTCTTCTGTAAGAATTTATGTACAGATAAAAAAGGGTTTTTAATGTATAAACATTTTTTTAGATTACATAAATTTGTAAAATAATTCGTTTATCTTAACTGACCGCATGTTAGTTGCCAACTTTAATTTGATTTGTCATATTAAGTGATGGACAGTAGAAGTTTTAATATTGACACTGTTTATTTGACAATATACAAGAAGTTGTCCAAAATTTAGCGAATCAATCGGAAATCATGTGGTTATGTATAAAAAACAAATACACAAAAAATTTTCAAAGATAGATATCTTAAATGCTAGATACTTATTAGTTTGTAAAATAGACTTCTAGACTTTGTTGTTAATACTGATGATAAAATTTTCATTGCAACAAAAAATAATCGATGATTAAATATAAAATTATCACATATGTTCCTAATCTATTATTTAAGCGAAATATAAAAGAAAATTATTTAAGTAATATCTAAGTTCAGGGATAAAATGTACAAAAATAATGCAGACGATAGGTAAATCATTTAAAATAAATGTTTAAATGAGATTGTTAATGGAATGACGTCATAAATCTAAAATAAAATGTTATTTTTACCTATTATTATATGATAAATTGCTAAATTTAATCACCTGTTATTAACCGGGGAAAATAGGGCTTGAAATAATGCCATTAAACTCTCTAAAAGGGGGAAAGGTGTGTACTTCGAAAGTTTTCGAACTCGTTTTGATCCTAACTCATCAAAATTCCTATATGGATGCCTCTACCCATTCCAGGTACAACCGCTTCACAAATTCGAGGACATATAACTTAGGCTATTATTATATATGGGATAAATATAAAAATACATTTTACGAAAACTGATGTATAAAACACCGAAGAGATATTATTTCTTATTTGATTTTCTCAGGAAACAAAAGTAACGAATAGCATACAGTCTACTGTATCCCAATATTTTATGTAAATAAATAAATATGCAATGTAATGTTATGTAACAAAACATAAATTATTTATTTACATATGTAATGTTATGTAAATAAATAATTTATGTTTTGCTTGACGCGTACATCTCCCTAGAAAACTTTCTTCCTTCCACAAAATGGTGCCGGAACAATCTATCAGGTATCCCTTTCACAGTCAGGTATCATTTTGTGTTGCCCACTGTTTCAAAAACTATAATACAAAAACTGATGTTTAACTTTTTCCATTTGCCCGAGATAACTCGGGATAGTAAACTAATATTAATACTAATATGCTTTTACACATGTAAATAATTAAAAATTCAACCTAAAACCTACATATTTTGTATTTAATAATAAAATAAAAAAATGATGAATTTGTAAGGGAAGCTGTTAAATATTTCCACGAATGTACCTCAACTTTGTTGTTTGCCCTAAACCAAAAAATTGAGGTTAATTCGGAACAATAAAAGCAGAAAACATTTTTTATTGATAAACAAGAATTTAAAAAAAT
>CM063510.1:163730736-163740736 GCA_032207245.1 Pardosa pseudoannulata
AAAGAATAAGCAGATGTTGCGGTTATGGTATTTTAATGTATGTATCTACACACTGGGACATCTGCCTAATCTCTTTCTGATATCGGAATCAGAACCTGCTGAATCTCATGCATAATTCACCAGATTAATTTCACGGCACCCAAGAAACTGAGAAGAAAGATGGGGGATGACGAAATTTCTAGATAGTTAGTCCCCTTGTAGCAGAAATATGTAATGAAGTCCCTGACTTTTAGAGTGAAATATCAATAACTGTCTGGAAACAATCAAGCAGTCATCTCGGCTAGTTAGGAGCACATGGTACGTTTCGAGACTAAAATTTGCATTCTAATAGCCATTTTTAAAATTAATAAAATTAAAACATTAATAAAATTAAAATTCCCCATGTTTGGAATCCTTATATGTTTAGAATGATATTTTAAAATTGATTAATATGCTTCTAACTTTAAAAACAATATTTAGTTTATAAATTTAAATTTATTAATTAATTTTAAATTAAGTTTTTGATTTACAGAAAAACCTGTTAAGAAAATGAAAACTGTTAAAAATAGAATTATTAAGTTTTAAAAAAGGAAATAAATATTAAAAATATTTTAGTTCACAAAATAAAACTGATAATTATCTTCCAATTGATATGAAATATGTAGAAAGTTTATATAAACAGTTGTATTAAAATTTTTATGAATATTATATAAAAAATTTATATAAAAGTTTTTTAATTTACATAGAACATAAATAATATGGTAATTTATTTTGCAATACCGTAGATATAAGTTTTAACGTATGCATATATTTTATGGTTTTTATAAAAATTCTAATAGTAAATTGAAATAAGCTTTATAAAATTATTCCAACATGCCAGTGTAAAATTATTTTTAAGGCTTTTCTTTTAACTTGACAAAAGTTATATTCTTATAAGAAACCTGTCAAGAAATTGAAAAATTTTAAAAAATAGCGTTTGATGATCTATAAAATGAAATAAACGTATAGCACATATTAACAATATTTTAGTTCACAAAATAAATATGATAATTATCTCCTATTTGATATAAAATATATAAAAAAATTATATAAATGGTTGTATAAATATTTTAATAAATGTTATATAAAAATTTTATGTAAAAGGTTTTTAATTTACATATAACATACGTAATGTCATATGTTATTTTGCATTACATTACATATCTTATTAACGTTTGCATATATTTTATGGTTTTTATAAAAATTCTAATAGCAAATTGAAATAAGTTTTATAAAATTATTCCAACATGCCAGTGTAAAAATATTTTAAGGCTTTTTTTTTAGCTTGACAAAAGTTATATTCTTATAAGCAACCTGTTAAGAAAATGGAAAATTTAAAAAAATAGAGTTATTATCTTCTATAAAATGAAATAAACACTTATAACATATTAAAAATATTTTAGTTCACTAAAGAAAACTGATAATTATCTTCGAATTGATATGAAATATATAGAAAGTTTATATAAAGAGCTGTTTGAAAATTTTAATGAATATTATATAAAAAAAATTATATAAAAGATTTTAATTTACATATAATATAAATAATATGATAATTTATTTTGCATTACAGTAGATAACTTTTTTAACGTATGCTTATATTTTATGGTTTTTATAAACGTTCTAATAGCAAATTGAAATACGTTTTATAAAATTATTCCAACATGCCAGTGTAAAAATATTTTTAAGGCTTTTTTTAACTTGACATAAGTTATATTCTTAAAAGCAACCTGTTAAGAAATTGAAAAAATATTAAAAAATAGCGTTATGATGTTCTATAAAATGAAATAAATATATAGCACATATTAACAATATTTTAGTTCACAAAATAAAGCTGATAATTATCTCCTATTTGATATAAAATATATAAAAAAATTATATAAAATGTTGTATAAAAATTTTAACGAATGTTATATAAAAATTTTATATAAAAGTTTTTTAGTTTACATATAACATACGTAATATGATATGTTATTTTGAATTACAGTAGATATTTTATTTACCAGATGCATATATTTTATGTTTTTTATAAAACTTCTAAAAATAAATTTAAATATGCTTTATAAAATTATTCTAATATGCAAGTATAGCATTTTATCAAGGCATTTTTTTTGACTTGACAAAAGATATATTCTTATAACAAACCTGTTAAGAAATTGAAAATTTTAAAAAATAGCATTATGATGTTCTATAAAATGAAATAAACTTATGGCACATATTAACAATATTTTAATTCACAAAATAAAATTGATAATTATCTTCTATTTGATATAAAATATATAAAAAGGTTGTATAAAATATTTAATGGATGTTATATAATAATTTTATATAAAAGGTTTTTAATTTACATAAAACGTAAGTAATATGATAAGTTATTTTGCCTTTCAGTGTATATCTTATTTACTTGATGCATATATTTTATGGTTTTTATAAAAATTCTAAAAGCAAATTTAAATATGCTTTATAAAATTATTCCAACACGACAGTGTAGAATTATTTTAAGGCATTTTTTTAACTTGACAAAAGTTATATTCTTATAAAAAATCTGTTAAGAAATTGAAAAGTTTTAAAAAATAGCATTATTATGATTATATATATATATATAATATATATATATATATATATATATATATATATATATATATATATATATATATATATATATATATATATAATTAAATAAACTTATAGCATATATTAAAAATATTTTCGTTTACAAAATAAAACTGATAATTATATTCTATTTGATATATAATACATAAAAGAATTATATAAAAATTATTTACAAATTTTAACGAATGTTATATAAAAATATTTAATTTTTATATTAATAATTTTTTTTAATTTACATATAACATAAATAATATGATAAGTTATTTTGCATTACAGTAGATATCTGTTCTACCTGATGCATATATTTTATGGTTTTTATAAATATTCTAATATATAATCTAATTTATATTTTTATAAGAAACCTGTTAAGAAATTGAAAAATTAAAAAAAAAAATAGAATTATTATGTTCTACAAAGAGAAATAAACATATAGCCCATATTAATATTATTTTAGATCACAAAATAAAACTGATAATTATGTTGTATTTGATATAAAATATACAACAAATTTATATAAAGAAATGTATAAAATTTTAATGAATGTGATATAAAATTTTTATATAACAGATTTTTATTTTACATATAGCATAAGTAATATGGTAAGTTATTTTTGCATTACAGTAGATATCTTAGTTACCTTATGTATATATTTTGTGGTGTTTATAAATATTCTAATAGCAAATCAAAATATGCTTTATAAATTTATTCCAACAAGCCAGTGAAAAAATACTTTTTATGGCTTCTTTTTTTAACTTGACAAAAGTTATAATCTTATAAGAAACCTGTTAAGAAATTGAAAAATTAAAAAAAATAGCCTTATGATATTCTATAAAATGAAATAAACATACAGCACACATTAACGATATTTTAGTTCACAAAATAAAACTGATAATTATCTCCTATTTCATATAAAATATATAAAAAATTTATATAAAATGTTGTATAAAATTTTAATGAATGTTATATAAAGGTTTTATTTAAAGGATTTTTAGTTTACATATAACATAAGTAATATGATAAGTCATTTTGCATTACAGTACATACCTTATTAACCTGATGCATATATTTTATAGTTTTTATAAAAGTTTCAGTAGCAAATCTAAATATGATTTATAATATTATTTCAACACGCCAGTGCAAAAATAATTTTAAGGCTTTTTAATTTGACAAAAGATATATTCTTACAAGAAACTTGTTAAGAAATTGAAAAAAATTAAAAAATAGACTTATGATATTCTATAAAATGAAATAAACTTATAGCACATATTAGCAATATTTTAGTTCTCAAAATAAAACTGAAAATGATCTTTTATTTGATAGAAAATATGTAAAAATTTATGTAAAAGGCTGTATAAAAAAATTTAATGAATGTTATATAAAAGGTTTTTAATTTACATATAACATAAGTAATATGATAAGTTATTTTGCATTACAGTAGACATCTTATTTACCTTATGTATATATTTTATGGTTTTTATAAAAATTCTACTTGCAAATCTAAGTATACCTTATAAAGTTATTCTAACATGTCAGTAAAAAAATAAGTTTTAATGCTTTTTCTTAATTTGGCAAAAGTTACCTTATTTTAATTTTCTATTAAACACTAGTCTATAAATCTCTTTAATTACGCAAGCATTAATTAAATGCATAGAAATAATTTATATACCCTTTTGTATGCGCTAATCAATTTAATCAAAATAGAAGAAATTGAAAACATACATTAAATCTTAAAATTTCATACAAAGGAGCAAAAGCGTTTATTAAAAGTTTGTCATAGCTGACCACTTAACAAAATTCAATTAATTCGGCCTGAATTTGTGGGAAATTTTCTTTCTTGAACTCCTTAGATATAGAAAGTTTGTCAGATTATTGTTAAATTTTGAAAGCGGATTAACATGTCTAATCTTCGAGGATCCTCGCATCTTCCACTTTAAATATTTTTACCAAAATCGTGATGTGCTTTTAATTTAAGGAGTTTAAAATCTGCATACTGAAGCATTTTCGAAGATATTAAAATTCCCAAATGACGACAAGGTACTTAATTTATAAAATAATGATGCTATTAAAATTTATTTTTGCTTCAGTTTTTCATTTTAAAGAATGTATAAAATATAAATGTCATCATTGTTATTTTAGTTATTTCTACGCATATAGTATATGCTTGTGTATACAAGTGTATAAATGGACAAATATAATTGTGTGTGTATGCATATATATATATATATATATATATATATATATATATATATATATATATATATATATATATATATATAATATATATATAATATATATATATATATATATATTATATATATATATATATATATATATAATATATATATCATATATATATATATATATATATATATAATATATATATATATATATATATATATATATATATATATGTGTGTATATATATGTATATATATATATATATATATATATATATATATGTATATATATATATATATATATATATATATATATATATATATATATATATATATATATATATATATATATATATATATATATATATATATATATATATATAGATATATATATATATATATATATATATATATATATATATATATATATATATATATATAATATATATATATATATTTATATATATATATATATATATATATATATGTATATGTATATATATATATGTATATGTATGTATGTGTATATTTATATATATATATATATTTATATATTTATAATACACAACATATATATAATATATATATAAGATTCCTTTATAATAATTTAAAAAATATATAAATTTAGAATGAAAATAATAGTTTCCTAATATATCTTTGTAAGAAAGAGTATAATATGTAAATATAGATATAAAATTATATCAATATATATTTTGAAAAATAATTTAGTAAAATATACACTTTACAAGAATTAACATTTATTATTGACAAATTAGTAATAATTTATGTTCTTATATATAATTTATTAAAGCAATATATATATTAATAAATATAATTAAAAAAAATAATATATTTCTATATATATATGTATTCAAATTTATCATACACTTAATATATAGTAATATATTAATATTTATTTATATATATTCAAAATATATAAGAATTTATAATAAAAAGTTTATATATGCTTCAAAGTTTCTTAAAGGAAACAAATAATGTACTTTATATATATCTAATATATTATAATAATTTTATCGTATAAATGTTTTTAATTTATGTTAAATATTTCTACTTATTCTTAAGTATTTTGTCAGATTATTGTTAATATATACTTGTTTATATCTTTTGAGAAAAAATTTGTTTAAAAATATTGTTCTTGATTTTAATTTTATTATTAATATGCGGTATTTATATTATATATTAATATATTATAAATTTAATATACATATATATATATAATAATCTATAATTAAATAAAGTAATATGTATAATTTTTTTTATAAATAAAGTATAGAAAAATTGAAAAATTATTTTTCCTAATCTCTGTATTTACTCTTATAACGTATTAATATACAGTATGCGAAACTTACTAATGCGTTTCTGGTGAATGAATTAGTTTCCTAGTATTGTACTGTAAAAAACATGTTACAAAAAATAATTATATACAGGAAAACGAAGCAATGTTCTTGTCACTACTTTATTTAAATTTAGACAAATTAAAAATATTTATTATATCAGTCTTTCCGGAAAAATAGAATGTAAATATTGAAAAATATATCATGATTTTTCATATTTACTATACTATATTAATTTAACAAAAAAATTATTTTTTGCTAAAAATCAGGTTGTTATTTATATTTCTATTTATAATTATTATATATTCAAAATAGAAATTTGGTAAAAAAGTTTAATTTTCTCTATAGGATTTAACTAATAACTAAATTTAAGCGTATATCCTACAATTCATGCTAATTTATAGACAATTTGTGGAAATTTTTTCATACTAAAATTAATACTGAAAACGTCTTAGATTTTCATTTTGAAGCATGAAATACATATTATTTTAGTTTATGAAGAACTTTTGCTAACAATGTTCTTTTCTGAATCAGTGTTATTTTAGTTTAATAATGGAGTTATTGCACTATGATATTAACTTATTTAGGAAGTTGGTACTTTGATATTACGGTTACTAATGTTGTATTAAAACATTTCGAAATATTAAAATTCAGTTTTTTGTATTGAATAGAGTATTGCAGCTTAATGTTTAACCATTATTTACGCAGTTGGCTACTTTGATATGACGGTTACTGAAGGTGTTGTACATAACAACATGGAATTTTATGGAACCAACAGTGGTATTTGGTTTGAATAAGATTGATTGCGAGCTATGACTGATTTTAACATTATTTAAACTGTTGGCTACTTTGATATATTACTGAATGTTGTACTTAAAATATTCAAGGAATTATTAACGAATTTTCTTTAATCTTCTCCATTCTCTGAGAAGGAGTGTTTTGTAGCAAATTTTGATTAATTTATTTCTATATTTGAATTTTTTATTTTTCTTATTCTTAAATTATGAGTAAATTATATAAAATTTCGATTTGAGAAATTAAATAATTTTTTCTCCATTTTTAATGTAAAAAATGTTTTGTCACAAATTCAGAGTACAAAATTTGAATTAAATTTTCTGTACTTTCTCTTCTCTGAGAAAGAGTGTTTTTTAAAATTCCTAACAAAAACTTTTTCGATTAATTTTCTAATTGTATTGATTGTTTTCATTCTTGTAAAAATGAGTGATAAAACTATTAACATTTTTCGATTAAGATTGAATCATCTTTATTTTTATATTCTTACTGAAGTGTTTGTACATACACCAAATTTCAAAAAATTTGAATAAACGAATTTTCTTTAATCTTCTCCATTCTCTGAGAAGGAGTGTTTTGTAGCAAATTTTGATTAATTTATAATATGTATATTGAATTTTCTTCATTTTTCTTCATTTTTCTTCATTCTGTAATTATGAGTAAGATTACCCTATAACAACTTTCGATTCAGATTGAATCAGTTTTGTTTTTCTCCATTCTTGAATGTAAAAAATGTTTTGTCACAAATTCAGAGTACAAAATTTGAATTAAACTTTCTTTACTTTCTCTTCTCTGAGAAAGAGTGTTTTGTATCTAAATTTCCTACAAAACTTTTTCGATTAATTTATATGTAGGTTGAATGTTCTTCATTGTTCTTCATTCTGTAAAAATGAGTAAGATTAACACTGCAACATCTTTCGATTAAGATTGAATCATCTTTATTTTTATTCATTCTTCAATAAAAAGTGCTTTGTAACAAATTCAGAGTATAAAATTTGAATAAAATTTTACTTTTTAATTCTCTGAGAAAGAGTGATTTAGCAAATTTCGATTAATTTATATGTCGATTGAATTTTCTTCATTTTTCTTCATTCTGTAAAAATGAGAAAGATTAACATTATAACAACTTTCGATTAACATTGAATCTTCTTTACTTTTCTCCATTCTTAGTAACAAATTCAGAGTACAAGATTTTAATTAAACTTTCTTTATTTTTCCATTCTCTGTGAAAGAGTGTTTTGTATCAAATTTTGATTAATTTACATGTAGACTGAATTTTCCTCATTCTTCTTCATTCTGTAAAAATGAGTAAGATTAACACTATAACAACTATCTATTAAGATTGAATCATCTTTATTTTTCTTCATTCTTTAATAAAAATGTGTTTTGTAACATATTCAGAATACAAAATTTGAATTAAAGTTTACTTTTCCTTTCTCTGAGAAAGAGTGTTTTGTAGCAAATTTTGATTAATTTATATGTAGATTGAATTTTCTTCATTCTTCTTTATTCTGTAAAAATGAGTAATATGAACACTATAACAACATTCGATTAAGATTGAATCATATTTATTTTTCTCCATTCTTAGTAACAAATTCAGAGTACAAAATTTGAATTAACTTTTCTTTTGTTCATACTTTTAACATATAGTGTTTAATAAAAATTTTGGGTAATTTTTTTTCTATTATTTTAAAATTTTCTTTATTTTTCTTGTATTTTATCTTTCATTGATATCTATACATAAATAACTCAAATTACATTTTACTCACAGATTTCTTACTTTATGAATGATAATGTTTGAATGTGCAGGATAATAATAAGTTCAA
This sequence comes from Pardosa pseudoannulata, assembly GCA_032207245.1. Taxonomy (NCBI): domain Eukaryota; kingdom Metazoa; phylum Arthropoda; class Arachnida; order Araneae; family Lycosidae; genus Pardosa; species Pardosa pseudoannulata. The sequence goes on from CM063510.1 coordinate 163,739,515, forward strand.
TGTAGCAGATTTGTGCATTATATATACTTCATTTAAAGGAGAAATTAAATTAATTGCTGCTTTTTCTAAACGTCATTTTATCAATAATAATAATAAAAATAATAATAGTAAAAATAAACGAATTATCTATCTAACTCTCAGGTTTTCCTTTACTCCAATTATTAACCCTGCCTTTAATCTTTAATTAGTTTCACCAAAAATTCTTCAAATATGCATATTTTAAAATTATTAATTTCCGTTCTGCATTATGAGTCGAGTAAGAATGTTTGAAGCAACAGATGAAAGAATCAGTAATGATGAAGCAGTTTAATCTACTTAAGAACTAGAAAATTATGCTGACGAAACATCTCTAGTTAAGAAGTACACACGAAAAATTTAATAAAAGATGAAAGTGCGTACGAAGGTGAAGCCGGGAAATTTGTATCCTCTTAAGTGATTTAGTTTAAATAGATGCTGCTGCCCCCTTCATGGAAAAGTGTGTAACATAGTATAGATGTTTTGCTTTTGAATTCTTCTTGAGCTTCTGCTTAATTTCAGAATTTTTAAATTTCCTTTCTGCAATGCGTAGTCAAGCAATTCCGTATGTACACTAAAAACGCTTTAAAGAATATTTACACAATCTTTTTAGCATAAATCGAATGAAAAATCACCTTTATTAGTTAAAAATTTAGCAATTCTTTGTTAACAAAGATACGGATGTTAAAAATTTAAAACATACTGAGCCAAAACAAAATTCATAAACAGGTAACATTATAAAAAAATAATTACTACAGTAAGTGGTAACGTAAAAGTGTGGTATTTTTTAATACAATGAGACTCTTAATAGCTAAAGCCCCGAAGGAAAACGAAAGGAAAATATACGAATGAGGGAAAATTCAACTCATTTTGTAAAAAGCAATAATATGTGTGTGAGCAACATTTGTACCGAAGAATTTAAGCTATTTTTTAAGCATATTACCGGTCTCCAAGTATTATACAAAACATCGGATACTGAATAACATTTGTAACAAATCTTTTTGCAATATTGATAATTTTATATCGTATGGCAATGTTTTATTTTACGCTACGTGTACTCAGCGTGACTGCACCTAAGTGAATATTTGGAATGAATGTTTGACGAGTATCCACGTCGAACGTAATTAACAGGTTAATAATGATACATTAACTAAACCTATATTTTGTATTTATCACATACTGTAGTCTTCCCTAAATAACTTTCAAA
>CM063510.1:163758236-163763236 GCA_032207245.1 Pardosa pseudoannulata
TAAGTACGTTTTAGAATATCACAATAATCCCATTTGGTCACTTAATGAACAGCGTGCAACTCCGAGACACAAATTGCTCGGACTTCATTATGAGCGAACAAAACTTGTTTAAACCCCGAATATAATGTGAGCCTTGACCGAGGTAAAGCTGTATTAAAGGAGTCAAAATTAGATGACCGGAGAGTCACTCACCGTGAAATGAATCGGACGCTGAACACTGTTATCTCCAGACAAAACCACTTTAAAACGCCGACAATGGTATTTCATTTCGGATTATTGTGTCGATGCTCAATGTAAACAGGATTCAATGCCATTTCCATTATAAGGCGTCAAAGGATCATTAGAGAACAGAAAATTAACTAGAAGTGTACGAGATAGGTAAATAAAATATGAAAAGGCTTTACATATCTTAGATATAAGGAATTCAGAATGTGATCAAGATTTTACAATATATTGAGATTAACAATGCAAATTTTTTTAAGAAAATCAATAATATCCTAAGTCTAATTTTTATTTAATTCTTAATTCGATTTTTGATGCCATTATATACTGTAAAATATTTTTTTTTTCATATGAACGTAAAAATGAATAATGAATATAAAAATTGAGTTATTTGATAAAATAAATAATTTTGAATTGTATATTAATCAAGCTGCTGCATACAATTAGCAAAAAAATATTAAAAAATTTCAATTTTATCTATGTAAATAGTGTAAAATTTTTTAATTTTTACATGATAAATTAAGTCAATGTTTAAGAATAGATGATTATTTATTTAAAAACATTCAAAAACGCTGAAGCTTTTCAGATGATATCTCAATTCTGTAATATTTGTGGTAACAATTATTCATTGAACCTTTATTAAATTTTCTTTTCGTATATAATTTATCATTCTTTCAAAGAAAGTTTTTTAGTATTTTAAATCTTATCTATATATGAAGCATCAGTGTTTTAAATAGAATTAACTCTATAAATCTAATTTATAATTTGTTATAACGGAAGTGGTTAATTTATTATTATTTATGTAAAAGTAAAGTGTAAATATTATAACTTTTTAATAGTATAATTACGCCGCATGCTTAATAAGTGTAAATTACCGTATCCAGTTAGTCTATAAATATATTCATTTAACGTACCTATTGTCCGTTGATAAAATGAAACATAAAATGTTAGATATAGGATTTGTATTAATTTAGATTATTAATGATTACAGAAAATTATAAAAACAAATTTTTAATGATTTGTTTTATCTTCGAATTATTTAATATTTCTGATAAGGAGTTGTTGCATTATTAGTTTATGCATTACCAATTAGTGGAATGCCCTAACGAGTGTAGACGAGTAATGTAAATGAGTAATGTGAGTAAAATTATAATTCTTCAATTGTATATTAATGATACATGCTTAATAAGAGTAAATTAGTTTTAATACCGATATCAGTGAGCCTTTAAATATATTTATTTAAAGTATCTATTGTCCGATGATAAAATGAAGTATAAAATGTTAGTTATAGGATTTGTATTAATTTGTTAACAAACAGAAAATCAGAGTTAAGATTTGTTTCATCTTGAATTATTTAACATTTCTGAAGAGTTGTTGCGACTGCAAGTAAATCATACCAAAGTGGATTCCCTAACACAAGACATAAGTATCTAATGTGAGTTGTTAAGATGTCATTTATTCCGAGATCATATCTAAATTAACTTATGAAAAAAGACATAATTTCGAATTACTAGAATAATTCTTCGTCTTTCCTTGTCCCTTTAATCTGATAAAAGATCAGTATTTGTCAAACATTTAAGAAAAAGACTTATCTTCATCTGCTAAATTGCAAAAATATAGAAACAATTTAAAAAGACATAATTTCTAATTTCCCTTGGCAAATTCATAAAATCAGCATTCCTGTAACATTTAAAAGAAAAATTCTTACCTCAAATTGAAAAGACATAATTTCGAATTTTCTCTAGGTAAATTCATAAAATCAATATTCCTCTTCTACGTTTACAGGCCAAATGCTTAACCTAAATGGAAAGTTTAGGTGTCATAACAGAATCAAAAGTTAAAAGACAAATCTCCCTTGATTCTGCTTGGCTAAAAGTAAAAATATTGATTTTTTTATGGACAAAGGAAAGTAACTACTCCCTTGTATTATAGTTATTTTTTATATAACAATATTTAATTAAAATTATGGAAGTTAATTTAGCTGCCTTTTTGTTAATCTTTCTTACTTTATGCAAATATTCAAAAATTAAAAATCACTATACCAAGGTTACTGGAATCGACTATAATCCGTATAGGGTTCTGTACATGAATAGGAGTCTCTTCCACCTATCAATATTTGATAACAACACTATACATTTTGTAAACACACACACATGCATATATATGTGTATTTATGTTTGTATGTGTATATACATATATGTGTATATGCATATATATACGTAATATATAAAAATTACGTCTTATTCCTTGAAATCTATTTTCTCAACAGACTCTTATCTTCTTCCAAAGGAGTGTCCACAACTGGAATTCTTCGGACCAATTTCCCAAAGATAACTCTAAATAAAAATTTTCTGTCCTTTCACTCCATTTTCCAGCGGTCGTTGGCGAATTGTTAATTTTTTCGATGCTATATATTCCTTTTTACTCTTGAGAGCGCTAAGGTACTTTCTATACAAGAAATTCGTCTCTGTATCTCCTTGTAGGGCCCTGTTCTGTAGAAGAAAGATATTTTGATCATTTCTATTTCTGCCTTTGATAGAGTAACATGTCGTTTTCGTAGTTGGGAAATTAGAATTTAAGTTAAGCTACAGATTTGCCACAATTTCTTTTTTTTTTCGGAATGGTATCACGATTGCTAGTATCTTAATTATCATCTTAAGCTACTACTTTGACAGTAGGCCGGGCAAGTAAAAACAATAGAGGCTATAATTCTATTTTATGGACGGGTTTATTTTAAACATGTTACACACACACACACACACACACACACACACACACACACACACACACATATATATATATATATATACATATGTGAATATATGTATATGAATACACACACATACATATGTATTTATATATATAAATGTGTGTGTGTATAATTCTATAGAGGTATTATTTTAAAATCGAAGAATTAATTTACGTATTTTCTTATAGTAATGATATTTTCTTATAGCCAATTATAGGATTTTAACTTTAGACCAATTGAGAGTACTTTGTAAAACATTTTTTCATACCTATATGAATTCACATTCCTAAACATAAATATTATTAACAATTATTTCTGACAGAAAATTATGTAGAATATACATAATTGTCTGTCAGGAAATAAGTTTCGATGTCATAAGATCTCCAGACACCCCATAAGGCATGTCACGTGCGTAGGTGCCTCATATTCACACTGGACAGAAATTTATAATTTTCTCATAGATCTGTTATGGGATTGTACAAGCTAGTTGTAAAAACATTTCTGTAGTAGTTACTTCGAGGCGTTCATAAACCATTATATATATATATATATATATATATATATATATATATATATATATATATATATATATATATATATATATATATATATATATATATATATATATATATATATATATATATATATTATATATATATATATATATATATATATATTAAATATATATATATATATATATATATATATATATAAACACACATATACATACATACATACCTCTATACGGAAATTAGTACCTCCATAGGTACATTCATACATACGAATTTCCGAAAAAAAGTTAGAAAAATATAATTTTATTTTAATTGGTATCCATGTATCTGTAGTTCTTAATCTTGTTTTTAAATTTCTTAAACTTCCTGTTTTCAATTTTATTTGAAAATTTGCATACTATAAAATTTTTAATGACAGTATATAAATGAAGTGAAAGTTGCTAGAATTAAACAAATTAAGGGATTTTTAGGTGACTGCTATCGTATTTGCAAGTCACTGTATAAATCCATTGTTAGCTTCGTAGTTAAATGTTTAGAATGGTTTTGAATCTAAGGAAAGAAAAATTTGGAATTTAGAAGTTTTTTTAGTTTACATTGTAAAGTAAAAATTTTAGAATTAAAATAATTTAAATAAAAATTAGTTTATTTTGCAGAAACTTTATACGTTATGTTGTTTAAGGAAGGATTTTATATTATTGTACTAACCGCATATAATTATTCAACTAAATAGTATATTCTAAGACACGATTTATTATTTCAATTCAAACCCACTCTGTTACGTTATTTGAATCCTGCATCCTGCATTGTGTCTCCTGTTAATTCTCTGTCAAGAAGTCAAAACCAGGTGACCAACATTTTGTATGAAATGAATGCAGAGCTAAACACAGATAAGTCAGAATATGAAACCTCTTCAAAATTTCGACAATGCTATTCTATTTTGGGGTCATTATGTCGGTGTAGGAAACACAGAGGTTTAGATGGAGTTTCAACTTACAGACCTGGAAATGACTTTTAATGAATTGAATTTAAACAAATTTTAAATTTTGAGTTTATTCTGTAATGAAAGAAATGATTGCAGAAATTTAAACTCACAATTGTAATTAAACGAGAGTAAGGTTTATGGTATTTGTGTTACTCTTAGACGAAAATACATTTGCTGTGGTGTAGTACATTGATGTTGTTACATCAAATCCATTAGTCTATGTTAAAATAATAATCCAAGTTTGCTTTATATCATCTTTAATATTAATTATACCTTAAACGAAAATACATTTACTGTGGTGTAGTACATTGATGTTGTTACTTCAAATCCATTAGTCTACGTTAAACTAATAACCCAAGTTTTCTTTATATCATCTTTAATATTAATTATACCTTAAACGAAAATATAGTTGCTGTGGTGTAGTAATTTGATGCTGTTACTTCAAACCCATTAGTCTACTTTAAAATAATAACCCAAGTTTTCTTTATGTCATCTTTAATATTAATTATACCTTAAACGAAAATATAGCTACTGT
>CM063510.1:163770736-163825439 GCA_032207245.1 Pardosa pseudoannulata
TTAGAGAAATAATTCTAAGTCCTGGATCGGAGAAAGCTTTTTAAGAAAAGGCGATGAAGCGAGTTACTTTAGTTCCTCATCAAGCTCTTAAGTGAGTCGTCCGTTCAATCGGTTTTATTAGAACCTAGAGCGCGACGTTATCTATATACGGAGTAATTTAATTTTGCTTATAGAATAAACCTAGCTATATATTCTCTCTTAAATATTTATATATAAATTTGTGAGATTTATATGAAAATTTTTTTTTTTAAAATTTTTAAATATATTTTATATAATATATATATATATAGTAAATATATATTTAGTTTATATATAATATAATTATATAAATATAAAGTATAGTTTTATATAAGATTATAAGAATATTTTATACTTTATATAAAATTTTTTATTGTATTTTTGAAATAAAAAGAATTAAATATAATATAAATAATAATAAATTTTTTTATAAATTTTTATATAGTCATGTGTTTTTTTATTTAGAACCTACACGAGAATAATCTAGGCAATAAACCGTAAAAAACTAGTTTATAAACTGATTTGAAATATATTTGAGAAATATATTTTGCATTTATATAAATTTTTATATATATTATATATATTTTTATTTATATATATTATTATTTATATATATAGTACATATTATGCCATAATTCGACATTTTTTTTTATTGAAACTGTACATATCTTGTTCCGAGAAACATGAGTATAAATATTTTCTTTTTGTGATTTTAAATTTTGATTTTTTTTATGATGCACTTTTTATTTAGTTCGTCATCAAGTTATTTTAAAAAAGACAGTGTTAAAGTCTCGTGATCGTTGAATTAGAACGATGAGCGAAGAATTATTAGAAATTCACTCATCGATGCTACTAAGAATTAATCCGATTTGCGAGATCTATATTACACAATATATACGAATAACATTTGTTTTTCGAACTATCGAATTTGCCTTTATATAAAATGTTGATTTCGCTAATACGATATACAGAACATTCTAATTAAATATACTCTTATATATATAGTATATAATATATATATATAATATATTTATATATTGTAAAGTATCTTTTAAGAATAAACTTATGAGTTTTTTTTTTCCTTTTTCCTATTTTATATTTTTACTTAGAAAATAATTCTAAATCGTTCTGAGTATCCTCATAGGCTTCCTCTAAAGAAGTTCCGTTCATCGGTTTTTAAGAGTTAACTAAATATTTTTATGCTGAGAATAAACGTATCATACACTCAGGCACATTTCTATAAATATTTCACTTATTTACTTTTGTTATAAGAAGAATTGTGTCTGATACAGAATATCGAATTTGCATTTCTACACATTTTATTTCATAACGTATGTATTATTGTATAGAAAATTGTATTTTAAAAGTTTTTAATGAAAATAAACTTGAAATCTCTCTTTTGGGAAAAGAATAAACTTATGAGTTTTTATTTTCCTGTGTTCCGAAAAACTTTGAATATAATGCTATTATTTGTACTTAGAGAAATAATTCTAATTCCTATATCGGGGAAGATTTTTTAAGAAAAGGCAATGAAGAGAGTTATTTTATTTCCTCATCAGTCGGCTCTTAAGTGAGTAGTCCGTTCGATCGGTTTTATTAGAACCTAGAGCGCGACGTTATCTACGGAGAATCTCAGGCACAGTTTCCGATGCTACTAGAATAAACCTATAGCTCCTTTCATAAACTTTCGCCTTATATAAGAAGGATGTGTTGTCTGGAATACGATTTGAGAGACGTATCGAATTTGCATTTCTACACATCCGAAAATTTGCAAATTCGCTTTCATATATTGTTTTTTCAGAACCAACTGTACTATACTATACTATAATATAGTTTAGTACATATCAGTACAGTATATATCCTTCGAAGTAAAGATCTCTCTTTTGGGAAAAGAATAAACTTATGAGTTTTTCTTTTCCTGTGTTCCGAAAAACTTTGAATATAATGCTATTATTTGTACTTTGAGAAATAATTCTAAATCCTGGATCGGGGAAAATTTTTTAAGAAAAGGCAATGAAGAGAGTTATTTTATTTCCTCATCAGTCGGCTCTTAAGTGAGTAGTCCGTTCGATCGGTTTTATTAGAACCTAGAGCGCGACGTTATCTACGGAGAATCTCAGGCACAGTTTCCGATGCTACTAGAATAAACCTATAGCTCCTTTCATAAACTTTCGCCTTATATAAGAAGGATGTGTTGTCTGGAATACGATTTGAGAGACGTATCGAATTTGCATTTCTACACATCCGAAAATTTGCAAATTCGCTTTCATATATTTTTTATTCAGAACAAACTGTACTATACTATAATATAGTTTAGTACATATCAGTACAGTATACATCCTTCGACGTAAAGATCTCTTTCTTGGGAAAAGAATAAACTTATGAGTTTTTATTTTCCTGTGTTCCGAAAAACTTTGAATATAATGCTATTATTTGTACTTAGAGAAATAATTCTAATTCCTATATCGGGGAAGATTTTTTAAGAAAAGGCAATGAAGAGAGTTATTTTATTTCCTCATCAGTCGGCTCTTAAGTGAGTAGTCCGTTCGATCGGTTTTATTAGAACCTAGAGCGCGACGTTATATATACCAGTATGTAAATATAAATTATATTTTCATATGTATATATATATAATATATCTATATATAATATATATATATATATATATGATATGTATTTTATCGAAAATTTTATAAATATATTATATATGTTTATATATATATATACTATATGTATCTATATAAGTATATATATATATATATATATTATATATATAAATGTATATTAATAAATATATATATATATATATATATATATATATTATAATATTTTTTTTTTTGAAAATTTTATATATCATACTGGAAATTAAAACTGACACAATTATTTAAGAATCACACCACATTTTGTAAGATTAATTAAGTCGGGAATGAAGGATTCCGTGAAAAAACAAATTTAGTTTCAAAATCACCGATATTTGTTCAAATATATATAATATATTATATATAAATATATATATTTATATGATATTAAAACGACATTGCTACATTTTTGTAACGCGATTTTTGAAATAAAATTTTTTGATTAAACAAGGTAAATGAAGATTAGAAAAAAACAAATTAGTATCCTAAAAGTCATAAAAATATTTCTGTTTTATAGAAAAATAGATTTTAACAAATACAAATTAATACGGAAAAAATTCCTTTTATGAATGCACATTTTTTCTGATTTAGTTCCAAGTCAATAAAGTTCAACACTTTTAAAAAGCGTAAAATCTACGTAAACACCGTTAAGTCTCGTGATCTGAATATCACGTACGATGAGCAAAGAAGTTCTTTATTAAAAATTCACTTTACATCGTTTGCTCAATTAAGAAATTATTTCCGTTATTTATTTGTTAGCACTCTATTTTCTATTACACAGCTCCAAATATTCCCCTAGCCGTGACATTTGGAACTAATTTGTTTTTTCGCAGAATCTTTCGTCTCTTGTCTTGTTTAAACTTCCTACAAAATGTGGTGTAATCTTCGCTAATAGATAGCGCTACAGAAATTTCTACACTGTCAGATAAATTATGGCCTGTATATATATATATATATATATATATATATATATATATATATATATATATATATATTGTAAAGTAGTTTAAAATCAAAGTTTGATTTGTAAGATGGTTTGATTTATGATGTACGCAATTTTGCCTATTTTATATTTTTACAGTTATTTTGAATAAAAATCGTAACATCATTAAAAGAAATAATGAGATATGCTGCAATAGGCATTTACCTCATAAAGAAACATATCCTTGCATAAACTGTGAAACTTTTTAAGAGTTAACTAGATATTTATGCTGCAGACATCATTTTACGTTTTATTTCATACCTCGAGGCTAAAATCATTTCTCATAAATATTTCACTGTGTTTACGTTTAAAGTGATATATTAAGCAGTAAAAAAAGATGTGTCATGTATATTAGAATAGTTCAATTGCTATTTTATTGATTTTATTCTATATGTAGTATTAGTAAATATAAATTGTAGTTTAAAAGTTCTTAAATGAAATAAAAGAAATCTCTCTTTTAGGAAAAGAATAAACTTATGAGTTTTTCTTTTCCTGTGTTCCGAAAAACTTTGAAAATAATGCTATTATTTGTACTTAAAGAAATAATTCTAAGTCCTGGATCAGGGAAGATTTTTTAAGAAAATGCTATGAAGCGAGTTATTTTAGTTCCTCATCAGTCAGCTCTTAAGTGAGTCGTCCGTTCAATCGGTTTTATTAGAACCTAGAGCGCGACGTTATCTACGGAGTATCTCAGGCACAGTTTCCGATGCTACTAGAATAAACCTATAGCTCCTTTCATAAACTTTCGCCTTATATCAGAAGTATGTGTTGTCTGGAATACGATTTGAGAGACGTATCGAATTTGCATTTCTACACATCCGAAAATTTGCAAATTCGCTTTCATATATTCTTTATTCAGAACCAACTGTATTATAGTATAATATAGTTTAGTACGTATCAGTACAGTATACATCCTTTAACGTAAAGGTCTCTGTTTTAGGAAAAGAATAGTTTTATGAATTTTTTCTTTTCCTGTGTTCCAAAAAACTTTGAATAAAATACTATTATTTGTATTTAAAGAAATAAATGTAAGTCCTGAATCGGGGAAAGCTTTTTAAGAAAATGCGATGAAGCGAGTTATTTTATTTCCTCATCAGTCGGCTCTTAAGTGAGTAGTCCGTTCGATCGGTTTTATTAGAACCTAGAGCGCGACGTTATCTACGGAGAATCTCAGGCACAGTTTCCGATGCTACTAGAATAAACCTATAGCTCCTTTCATAAACTTTCGCCTTATATAAGAAGTATGTGTTGTCTGGAATACGATTTGAGAGACGTATCGAATTTGCATTTCTACACATCCGAAAATTTGCAAATTCGCTTTCATATATTGGTATTTAGAGCCAAAGTTACTATACTATTATATAGTGTAGTACATATCAGTACAGTATATATCCTTCGAAGTAAAGATCTCTCTTTTGGGAAAAGAATAAACTTATGAGTTTTTCTTTTCCTGTGTTCCGAAAAACTTTGAATATAATGCTATTATTTGTACTTAGAGAAATAATTCTAATTCCTATATCGGGGAAGATTTTTTAAGAAAAGGCAATGAAGAGAGTTATTTTATTTCCTCATCAGTCGGCTCTTAAGTGAGTAGTCCGTTCGATCGGTTTTATTAGAACCTAGAGCGCGACGTTATCTACGGAGAATCTCAGGCACAGTTTCCGATGCTTCTAGAATTAAACCTATAGCTAGTTTCATAAACTTTCGCTTTATATAAGGATTATGTGTTGTCTGGAATACGATTTGATAGACGTATCGAATTTGCATTTCTACACAACCGAAAATTTGCAAATTCGCTTTCATATATTTTTTATTCAGAACAAACTGTACTATACTATAATATAGTTTAGTACATATCAGTACAGTATACATCCTTCGACGTAAAGATCTCTTTCTTGGGAAAAGAATAAACTTATGAGTTTTTATTTTCCTGTGTTCCGAAAAACTTTGAATATAATGCTATTATTTGTACTTAGAGAAATAATTCTAATTCCTATATCGGGGAAGATTTTTTAAGAAAAGGCAATGAAGAGAGTTATTTTATTTCCTCATCAGTCGGCTCTTAAGTGAGTAGTCCGTTCGATCGGTTTTATTAGAACCTAGAGCGCGACGTTATCTACGGAGAATCTCAGGCACAGTTTCCGATGCTACTAGAATAAACCTATAGCTCCTTTCATAAACTTTCGCCTTATATAAGGATGTGTTGTCTGGAATACGATTTGAGAGACGTATCGAATTTGCATTTCTACACATCCGAAAATTTGCAAATTCGCTTTCATATATTGTTTATTCAGAACCAACTGTACTATACTATAATATAGTAGTACATATCAGTACAGTATACATCCTTCGACGTAAAGATCTCTCTTTTGGGAAAAGAATAAACTTATGAGTTTTTCTTTTCCTGTGTTCCGAAAAACTTTGAATATAATGCTATTATTTGTACTTAGAGAAATAATTCTAATTCCTATATCGGGGAAGATTTTTTAAGAAAAGGCAATGAAGAGAGTTATTTTATTTCCTCATCAGTCGGCTCTTAAGTGAGTAGTCCGTTCGATCGGTTTTATTAGAACCTAGAGCGCGACGTTATCTACGGAGAATCTCAGGCACAGTTTCCGATGCTACTAGAATAAACCTATAGCTCCTTTCATAAACTTTCGCCTTATATAAGAAGGATGTGTTGTCTGGAATACGATTTGAGAGACGTATCGAATTTGCATTTCTACACATCCGAAAATTTGCAAATTCGCTTTCATATATTGTTTTTTCAGAACCAACTGTACTATACTATACTATAATATAGTTTAGTACATATCAGTACAGTATATATCCTTCGAAGTAAAGATCTCTCTTTTGGGAAAAGAATAAACTTATGATTTTTTCTTTCCCTGTGTTCCGAAAAAATTTGAATATAATGCTATTATTTGTACTTAGAGAAATAATTCTAAGTCCTGGATCGGGGAAAATTTTTTAAGAAAAGGCAATGAAGCGAGTTATTTTAGTTCCTCATTAGTCGGCTCTTAAATGAGTAGTCCGTTCGATCGGTTTTATTAGAACCTAGAGCGCGACGTAATCTACGGAGAATCTCAGGCACAGTTTCCGATGCTACTAGAATAAACCTATAGCTCCTTTCATAAACTTTCGCCTTATATAAGAAGTATGTGTTGTCTGGAATACGATTTGAGAGACGTATCGAATTTGCATTTCTACACATCCGAAAATTTGCAAATTCGCTTTCATATATTGTTTATTCAGAACCAACTGTACTATACTATAATATAGTTTAGTACATATCAGTACAGTATATATCCTTCGAAGTAAAGATCTCTCTTTTGGGAAAAGAATAAACTTATGAGTTTTTCTTTTCCTGTGTTCCGAAAAACTTTGAATATAATGCTATTATTTGTACTTAGAGAAATAATTCTAAGTCCTGGATCGGGGAAGATTTTTTAAGAAAAGGCGATGAAGCGAGTTATTTTAGTTCCTCATCAGTCGGCTCTTAAGTGAGTCGTCCGTTCAATCGGTTTTATTAGAACCTAGAGCGCGACGTTATCTACGGTGAATCTCAGGCACAGTTTCCGATGCTACTAGAATAAACCTATAGCTCCTTTCATAAACTTTCGCCTTATATAAGGAGGATGTGTTGTCTGGAATACGATTTGAGAGACGTATCGAATTTGCATTTCTACACATCCGAAAATTTGCAAATTCGCTTTCATATATTGTTTATTCAGAACCAAAGGTACTATATTCTTATATAGTGTAGTACATATGAGTTCAGTATACATCCTTCGACGTAAAGGTCTCTCTTTTATTTAAAAGAATAAACTTATGAGTTTTTCCTTTCCTGTGTTCCGAAAAACTTTGAATATAATGCTATTATTTGTACTTAGAGAAATAATTCTAAGTCCTGGATCGGGGAAGATTTTTTAAGAAAATGCGATGAAGCGAGTTATTTTAGTTCCTCATCAGTCGGCTCTTAAGTGAGTCGTCCGTTCAATCGGTTTTATTAGAACCTAGAGCGCGACGTTATCTACGGAGAATCTCAGGCACAGTTTCCGATGCTACTAGAATAAACCTATAGCTCCTTTCATAAACTTTCGCCTTATATAAGGAGGATGTGTTGTCTGGAATACGATTTGAGAGACGTATCGAATTTGCATTTCTACACATCCGAAAATTTGCAAATTCGCTTTCATATATTGTTTATTCAGAACCAACTGTACTATACTATACTATAATATAGTTTAGTACATATCAGTACAGTATATATCCTTCGAAGTAAAGATCTCTCTTTTGGGAAAAGAATAAACTTATGAGTTTTTCTTTTCCTGTGTTCCGAAAAACTTTGAATATAATGCTATTATTTGTACTTAGAGAAATAATTCTAAGTCCTGGATCGGGGAAGATTTTTTAAGAAAAGGCGATGAAGCGAGTTATTTTAGTTCCTCATCAGTCGGCTCTTAAGTGAGTCGTCCGTTCAATCGGTTTTTATTAGAAACTAGAGCGCGAAGTTATCTACGGAGAATCTCAGGCACAGTTTCTGATGCTACTAGAATAAACCTATAGCTCCTTTCATAAACTTTCGCCTTATATAAGGAGGATGTTTTGTCTGGAATACGATTTGAGAGACGTATCGAATTTGCATTTCTACACATCCGAAAATTTGCAAATTCGCTTTCATATATTGTTTTTTCAGAACCAACTGTACTATACTATACTATAATATAGTTTAGTACATATCAGTACAGTATATATCCTTCGAAGTAAAGATCTCTCTTTTGGGAAAAGAATAAACTTATGAATTTTTCTTTCCTGTGTTCCGAAAAACTTTGAATATAATGCTATTATTTGTACTTAGAGAAATAATTCTAATTCCTATATCGGGGAAGATTTTTTAAGAAAAGGCAATGAAGAGAGTTATTTTATTTCCTCATCAGTCGGCTCTTAAGTGAGTAGTCCGTTCGATCGGTTTTATTAGAACCTAGAGCGCGACGTTATCTACGGAAAATCTCAGGCACAGTTTCCGATGCTACTAGAATAAACCTATAGCTCCTTTCATAAACTTTCGCCTTATATAAGAAGGATGTGTTGTCTGGAATACGATTTGAGAGACGTATCGAATTTGCATTTCTACACATCCGAAAATTTGCAAATTCGCTTTCATATATTGTTTTTTCAGAACCAACTGTACTATACTATACTATAATATAGTTTAGTACATATCAGTACAGTATATATCCTTCGAAGTAAAGATCTCTCTTTTGGGAAAAGAATAAACTTATGAGTTTTTCTTTTCCTGTGTTCCGAAAAACTTTGAATATAATGCTATTATTTGTACTTAGAGAAATAATTCTAAGTCCTGGATCGGGGAAGATTTTTTAAGAAAAGGATGAAGCGAGTTATTTTAGTTCCTCATCCGTCGGCTCTTAAGTGAGTAGTCCGTTCGATCGGTTTTATTAGAACCTAGAGCGCGACGTTATCTACGGAGAATCTCAGGCACAGTTTCCGATGCTACTAGAATAAACCTATAGCTCCTTTCATAAACTTTCGCCTTATATAAGAAGGATGTGTTGTCTGGAATACGATTTGAGAGACGTATCGAATTTGCATTTCTACACATCCGAAAATTTGCAAATTCGCTTTCATATATTGTTTATTCAGAACCAACTGTACTATACTATACTATACTATAATAGTTTAAGTACATATCAGTACAGTATATCCTTCGAAGTAAAGATCTCTCTTTTGGGAAAAGAATAAACTTATGAGTTTTTCTTTTCCTGTGTTCCGAAAAACTTTGAATATAATGCTATTATTTGTACTTAGAGAAATAATTCTAAGTCCTGGATCGGGGAAGATTTTTTAAGAAAAGGCGATGAAGCGAGTTATTTTAGTTCCTCATCAGTCGGCTCTTAAGTGAGTCGTCCGTTCAATCGGTTTTATTAGAACCTAGAGCGCGACGTTATCTACGGTGAATCTCAGGCACAGTTTCCGATGCTACTAGAATAAACCTATAGCTCCTTTCATAAACTTTCGCCTTATATAAGAAGGATGTGTTGTCTGGAATACGATTTGATAGACGTATCGAATTTGCATTTTTACACAATCGAAAATTTGCAAATTCGCTTTCATATATTGTTTATTCAGAACCAACTGTACTATACTATACTATAATATAGTTTAGTACATATCAGTACAGTATATATCCTTCGAAGTAAAGATCTCTCTTTTGGGAAAAGAATAAACTTATGAGTTTTTCTTTTCCTGTGTTCCGAAAAACTTTGAATATAATGCTATTATTTGTACTTAGAGAAATAATTCTAAGTCCTGGATCGGGGAAGATTTTTTAAGAAAAGGCGATGAAGCGAGTTATTTTAGTTCCTCATGAGTCGGCTCTTAAGTGAGTCGTCCGTTCAATCGGTTTTATTAGAACCTAGAGCGCGACGTTATCTACGTAGAATCTCAGGCACAGTTTCCGATGCTACTAGAATAAACCTATAGCTCCTTTCATAAACTTTCGCCTTATATAAGGAGGATGTGTTGTCTGGAATACGATTTGAGAGACGTATCGAATTTGCATTTCTACACATCCGAAAATTTGCAAATTCGCTTTCATATATTGTTTATTCAGAACCAACTGTACTATACTATACTATAATATAGTTTAGTACATATCAGTACAGTATATATCCTTCGAAGTAAAGATCTCTCTTTTGGGAAAAGAATAAACTTATGAGTTTTTCTTTTCCTGTGTTCCGAAAAACTTTGAATATAATGCTATTATTTGTACTTAGAGAAATAATTCTAAGTCCTGGAACGGGGAAAATTTTTTAAGAAAAGGCGATGAAGCGAGTTATTTTAGTTCTTCTTCAGACGGCTCTTAAGTGTGTCGTCCATTCAATCGGTTTTATTAGAACCTAGAGCGCGACGTTATCTACGGTGAATCTCAGGCACAGTTTCCGATGCTACTAGAATAAACCTATAGCTCCTTTCATAAACTTTCGCCTTATATAAGAAAGATGTGTTGTCTGGAATACGATTTGAGAGACGTATCGAATTTGCATTTCTACACATCCGAAAATTTGCAAATTCGCTTTCATATATTGTTTATTCAGAACCAACTGTACTATACTATACTATAATACAGATAAGTACATATCAGTACAGTATATATCCTTCGAAGTAAAGATCTCTCTTTTGGGAAAAGAATAAACTTATGAGTTTTTCTTTTCCTGTTTTCCGAAAAACTTTGAATATAATGCTATTATTTGTACTTAGAGAAATAATTCTAAGTCCTGGATCGGGGAAAATTTTTTAAGAAAAGGCGATGAAGCGAGTTATTTTAGTTCCTCATCAGTCAGCTCTTAAGTGAGTCGTCCGTTCAATCGGTTTTATTAGAACCTAGAAAGCGACGTTATCTACGGTGAATCTCAGGCACAGTTTCCGATGCTACTAGAATAAACCTATAGCTCCTTTCATAAACTTTCGCCTTATATAAGAATGATGTGTTGTCTGGAATACGATTTGAGAGACGTATCGAATTTGCATTTCTACACATCCGAAAATTTGCAAATTCGCTTTCATATATTGTTTATTCAGAACCAACTGTACTATACTATACTATAATATAGTTTAGTACATATCAGTACAGTATATATCCTTCGAAGTAAAGATCTCTCTTTTGGGAAAAGAATAAACTTCTGAGTTTTTCTTTTCCTGTGTTCCGAAAAACTTTGAATATAATGCTATTATTTGTACTTAGAGAAATAATTCTAAGTCCTGGATCGGGGAAGATTTTTTAAGAAAAGGCGATGAAGCGAGTTATTTTAGTTCCTCATCAGTCGGCTCTTAAGTGAGTCGTCCGTTCAATCGGTTTTATTAGAACCTAGAGCGCGACGTTATCTACGTAGAATCTCAGGCACAGTTTCCGATGCTACTAGAATAAACCTATAGCTCCTTTCATAAACTTTCGCCTTATATAAGAAGGATGTGTTGTCTGGAATACGATTTGAGAGACGTATCGAATTTGCATTTCTACACATCCGAAAATTTGCAAATTCGCTTTCATATATTGTTTATTCAGAACCAACTGTACTATACTATACTATAATACAGATAAGTACATATCAGTACAGTATATATCCTTCGAAGTAAAGATCTCTCTTTTGGGAAAAGAATAAACTTCTGAGTTTTTCTTTTCCTGTGTTCCGAAAAACTTTGAATATAATGCTATTATTTGTACTTAGAGAAATAATTCTAAGTCCTGGATCGGGGAAGATTTTTTAAGAAAAGGCGATGAAGCGAGTTATTTTAGTTCCTCATCAGTCGGCTCTTAAGTGAGTCGTCCGTTCAATCGGTTTTATTAGAACCTAGAGCGCGACGTTATCTACGGAGAATCTCAGGCACAGTTTCCGATGCTACTAGAATAAACCTATAGCTCCTTTCATAAACTTTCGCCTTATATAAGAAGGATGTGTTGTCTGGAATACGATTTGAGAGACGTATCGAATTTGCATTTCTACACATCCGAAAATTTGCAAATTCGCTTTCATATATTGTTTATTCAGAACCAACTGTACTATACTATACTATAATATAGTTTAGTACATATCAGTACAGTATATATCCTTCGAAGTAAAGATCTCTCTTTTGGGAAAAGAATAAACTTATGAGTTTTTCTTTTCCTGTGTTCCGAAAAACTTTGAATATAATGCTATTATTTGTACTTCGAGAAATAATTCTAAGTCCTATATCGGGGAAGATTTTTTAAGAAAAGGCAATGAAGCGAGTTTTTTTAGTTCCTCATCAGTCGGCTCTTAAATGAGTAGTCCGTTCGATCGGTTTTATTAGAACCTAGAGCGCGACGTTATCTACGGTGAATCTCAGGCACAGTTTCCGATGCTACTAGAATAAACCTATAGCTCCTTTCATAAACTTTCGCCTTATATAAGGAGGATGTGTTGTCTGGAATACGATTTGAGAGACGTATCGAATTTGCATTTCTACACATCCGAAAATTTGCAAATTCGCTTTCATATATTGTTTATTCAGAACCAACTGTACTATACTATACTATAATATAGTTTAGTACATATCAGTACAGTATATATCCTTCGAAGTAAAGATCTCTCTTTTGGGAAAAGAATAAACTTATGAGTTTTTCTTTTCCTGTGTTCCGAAAAACGATGAATATAATGCTATTATTTGTACTTAGAGAAATAATTCTAAATCCTGGATCGGGGAAAATTTTTTAAGAAAAGGCGATGAAGCGAGTTATTTTAGTTCCTCATCCGTCGGCTCTTAAGTGAGTAGTCCGTTCGATCGGTTTTATTAGAACCTAGAGCGCGACGTTATCTACGGAGAATCTCAGGCACAGTTTCCGATGCTACTAGAATAAACCTATAGCTCCTTTCATAAACTTTCGCCTTATATAAGAAGGATGTGTTGTCTGGAATACGATTTGAGAGACGTATCGAATTTGCATTTCTACACATCCGAAAATTTGAAAATTCGCTTTCATATATTGTTTATTCAGAACCAACTGTACTATACTATACTATAATATAGTTTAGTACATATCAGTACAGTATATATCCTTCGAAGTAAAGATCTCTCTTTTGGGAAAAGAATAAACTTATGAGTTTTTCTTTTCCTGTGTTCCGAAAAACGATGAATATAATGCTATTATTTGTACTTAGAGAAATAATTCTAAATCCTGGATCGGGGAAAATTTTTTAAGAAAAGGCGATGAAGCGAGTTATTTTAGTTCCTCATCCGTCGGCTCTTAAATGAGTAGTCCGTTCGATCGGTTTTATTAGAACCTAGAGCGCGACGTAATCTACGGAGAATCTCAGGCACAGTTTCCGATGCTTCTAGAATTAAACCTATAGCTAGTTTCATAAACTTTCGCTTTATATAAGGATTATGTGTTGTCTGGAATACGATTTGATAGACGTATCGAATTTGCATTTTTACACAACCGAAAATTTGCAAATTCGCTTTCATATATTTTTTATTCAGAACAAACTGTACTATACTATAATATAGTTTAGTACATATCAGTACAGTATACATCCTTCGACGTAAAGATCTCTTTCTTGGGAAAAGAATAAACTTATGAGTTTTTATTTTCCTGTGTTCCGAAAAACTTTGAATATAATGCTATTATTTGTACTTAGAGAAATAATTCTAATTCCTATATCGGGGAAGATTTTTTAAGAAAAGGCAATGAAGAGAGTTATTTTATTTCCTCATCAGTCGGCTCTTAAGTGAGTAGTCCGTTCGATCGGTTTTATTAGAACCTAGAGCGCGACGTTATCTACGGAGAATCTCAGGCACAGTTTCCGATGCTACTAGAATAAACCTATAGCTCCTTTCATAAACTTTCGCCTTATATAAGAAGGATGTGTTGTCTGGAATACGATTTGAGAGACGTATCGAATTTGCATTTCTACACATCCGAAAATTTGCAAATTCGCTTTCATATATTGTTTATTCAGAACAAACTGTACTATACTATAATATAGTTTAGTACATATCAGTACAGTATACATCCTTCGACGTAAAGATCTCTTTCCTGGGAAAAGAATAAACTTATGAGTTTTTCTTTTCCTGTGTTCCGAAAAACTTTGAATATAATGCTATTATTTGTACTTAGAAATAATTCTAAGTCCTGGATCGGGGAAGATTTTTTAAGAAAAGGCGATGAAGCGAGTTATTTTAGTTCCTCATCAGTCGGCTCTTAAGTGAGTCGTCCGTTCAATCGGTTTTATTAGAACCTAGAGCGCGACGTTATCTACGGAGAATCTCAGGCACAGTTTCCGATGCTACTAGAATAAACCTATAGCTCCTTTCATAAACTTTCGCCTTATATAAGAAGGATGTGTTGTCTGGAATACGATTTGAGAGACGTATCGAATTTGCATTTCTACACATCCGAAAATTTGCAAATTCGCTTTCATATATTGTTTATTCAGAACCAACTGTACTATACTATACTATAATATAGTTTAGTACATATCAGTACAGTATATATCCTTCGAAGTAAAGATCTCTCTTTTGGGAAAAGAATAAACTTATGAGTTTTTCTTTTCCTGTGTTCCGAAAAACTTTGAATATAATGCTATTATTTGTACTTAGAGAAATAATTCTAAGTCCTGGATCGGGGAAGATTTTTTAAGAAAAGGCGATGAAGCGAGTTATTTTAGTTCCTCATCAGTCGGCTCTTAAGTGAGTCGTCCGTTCAATCGGTTTTATTAGAAACTAGAGCGCGACGTTATCTACGGAGAATCTCAGGCACAGTTTCCGATGCTACTAGAATAAACCTATAGCTCCTTTTATAAACTTTCGCCTTATATATGAAGTATGTGTTGTCTGGAATACGATTTGAGAGACGTATCGAATTTGCATTTCTACACATCCGAAAATTTGCAAATTCGCTTTCATATATTCTTTATTCAGAACCAAAGGTACTATACTATTATATAGTTTAGTACATATCAGTACAGTATATATCCTTCGAAGTAAAGATCTCTCTTTTGGGAAAAGAATAAACTTATGAGTTTTTCTTTTCCTGTGTTCCGAAAAACTTTGAATATAATGCTATTATTTGTACTTAGAGAAATAATTCTAAGTCCTGGATCGGGGAAGATTTTTTAAGAAAAGGCGATGAAGCGAGTTATTTTAGTTCCTCATCAGTCGGCTCTTAAGTGAGTCGTCCGTTCAATCGGTTTTATTAGAACCTAGAGCGCGACGTTATCTACGGTGAATCTCAGGCACAGTTTCCGATGCTACTAGAATAAACCTATAGCTCCTTTCATAAACTTTCGCCTTATATAAGGAGGATGTGTTGTCTGGAATACGATTTGAGAGACGTATCGAATTTGCATTTCTACACATCCGAAAATTTGCAAATTCGCTTTCATATATTCTTTATTCAGAACCAAAGGTACTATATTCTTATATAGTGTAGTACATATGAGTACAGTATACATCCTTCGACGTAAAGGTCTCTCTTTTATGAAAAGAATAAACTTATGAGTTTTTCCTTTCCTGTGTTCCGAAAAACTTTGAATATAATGCTATTATTTGTACTTAGAAAAATAATTCTAAGTCCTTTATCGGGGAAGATATTTTAAGAAAAGTCGATGAAGCGAGTTATTTTAGTTCCTCATCAGTCGGCTCTTAAGTGAGTCGTCCGTTCAATCGGTTTTATTAGAACCTAGAGCGCGACGTTATCTACGTAGAATCTCAGGCACAGTTTCCGATGCTACTAGAATAAACCTATAGCTCCTTTCATAAACTTTCGCCTTATATAAGGAGGATGTGTTGTCTGGAATACGATTTGAGAGACGTATCGAATTTGCATTTCTACACATCCGAAAATTTGCAAATTCGCTTTCATATATTGTTTATTCAGAACCAACTGTACTATACTATAATATAGTTTAGTACATATCAGTACAGTATACATCCTTCGACGTAAAGATCTCTTTCTTGGGAAAAGAATAAACTTATGAGTTTTTATTTTCCTGTGTTCCGAAAAACTTTGAATATAATGCTATTATTTGTACTTAGAGAAATAATTCTAATTCCTATATCGGGGAAGATTTTTTAAGAAAAGGCAATGAAGAGAGTTATTTTATTTCCTCATCAGTCGGCTCTTAAGTGAGTAGTCCGTTCGATCGGTTTTATTAGAAACTAGAGCGCGACGTTATCTACGTGAATCTCAGGCACAGTTTCCGATGCTACTAGAATAAACCTATAGCTCCTTTCATAAACTTTCGCCTTATATAAGAAGGATGTGTTGTCTGGAATACGATTTGAGAGACGTATCGAATTTGCATTTCTACACATCCGAAAATTTGCAAATTCGCTTTCATATATTGTTTATTCAGAACCAACTGTACTATACTATACTATAATATAGTTTAGTACATATCAGTACAGTATATATCCTTCGAAGTAAAGATCTCTCTTTTGGGAAAAGAATAAACTTATGAGTTTTTCTTTTCCTGTGTTCCGAAAAACTTTGAATATAATGCTATTATTTGTACTTAGAGAAATAATTCTAATTCCTATATCGGGGAAGATTTTTTAAGAAAAGGCAATGAAGAGAGTTATTTTATTTCCTCATCAGTCGGCTCTTAAGTGAGTAGTCCGTTCGATCGGTTTTATTAGAACCTAGAGCGCGACGTTATCTACGGAGAATCTCAGGCACAGTTTCCGATGCTACTAGAATAAACCTATAGCTCCTTTCATAAACTTTCGCCTTATATAAGAAGGATGTGTTGTCTGGAATACGATTTGAGAGACGTATCGAATTTGCATTTCTACACATCCGAAAATTTGCAAATTCGCTTTCATATATTGTTTATTCAGAACCAACTGTACTATACTATACTATAATATAGTTTAGTACATATCAGTACAGTATATATCCTTCGAAGTAAAGATCTCTCTTTTGGGAAAAGAATAAACTTATGAGTTTTTCTTTTCCTGTGTTCCGAAAAACTTTGAATATAATGCTATTATTTGTACTTAGAGAAATAATTCTAAGTCCTGGATCGGGGAAGATTTTTTAAGAAAAGGCGATGAAGCGAGTTATTTTAGTTCCTCATCAGTCGGCTCTTAAGTGAGTCGTCCGTTCAATCGGTTTTATTAGAACCTAGAGCGCGACGTTATCTACGGAGAATCTCAGGCACAGTTTCCGATGCTACTAGAATAAACCTATAGCTCCTTTCATAAACTTTCGCCTTATATAAGAAGGATGTGTTGTCTGGAATACGATTTGAGAGACGTATCGAATTTGCATTTCTACACATCCGAAAATTTGCAAATTCGCTTTCATATATTGTTTATTCAGAACCAAAGTTACTATACTATTATATAGTGTAGTACATATCAGTACAGTATATATCCTTCGACGTAAAGATCTCTTTCTTGGGAAAAGAATAAACTTATGAGTTTTTCTTTTCCTGTGTTCCGAAAAACTTTGAATATAATGCTATTATTTGTACTTAGAGAAATAATTCTAAGTTGGATCGGGGAAGATTTTTTAAGAAAAGGCGATGAAGCGAGTTATTTTAGTTCCTCAGTCGGCTCATAAGTGAGTCGTCCGTTCAATCGGTTTTATTAGAACCTAGAGCGCGACGTTATCTACGTAGAATCTCAGGCACAGTTTCCGATGCTACTAGAATAAACCTATAGCTCCTTTCATAAACTTTCGCCTTATATAAGAAGGATGTGTTGTCTGGAATACGATTTGAGAGACGTATCGAATTTGCATTTCTACACATCCGAAAATTTGCAAATTCGCTTTCATATATTGTTTATTCAGAACCAACTGTACTATACTATACAATAATATAGTTTTGTACATATCAGTACAGTATATATCCTTCGAAGTAAAGATCTCTCTTTTGGGAAAAGAATAAACTTATGAGTTTTTCTTTTCCTGTGTTCCAAAGACTTTGCATATAATGCTATTATTTGTACTTAGAGAAATAATTCTAAGTCCTTGATCGGGGAAGATTTTTTAAGAAAAGGCGATGAAGCGAGTTATTTTAGTTCCTCGTCAGTCGGCTCATAAGTGAGTCGTCCGTTCAATCGGTTTTATTAGAACCTAGAGCGCGACGTTATCTACGTAGAATCTCAGGCACAGTTTCCGATGCTACTAGAATAAACCTATAGCTCCTTTCATAAACTTTCGCCTTATATAAGAAGGATGTGTTGTCTGGAATACGATTTGAGAGACGTATCGAATTTGCATTTCTACACATCCGAAAATTTGCAAATTCGCTTTCATATATTGTTTATTCAGAACCAACTGTACTGTACTATACTATACTATAATATAGTTTTGTACATATCAGTACAGTATATATCCTTCGAAGTAAAGATCTCTCTTTTGGGAAAAGAATAAACTTATGAGTTTTTCTTTTCCTGTGTTCCGAAAAA
Source organism: Pardosa pseudoannulata (assembly GCA_032207245.1). Lineage (NCBI taxonomy): Eukaryota > Metazoa > Arthropoda > Arachnida > Araneae > Lycosidae > Pardosa > Pardosa pseudoannulata. The sequence goes on from CM063510.1 coordinate 163,789,337, forward strand.
CTTTGCATAATGCTATTATTTGTACTTAGAGAAATAATTCTAAGTCCTGGATCGGGGAAGATTTTTTAAGAAAAGGCGATGAAGCGAGTTATTTTAGTTCCTCATCAGTCGGCTCTTAAGTGAGTCGTCCGTTCAATCGGTTTTATTAGAACCTAGAGCGCGACGTTATCTACGGAGAATCTCAGGCACAGTTTCCGATGCTACTAGAATAAACCTTTCATAAACTTTCGCCTTATATAAGAAGGATGTGTTGTCTGGAATACGATTTGAGAGACGTATCGAATTTGCATTTCTACACATCCGAAAATTTGCAAATTCGCTTTCATATATTGTTTATTCAGAACCAACTGTACTATACTATACTATACTATAATATAGTTTAGTACATATCAGTACAGTATATATCCTTCGAAGTAAAGATCTCTCTTTTGGGAAAAGAATAAACTTATGAGTTTTTCTTTTCCTGTGTTCCGAAAAACTTTGAATATAATGCTATTATTTGTACTTAGAGAAATAATTCTAAGTCCTGGATCGGGGAAGATTTTTTAAGAAAAGGCGATGAAGCGAGTTATTTTAGTTCCTCATCAGTCGGCTCTTAAGTGAGTCGTCCGTTCAATCGGTTTTATTAGAACCTAGAGCGCGACGTTATCTACGGAGAATCTCAGGCACAGTTTCCGATGCTACTAGAATAAACCTATAGCTCCTTTCATAAACTTTCGCCTTATATAAGAAGGATGTGTTGTCTGGAATACGATTTGAGAGACGTATCGAATTTGCATTTCTACACATCCGAAAATTTGCAAATTCGCTTTCATATATTGTTTATTCAGAACCAACTGTACTATACTATACTATAATATAGTTTAGTACATATCAGTACAGTATATATCCTTCGAAGTAAAGATCTCTCTTTTGGGAAAAGAATAAACTTATGAGTTTTTCTTTTCCTGTGTTCCGAAAAACTTTGAATATAATGCTATTATTTGTACTTAGAGAAATAATTCTAAGTCCTTTATCGGGGAAGATTTTTTAAGAAAAGGCGATGAAGCGAGTTATTTTAGTTCCTCATTAGTCGGCTCTTAAATGAGTAGTCCGTTCGATCGGTTTTATTAGAACCTAGAGCGCGACGTAATCTACGGAGAATCTCAGGCACAGTTTCCGATGCTTCTAGAATTAAACCTATAGCTAGTTTCATAAACTTTCGCTTTATATAAGAAGGATGTGTTGTCTGGAATACGATTTGAGAGACGTATCGAATTTGCATTTCTACACATCCGAAAATTTGCAAATTCGCTTTCATATATTGTTTATTCAGAACCAACTGTACTATACTATACTATAATATAGTTTAGTACATATCAGTACAGTATATATCCTTCGAAGTAAAGATCTCTCTTTTGGGAAAAGAATAAACTTATGAGTTTTTCTTTTCCTGTGTTCCGAAAAACTTTGAATATAATGCTATTATTTGTACTTAGAGAAATAATTCTAAGTCCTGGATCGGGGAAGATTTTTTAAGAAAAGGCGATGAAGCGAGTTATTTTAGTTCCTCATCAGTCGGCTCTTAAGTGAGTCGTCCGTTCAATCGGTTTTATTAGAAACTAGAGCGCGACGTTATCTACGGAGAATCTCAGGCACAGTTTCCGATGCTACTAGAATAAACCTATAGCTCCTTTCATAAACTTTCGCCTTATATAAGAAGGATGTGTTGTCTGGAATACGATTTGAGAGACGTATCGAATTTGCATTTCTACACATCCGAAAATTTGCAAATTCGCTTTCATATATTGTTTATTCAGAACCAACTGTACTATACTATACTATAATATAGTTTAGTACATATCAGTACAGTATATATCCTTCGAAGTAAAGATCTCTCTTTTGGGAAAAGAATAAACTTATGAGTTTTTCTTTTCCTGTGTTCCGAAAAACTTTGAATATAATGCTATTATTTGTACTTAGAGAAATAATTCTAAGTCCTGGATCGGGGAAGATTTTTTAAGAAAAGGCGATGAAGCGAGTTATTTTAGTTCCTCATCAGTCGGCTCTTAAGTGAGTCGTCCGTTCAATCGGTTTTATTAGAACCTAGAGCGCGACGTTATCTACGGAATCTCAGGCACAGTTTCCGATGCTACTAGAATAAACCTATAGCTCCTTTCATAAACTTTCGCCTTATATAAGAAGGATGTGTTGTCTGGAATACGATTTGAGAGACGTATCGAATTTGCATTTCTACACATCCGAAAATTTGCAAATTCGCTTTCATATATTGTTTATTCAGAACCAACTGTACTATACTATAATATAGTTTAGTACATATCAGTACAGTATATATCCTTCGAAGTAAAGATCTCTCTTTTGGGAAAAGAATAAACTTATGAGTTTTTCTTTTCCTGTGTTCCGAAAAACTTTGAATATAATGCTATTATTTGTACTTAGAGAAATAATTCTAAGTCCTGGATCGGGGAAGATTTTTTAAGAAAAGGCGATGAAGCGAGTTATTTTAGTTCCTCATCAGTCGGCTCTTAAGTGAGTCGTCCGTTCAATCGGTTTTATTAGAACCTAGAGCGCGACGTTATCTACGGAGAATCTCAGGCACAGTTTCCGATGCTACTAGAATAAACCTATAGCTCCTTTCATAAACTTTCGCCTTATATAAGAAGGATGTGTTGTCTGGAATACGATTTGAGAGACGTATCGAATTTGCATTTCTACACATCCGAAAATTTGCAAATTCGCTTTCATATATTGTTTATTCAGAACCAACTGTACTATACTATAATATAGTTTAGTACATATCAGTACAGTATATATCCTTCGAAGTAAAGATCTCTCTTTTGGGAAAAGAATAAACTTATGAGTTTTTCTTTTCCTGTGTTCCGAAAAACTTTGAATATAATGCTATTATTTGTACTTAGAGAAATAATTCTAAGTCCTGGATCGGAGAAATCTTTTTAAGAAAAGGCGATGAAGCGAGTTATTTTAGTTCCTCATCAGTCGGCTCTTAAGTGAGTCGACCGTTCGATCGGTTTTATTAGAACCTAGAGCGCGACGTTATCTACGGAGAATCTCAGGCACAGTTTCCGATGCTACTAGAATAAACCTATAGCTCCTTTCATAAACTTTCGCCTTATATAAGAAGGATGTGTTGTCTGGAATACGATTTGAGAGACGTATCGAATTTGCATTTCTACACATCCGAAAAATTGCAAATTCGCTTTCATATATTGTTTATTCAGAACCAACTGTACTATACTATACTATAATATAGTTTAGTACATATCAGTACAGTATATATCCTTCGAAGTAAAGATCTCTCTTTTGGGAAAAGAATAAACTTATGAGTTTTTCTTTTCCTGTGTTCCGAAAAACTTTGAATATAATGCTATTATTTGTACTTAGAGAAATAATTCTAAGTCCTGGATCGGGGAAGATTTTTTAAGAAAAGGCGATGAAGCGAGTTATTTTAGTTCCTCATCAGTCGGCTCTTAAGTGAGTCGTCCGTTCAATCGGTTTTATTAGAACCTAGAGCGCGACGTTATCTACGGAGAATCTCAGGCACAGTTTCCGATGCTACTAGAATAAACCTATAGCTCCTTTCATAAACTTTCGCCTTATATAAGAAGGATGTGTTGTCTGGAATACGATTTGAGAGACGTATCGAATTTGCATTTCTACACATCCGAAAATTTGCAAATTCGCTTTCATATATTGTTTATTCAGAACCAACTGTACTATACTATACTATAATATAGTTTAGTACATATCAGTACAGTATATATCCTTCGAAGTAAAGATCTCTCTTTTGGGAAAAGAATAAACTTATGAGTTTTTCTTTTCCTGTGTTCCGAAAAACTTTGAATATAATGCTATTATTTGTACTTAGAGAAATAATTCTAAGTCCTGGATCGGGGAAGATTTTTTACGAAAAGGCGATGAAGCGAGTTATTTTAGTTCCTCATCAGTCGGCTCTTAAGTGAGTCGTCCGTTCAATCGGTTTTATTAGAAACTAGAGCGCGACGTTATCTACGGAGAATCTCAGGCACAGTTTCCGATGCTACTAGAATAAACCTATAGCTCCTTTCATAAACTTTCGCCTTATATAAGAAGGATGTGTTGTCTGGAATACGATTTGAGAGACGTATCGAATTTGCATTTCTACACATCCGAAAATTTGCAAATTCGCTTTCATATATTGTTTATTCAGAACCAACTGTACTATACTATACTATAATATAGTTTAGTACATATCAGTACAGTATATATCCTTCGAAGTAAAGATCTCTCTTTTGGGAAAAGAATAAACTTATGAGTTTTTCTTTTCCTGTGTTCCGAAAAACTTTGAATATAATGCTATTATTTGTACTTAGAGAAATAATTCTAAGTCCTGGATCGGGGAAGATTTTTTAAGAAAAGGCGATGAAGCGAGTTATTTTAGTTCCTCATCAGTCGGCTCTTAAGTGAGTCGTCCGTTCAATCGGTTTTATTAGAACCTAGAGCGCGACGTTATCTACGGAGAATCTCAGGCACAGTTTCCGATGCTACTAGAATAAACCTATAGCTCCTTTCATAAACTTTCGCCTTATATAAGAAGGATGTGTTGTCTGGAATACGATTTGAGAGACGTATCGAATTTGCATTTCTACACATCCGAAAATTTGCAAATTCGCTTTCATATATTGTTTATTCAGAACCAACTGTACTATACTATACTATAATATAGTTTAGTACATATCAGTACAGTATATATCCTTCGAAGTAAAGATCTCTCTTTTGGGAAAAGAATAAACTTATGAGTTTTTCTTTTCCTGTGTTCCGAAAAACTTTGAATATAATGCTATTATTTGTACTTAGAGAAATAATTCTAAGTCCTGGATCGGGGAAGATTTTTTTAGAAAAGGCGATGAAGCGAGTTATTTTAGTTCCTCATCAGTCGGCTCTTAAGTGAGACGTCCTTTCAATCGGTTTTATTAGAACCTAGAGCGCGACGTTATCTACGGAGAATCTCAGGCACAGTTTCCGATGCTACTAGAATAAACCTATAGCTCCTTTCATAAACTTTCGCCTTATATAAGAAGGATGTGTTGTCTGGAATACGATTTGAGAGACGTATCGAATTTGCATTTCTACACATCCGAAAATTTGCAAATTCGCTTTCATATATTGTTTATTCAGAACCAACTGTACTATACTATACTATAATATAGTTTAGTACATATCAGTACAGTATATATCCTTCGAAGTAAAGATCTCTCTTTTGGGAAAAGAATAAACTTATGAGTTTTTCTTTTCCTGTGTTCCGAAAAACTTTGAACATAATGCTATTATTTGTACTTAAAAATAATTCTAAGTCCTGGATCGGGGAAGATTTTTTAAGAAAAGGCGATGAAGCGAGTTATTTTAGTTCCTCATCAGTCGGCTCTTAAGTGAGACGTCCTTTCAATCGGTTTTATTAGAACCTAGAGCGCGACGTTATCTACGGAAAATCTCAGGCACAGTTTCCGATGCTACTAGAATAAACCTATAGCTCCTTTCATAAACTTTCGCCTTATATAAGAAGGATGTGTTGTCTGGAATACGATTTGAGAGACGTATCGAATTTGCATTTCTACACATCCGAAAATTTGCAAATTCGCTTTCATATATTGTTTATTCAGAACCAACTGTACTATACTATACTATAATATAGTTTAGTACATATCAGTACAGTATATATCCTTCGAAGTAAAGATCTCTCTTTTGGGAAAAGAATAAACTTATGAGTTTTTCTTTTCCTGTGTTCCGAAAAAACTTTGAATATAATGCTATTATTTGTACTTAGAGAAATAATTCTAAGTCCTGGATCGGGGAAGATTTTTTAAGAAAAGGCGATGAAGCGAGTTATTTTAGTTCCTCATCAGTCGGCTCTTAAGTGAGTCGTCCGTTCAATCGGTTTTATTAGAACCTAGAGCGCGACGTTATCTACGGAGAATCTCAGGCACAGTTTCCGATGCTACTAGAATAAACCTATAGCTCCTTTCATAAACTTTCGCCTTATATAAGAAGGATGTGTTGTCTGGAATACGATTTGAGAGACGTATCGAATTTGCATTTCTACACATCCGAAAATTTGCAAATTCGCTTTCATATATTGTTTATTCAGAACCAACTGTACTATACTATACTATAATATAGTTTAGTACATATCAGTACAGTATATATCCTTCGAAGTAAAGATCTCTCTTTTGGGAAAAGAATAAACTTATGAGTTTTTCTTTTCCTGTGTTCCGAAAAACTTTGAATATAATGCTATTATTTGTACTTAGAGAAATAATTCTAAGTCCTGGATCGGGGAAGATTTTTTAAGAAAAGGCGATGAAGCGAGTTATTTTAGTTCCTCATCAGTCGGCTCTTAAGTGAGTCGTCCGTTCAATCGGTTTTATTAGAACCTAGAGCGCGACGTTATCTACGGAGAATCTCAGGCACAGTTTCCGATGCTACTAGAATAAACCTATAGCTCCTTTCATAAACTTTCGCCTTATATAAGAAGGATGTGTTGTCTGGAATACGATTTGAGAGACGTATCGAATTTGCATTTCTACACATCCGAAAATTTGCAAATTCGCTTTCATATATTGTTTATTCAGAACCAACTGTACTATACTATACTATAATATAGTTTAGTACATATCAGTACAGTATATATCCTTCGAAGTAAAGATCTCTCTTTTGGGAAAAGAATAAACTTATGAGTTTTTCTTTTCCTGTGTTCCGAAAAACTTTGAATATAATGCTATTATTTGTACTTAGAGAAATAATTCTAAGTCCTGGATCGGGGAAGATTTTTTAAGAAAAGGCGATGAAGCGAGTTATTTTAGTTCCTCATCAGTCGGCTCTTAAGTGAGTCGTCCGTTCAATCGGTTTTATTAGAACCTAGAGCGCGACGTTATCTACGGAGAATCTCAGGCACAGTTTCCGATGCTACTAGAATAAACCTATAGCTCCTTTCATAAACTTTCGCCTTATATAAGAAGGATGTGTTTTCTGGAATACGATTTGAGAGACGTATCGAATTTGCATTTCTACACATCCGAAAATTTGCAAATTCGCTTTCATATATTGTTTATTCAGAACCAACTGTACTATACTATACTATAATATAGTTTAGTACATATCAGTACAGTATATATCCTTCGAAGTAAAGATCTCTCTTTTGGGAAAAGAATAAACTTATGAGTTTTTCTTTTCCTGTGTTCCGAAAAACTTTGAATATAATGCTATTATTTGTACTTAAAGAAATAATTCTAAGTCCTGGATCGGGGAAGATTTTTAAGAAAAGACGATAAAGCGAGTTATTTTAGTTCCTCATCAGTCGGCTCTTAATCGAGTCGTCCGTTCAATCGGTTTTATTAGAACCTAGAGCGCGACGTTATCTACGGAGAATCTTAGGCACAGTTTCCGATGCTACTAGAATAAACCTATAGCTCCTTTCATAAACTTTCGCCTTATATAAGAAGGATGTGTTGTCTGGAATACGATTTGAGAGACGTATCGAATTTGCATTTCTACACATCCGAAAATTTGCAAATTCGCTTTCATATATTGTTTATTCAGAACCAACTGTACTATACTATACTATAATATAGTTTAGTACATATCAGTACAGTATATATCCTTCGAAGTAAAGATCTCTCTTTTGGGAAAAGAATAAACTTATGAGTTTTTCTTTTCCTGTGTTCCGAAAAACTTTGAATATAATGCTATTATTTGTACTTAGAGAAATAATTCTAAGTCCTGGATCGGGGAAGATTTTTTAAGAAAAGGCGATGAAGCGAGTTATTTTAGTTCCTCATCAGTCGGCTCTTAAGTGAGTCGTCCGTTCAATCGGTTTTATTAGAACCTAGAGCGCGACGTTATCTACGGAGAATCTCAGGCACAGTTTCCGATGCTACTAGAATAAACCTATAGCTCCTTTCATAAACTTTCGCCTTATATAAGAAGGATGTGTTGTCTGGAATACGATTTGAGAGACGTATCGAATTTGCATTTCTACACATCCGAAAATTTGCAAATTCGCTTTCATATATTGTTTATTCAGAACCAACTGTACTATACTATACTATAATATAGTTTAGTACATATCAGTACAGTATATATCCTTCGAAGTAAAGATCTCTCTTTTGGGAAAAGAATAAACTTATGAGTTTTTCTTTTCCTGTGTTCCGAAAAACTTTGAATATAATGCTATTATTTGTACTTAGAGAAATAATTCTAAGTCCTGGATCGGGGAAGATTTTTTAAGAAAAGGCGATGAAGCGAGTTATTTTAGTTCCTCATCAGTCGGCTCTTAAGTGAGTCGTCCGTTCAATCGGTTTTATTAGAACCTAGAGCGCGACGTTATCTACGGAGAATCTCAGGCACAGTTTCCGATGCTACTAGAATAAACCTATAGCTCCTTTCATAAACTTTCGCCTTATATAAGAAGGATGTGTTGTTGTCTGGAATACGATTTGAGAGACGTATCGAATTTGCATTTCTACACATCCGAAAATTTGCAAATTCGCTTTCATATATTGTTTATTCAGAACCAACTGTACTATACTATACTATAATATAGTTTAGTACATATCAGTACAGTATATATCCTTCGAAGTAAAGATCTCTCTTTTGGGAAAAGAATAAACTTATGAGTTTTTCTTTTCCTGTGTTCCGAAAAACTTTGAATATAATGCTATTATTTGTACTTAGAGAAATAATTCTAAGTCCTGGATCGGGGAAGATTTTTTAAGAAAAGGCGATGAAGCGAGTTATTTTAGTTCCTCATCAGTCGGCTCTTAAGTGAGTCGTCCGTTCAATCGGTTTTATTAGAACCTAGAGCGCGACGTTATCTACGGAGAATCTCAGGCACAGTTTCCGATGCTACTAGAATAAACCTATAGCTCCTTTCATAAACTTTCGCCTTATATAAGAAGGATGTGTTGTCTGGAATACGATTTGAGAGACGTATCGAATTTGCATTTCTACACATCCGAAAATTTGCAAATTCGCTTTCATATATTGTTTATTCAGAACCAACTGTACTATACTATACTATAATATAGTTTAGTACATATCAGTACAGTATATATCCTTCGAAGTAAAGATCTCTCTTTTGGGAAAAGAATAAACTTATGAGTTTTTCTTTTCCTGTGTTCCGAAAAACTTTGAATATAATGCTATTATTTGTACTTAGAGAAATAATTCTAAGTCCTGGATCGGGGAAGATTTTTTAAGAAAAGGCGATGAAGCGAGTTATTTTAGTTCCTCATGAGTCGTCCATTCAATCGGTTTTATTAGAACCTAGAGCGCGACGTTATCTACGGAGAATCTCAGGCACAGTTTCCGATGCTACTAGAATAAACCTATAGCTCCTTTCATAAACTTTCGCCTTATATAAGAAGGATGTGTTGTCTGGAATACGATTTGAGAGACGTATCGAATTTGCATTTCTACACATCCGAAAATTTGCAAATTCGCTTTCATATATTGTTTATTCAGAACCAACTGTACTATACTATACTATAATATAGTTTAGTACATATCAGTACAGTATATATCCTTCGAAGTAAAGATCTCTCTTTTGGGAAAAGAATAAACTTATGAGTTTTTCTTTTCCTGTGTTCCGAAAAACTTTGAATATAATGCTATTATTTGTACTTAGAGAAATAATTCTAAGTCCTGGATCGGGGAAGATTTTTTAAGAAAAGGCGATGAAGCGAGTTATTTTAGTTCCTCATCAGTCGGCTCTTAAGTGAGTCGTCCGTTCAATCGGTTTTATTAGAACCTAGAGCGCGACGTTATCTACGGAGAATCTCAGGCACAGTTTCCGATGCTACTAGAATAAACCTATAGCTCCTTTCATAAACTTTCGCCTTATATAAGAAGGATGTGTTGTCTGGAATACGATTTGAGAGACGTATCGAATTTGCATTTCTACACATCCGAAAAATTGCAAATTCGCTTTCATATATTGTTTATTCAGAACCAACTGTACTGTACTATACTATACTATAATATAGTTTTGTACATATCAGTACAGTATATATCCTTCGAAGTAAAGATCTCTCTTTTGGGAAAAGAATAAACTTATGAGTTTTTCTTTTCCTGTGTTCCGAAAAACTTTGCATATAATGCTATTATTTGTACTTAGAGAAATAATTCTAAGTCCTGGATCGGGGAAGATTTTTTAAGAAAAGGCGATGAAGCGAGTTATTTTAGTTCCTCATCAGTCGGCTCTTAAGTGAGTCGTCCGTTCAATCGGTTTTATTAGAAACTAGAGCGCGACGTTATCTACGTGAATCTCAGGCACAGTTTCCGATGCTACTAGAATAAACCTATAGCTCCTTTCATAAACTTTCGCCTTATATAAGAAGGATGTGTTGTCTGGAATACGATTTGAGAGACGTATCGAATTTGCATTTCTACACATCCGAAAATTTGCAAATTCGCTTTCATATATTGTTTATTCAGAACCAACTGTACTATACTATACTATAATATAGTTTAGTACATATCAGTACAGTATATATCCTTCGAAGTAAAGATCTCTCTTTTGGGAAAAGAATAAACTTATGAGTTTTTCTTTTCCTGTGTTCCGAAAAACTTTGAATATAATGCTATTATTTGTACTTAGAGAAATAATTCTAAGTCCTGGATCGGGGAAGATTTTTTAAGAAAAGGCGATGAAGCGAGTTATTTTAGTTCCTCATCAGTCGGCTCTTAAGTGAGTCGTCCGTTCAATCGGTTTTATTAGAACCTAGAGCGCGACGTTATCTACGGAGAATCTCAGGCACAGTTTCCGATGCTACTAGAATAAACCTATAGCTCCTTTCATAAACTTTCGCCTTATATAAGAAGGATGTGTTGTCTGGAATACGATTTGAGAGACGTATCGAATTTGCATTTCTACACATCCGAAAATTTGCAAATTCGCTTTCATATATTGTTTATTCAGAACCAACTGTACTATACTCTTATAATAGTTTAGTACATATCAGTACAGTATATATCCTTCGAAGTAAAGATCTCTCTTTTGGGAAAAGAATAAACTTATGAGTTTTTCTTTTCCTGTGTTCCGAAAAACTTTGAATATAATGCTATTATTTGTACTTAGAGAAATAATTCTAAGTCCTGGATCGGGGAAGATTTTTTAAGAAAAGGCGATGAAGCGAGTTATTTTAGTTCCTCATCAGTCGGCTCTTAAGTGAGTCGTCCGTTCAATCGGTTTTATTAGAACCTAGAGCGCGACGTTATCTACGGAGAATCTCAGGCACAGTTTCCGATGCTACTAGAATAAACCTATAGCTCCTTTCATAAACTTTCGCCTTATATAAGAAGGATGTGTTGTCTGGAATACGATTTGAGAGACGTATCGAATTTGCATTTCTACACATCCGAAAATTTGCAAATTCGCTTTCATATATTGTTTATTCAGAACCAACTGTACTATACTATACTATAATATAGTTTAGTACATATCAGTACAGTATATATCCTTCGAAGTAAAGATCTCTCTTTTGGGAAAAGAATAAACTTATGAGTTTTTCTTTTCCTGTGTTCCGAAAAACTTTGAATATAATGCTATTATTTGTACTTAGAGAAATAATTCTAAGTCCTGGATCGGGGAAGATTTTTTAAGAAAAGGCGATGAAGCGAGTTATTTTAGTTCCTCATCAGTCGGCTCTTAAGTGAGTCGTCCGTTCAATCGGTTTTATTAGAACCTAGAGCGCGACGTTATCTACGGAGAATCTCAGGCACAGTTTCCGATGCTACTAGAATAAACCTATAGCTCCTTTCATAAACTTTCGCCTTATATAAGAAGGATGTGTTGTCTGGAATACGATTTGAGAGACGTATCGAATTTGCATTTCTACACATCCGAAAATTTGCAAATTCGCTTTCATATATTGTTTATTCAGAACCAACTGTACTATACTATACTATAATATAGTTTAGTACATATCAGTACAGTATATATCCTTCGAAGTAAAGATCTCTCTTTTGGGAAAAGAATAAACTTATGAGTTTTTCTTTTCCTGTGTTCCGAAAAACTTTGAATATAATGCTATTATTTGTACTTAGAGAAATAATTCTAAGTCCTGGATCGGGGAAGATTTTTTAAGAAAAGGCGATGAAGCGAGTTATTTTAGTTCCTCATCAGTCGGCTCTTAAGTGAGTCGTCCGTTCAATCGGTTTTATTAGAACCTAGAGCGCGACGTTATCTACGGAGAATCTCAGGCACAGTTTCCGATGCTACTAGAATAAACCTATAGCTCCTTTCATAAACTTTCGCCTTATATAAGAAGGATGTGTTGTCTGGAATACGATTTGAGAGACGTATCGAATTTGCATTTCTACACATCCGAAAATTTGCAAATTCGCTTTCATATATTGTTTATTCAGAACCAACTGTACTATACTATACTATAATATAGTTTAGTACATATCAGTACAGTATATATCCTTCGAAGTAAAGATCTCTCTTTTGGGAAAAGAATAAACTTATGAGTTTTTCTTTTCCTGTGTTCCGAAAAACTTTGAATATAATGCTATTATTTGTACTTAGAGAAATAATTCTAAGTCCTGGATCGGGGAAGATTTTTTAAGAAAAGGCGATGAAGCGAGTTATTTTAGTTCCTCATCAGTCGGCTCTTAAGTGAGTCGTCCGTTCAATCGGTTTTATTAGAACCTAGAGCGCGACGTTATCTACGGAGAATCTCAGGCACAGTTTCCGATGCTACTAGAATAAACCTATAGCTCCTTTCATAAACTTTCGCCTTATATAAGAAGGATGTGTTGTCTGGAATACGATTTGAGAGACGTATCGAATTTGCATTTCTACACATCCGAAAATTTGCAAATTCGCTTTCATATATTGTTTATTCAGAACCAACTGTACTATACTATACTATAATATAGTTTAGTACATATCAGTACAGTATATATCCTTCGAAGTAAAGATCTCTCTTTTGGGAAAAGAATAAACTTATGAGTTTTTCTTTTCCTGTGTTCCGAAAAACTTTGAATATAATGCTATTATTTGTACTTAGAGAAATAATTCTAAGTCCTGGATCGGGGAAGATTTTTTAAGAAAAGGCGATGAAGCGAGTTATTTTAGTTCCTCATCAGTCGGCTCTTAAGTGAGTCGTCCGTTCAATCGGTTTTATTAGAACCTAGAGCGCGACGTTATCTACGGAGAATCTCAGGCACAGTTTCCGATGCTACTAGAATAAACCTATAGCTCCTTTCATAAACTTTCGCCTTATATAAGAAGGATGTGTTGTCTGGAATACGATTTGAGAGACGTATCGAATTTGCATTTCTACACATCCGAAAAATTGCAAATTCGCTTTCATATATTGTTTATTCAGAACCAACTGTACTATACTATACTATATTATATAGTGTAGTACATATCAGTACAGTATATATCCTTCGAAGTAAAGATCTCTCTTTTGGGAAAAGAATAAACTTATGAGTTTTTCTTTTCCTGTGTTCCGAAAAACTTTGAATATAATGCTATTATTTGTACTTAGAGAAATAATTCTAAGTCCTGGATCGGGGAAGATTTTTTAAGAAAAGGCGATGAAGCGAGTTATTTTAGTTCCTCATCAGTCGGCTCTTAAGTGAGTCGTCCGTTCAATCGGTTTTATTAGAACCTAGAGCGCGACGTTATCTACGGAGAATCTCAGGCACAGTTTCCGATGCTACTAGAATAAACCTATAGCTCCTTTCATAAACTTTCGCCTTATATAAGAAGGATGTGTTGTCTGGAATACGATTTGAGAGACGTATCGAATTTGCATTTCTACACATCCGAAAATTTGCAAATTCGCTTTCATATATTGTTTATTCAGAACCAACTGTACTATACTATACTATAATATAGTTTAGTACATATCAGTACAGTATATATCCTTCGAAGTAAAGATCTCTCTTTTGGGAAAAGAATAAACTTATGAGTTTTTCTTTTCCTGTGTTCCGAAAAACTTTGAATATAATGCTATTATTTGTACTTAGAGAAATAATTCTAAGTCCTGGATCGGGGAAGATTTTTTAAGAAAAGGCGATGAAGCGAGTTATTTTAGTTCCTCATCAGTCGGCTCTTAAGTGAGTCGTCCGTTCAATCGATTTTTATAGAACCTAGAGCGCGACGTTATCTACGGAGAATCTCAGGCACAGTTTCCGATGCTACTAGAATAAACCTATAGCTCCTTTCATAAACTTTCGCCTTATATAAGAAGGATGTGTTGTCTGGAATACGATTTGAGAGACGTATCGAATTTGCATTTCTACACATCCGAAAATTTGCAAATTCGCTTTCATATATTGTTTATTCAGAACCAACTGTACTATACTATACTATAATATAGTTTAGTACATATCAGTACAGTATATATCCTTCGAAGTAAAGATCTCTCTTTTGGGAAAAGAATAAACTTATGAGTTTTTCTTTTCCTGTGTTCCGAAAAACTTTGAATATAATGCTATTATTTGTACTTAGAGAAATAATTCTAAGTCCTGGATCGGGGAAGATTTTTTAAGAAAAGGCGATGAAGCGAGTTATTTTAGTTCCTCATCAGTCGGCTCTTAAGTGAGTCGTCCGTTCAATCGGTTTTATTAGAACCTAGAGCGCGACGTTATCTACGGAGAATCTCAGGCACAGTTTCCGATGCTACTAGAATAAACCTATAGCTCCTTTCATAAACTTTCGCCTTATATAAGAAGGATGTGTTGTCTGGAATACGATTTGAGAGACGTATCGAATTTGCATTTCTACACATCCGAAAATTTGCAAATTCGCTTTCATATATTGTTTATTCAGAACCAACTGTACTATACTATACTATAATATAGTTTAGTACATATCAGTACAGTATATATCCTTCGAAGTAAAGATCTCTCTTTTGGGAAAAGAATAAACTTATGAGTTTTTCTTTTCCTGTGTTCCGAAAAACTTTGAATATAATGCTATTATTTGTACTTAGAGAAATAATTCTAAGTCCTGGATCGGGGAAGATTTTTTAAGAAAAGGCGATGAAGCGAGTTATTTTAGTTCCTCATCAGTCGGCTCTTAAGTGAGTCGTCCGTTCAATCGGTTTTATTAGAACCTAGAGCGCGACGTTATCTACGGAGAATCTCAGGCACAGTTTCCGATGCTACTAGAATAAACCTATAGCTCCTTTCATAAACTTTCGCCTTATATAAGAAGGATGTGTTGTCTGGAATACGATTTGAGAGACGTATCGAATTTGCATTTCTACACATCCGAAAATTTGCAAATTCGCTTTCATATATTGTTTATTCAGAACCAACTGTACTATACTATACTATACTATAATATAGTTTAGTACATATCAGTACAGTATATATCCTTCGAAGTAAAGATCTCTCTTTTGGGAAAAGAATAAACTTATGAGTTTTTCTTTTCCTGTGTTCCGAAAAACTTTGAATATAATGCTATTATTTGTACTTAGAGAAATAATTCTAAGTCCTGGATCGGGGAAGATTTTTTAAGAAAAGGCGATGAAGCGAGTTATTTTAGTTCCTCATCAGTCGGCTCTTAAGTGAGTCGTCCGTTCAATCGGTTTTATTAGAAACCTAGAGCGCGACGTTATCTACGGAGAATCTCAGGCACAGTTTCCGATGCTACTAGAATAAACCTATAGCTCCTTTCATAAACTTTCGCCTTATATAAGAAGGATGTGTTGTCTGGAATACGATTTGAGAGACGTATCGAATTTGCATTTCTACACATCCGAAAATTTGCAAATTCGCTTTCATATATTGTTTATTCAGAACCAACTGTACTATACTATACTATAATATAGTTTAGTACATATCAGTACAGTATATATCCTTCGAAGTAAAGATCTCTCTTTTGGGAAAAGAATAAACTTATGAGTTTTTCTTTTCCTGTGTTCCGAAAAACTTTGAATATAATGCTATTATTTGTACTTAGAGAAATAATTCTAAGTCCTGGATCGGGGAAGATTTTTTAAGAAAAGGCGATGAAGCGAGTTATTTTAGTTCCTCATCAGTCGGCTCTTAAGTGAGTCGTCCGTTCAATCGGTTTTATTAGAACCTAGAGCGCGACGTTATCTACGGAGAATCTCAGGCACAGTTTCCGATGCTACTAGAATAAACCTATAGCTCCTTTCATAAACTTTCGCCTTATATAAGAAGGATGTGTTGTCTGGAATACGATTTGAGAGACGTATCGAATTTGCATTTCTACACATCCGAAAATTTGCAAATTCGCTTTCATATATTGTTTATTCAGAACCAACTGTACTATACTATACTATAATATAGTTTAGTACATATCAGTACAGTATATATCCTTCGAAGTAAAGATCTCTCTTTTGGGAAAAGAATAAACTTATGAGTTTTTCTTTTCCTGTGTTCCAAAAATCTTTGAATATAATGCTATTATTTGTACTTAGAAAAATAATTCTAAGTCCTGGATCAGGGAAGATTTTTTAAGAAAAGGCGATGAAGCGAGTTATTTTAGTTCCTCATCAGTCGGCTCTTAAGTGAATCGTCCGTTCAATCGGTTTTATTAGAACCTAGAGCGCGACGTTATCTACGGAGAATCTCAGGCACAGTTTCCGATGCTACTAGAATAAACCTATAGCTCCTTTCATAAACTTTCGCCTTATATAAGAAGGATGTGTTGTCTGGAATACGATTTGAGAGACGTATCGAATTTGCATTTCTACACATCCGAAAATTTGCAAATTCGCTTTCATATATTGTTTATTCAGAACCAACTGTACTATACTATACTATACTATAATATAGTTTAGTACATATCAGTACAGTATATATCCTTCGAAGTAAAGATCTCTCTTTTGGGAAAAGAATAAACTTATGAGTTTTTCTTTTCCTGTGTTCCGAAAAACTTTGAATATAATGCTATTATTTGTACTTAGAGAAATAATTCTAAGTCCTGGATCGGGGAAGATTTTTTAAGAAAAGGCGATGAAGCGAGTTATTTTAGTTCCTCATCAGTCGGCTCTTAAGTGAGTCGTCCGTTCAATCGGTTTTATTAGAACCTAGAGCGCGACGTTATCTACGGAGAATCTCAGGCACAGTTTCCGATGCTACTAGAATAAACCTATAGCTCCTTTCATAAACTTTCGCCTTATATAAGAAGGATGTGTTGTCTGGAATACGATTTGAGAGACGTATCGAATTTGCATTTCTACACATCCGAAAAATTGCAAATTCGCTTTCATATATTGTTTATTCAGAACCAACTGTACTATACTATACTATAATATAGTTTAGTACATATCAGTACAGTATATATCCTTCGAAGTAAAGATCTCTCTTTTGGGAAAAGAATAAACTTCTGAGTTTTTCTTTTATTGTGTTCCGAAAATCTTTGAATATAATGCTATTATTTGTACTTAGAGAAATAATTCTAAGTCCTGGATCGGGGAAGATTTTTTAAGAAAAGGCGATGAAGCGAGTTATTTTAGTTCCTCATCAGTCGGCTCTTAAGTGAGTCGTCCGTTCAATCGGTTTTATTAGAACCTAGAGCGCGACGTTATCTACGAAGAATCCCAGGCACAGTTTCCGATGCTACTAGAATAAACCTATAGCTCCTTTCATAAACTTTCGCCTTATATAAGAAGGATGTGTTGTCTGGAATACGATTTGAGAGACGTATCGAATTTGCATTTCTACACATCCGAAAATTTGCAAATTCGCTTTCATATATTGTTTATTCAGAACCAACTGTACTATACTATACTATAATATAGTTTAGTACATATCAGTACAGTATATATCCTTCGAAGTAAAGATCTCTCTTTTGGGAAAAGAATAAACTTATGAGTTTTTCTTTTCCTGTGTTCCGAAAAACTTTGAATATAATGCTATTATTTGTACTTAGAGAAATAATTCTAAGTCCTGGATCGGGGAAGATTTTTTAAGAAAAGGCGATGAAGCGAGTTATTTTAGTTCCTCATCAGTCGGCTCTTAAGTGAGTCGTCCGTTCAATCGGTTTTATTAGAACCTAGAGCGCGACGTTATCTACGGAGAATCTCAGGCACAGTTTCCGATGCTACTAGAATAAACCTATAGCTCCTTTCATAAACTTTCGCCTTATATAAGAAGGATGTGTTGTCTGGAATACGATTTGAGAGACGTATCGAATTTGCATTTCTACACATCCGAAAATTTGCAAATTCGCTTTCATATATTGTTTATTCAGAACCAACTGTACTATACTATACTATAATATAGTTTAGTACATATCAGTACATTATATATCCTTCGAAGTAAAGATCTCTCTTTTGGGAAAAGAATAAACTTATGAGTTTTTCTTTTCCTGTGTTCCGAAAAACTTTGAATATAATGCTATTATTTGTACTTAGAGAAATAATTCTAAGTCCTGGATCGGAGAAATCTTTTTAAGAAAAGGCGATGAAGCGAGTTATTTTAGTTCCTCATCAGTCGGCTCTTAAGTGAGTCGACCGTTCGATCGGTTTTATTAGAACCTAGAGCGCGACGTTATCTACGGAGAATCTCAGGCACAGTTTCCGATGCTACTAGAATAAACCTATAGCTCCTTTCATAAACTTTCGCCTTATATAAGGAGGATGTGTTGTCTGGAATACGATTTGAGAGACGTATCGAATTTGCATTTCTACACATCCGAAAATTTGCAAATTCGCTTTCATATATTGTTTATTCAGAACCAACTGTACTATACTATACTATAATATAGTTTAGTACATATCAGTACAGTATATATCCTTCGAAGTAAAGATCTCTCTTTTGGGAAAAGAATAAACTTATGAGTTTTTCTTTTCCTGTGTTCCGAAAAACTTTGAATATAATGCTATTATTTGTATTTAGAGAAATAATTCTAAGTCCTCGATCGGGGAATTTTTTTAAGAAAAGGCGATGAAGCGAGTTATTTTAGTTCCTCATCAGTCGGCTCTTAAGTGAGTCGTCCGTTCAATCGGTTTTATTAGAACCTAGAGCGCGACGTTATCTACGGAGAATCTCAGGCACAGTTTCCGATGCTACTAGAATAAACCTATAGCTCCTTTCATAAACTTTCGCCTTATATAAGAAGGATGTGTTGTCTGGAATACGATTTGAGAGACGTATCGAATTTGCATTTCTACACATCCGAAAATTTGCAAATTCGCTTTCATATTGTTTATTCAGAACCAACTGTACTATACTATACTATAATATAGTTTAGTACATATCAGTACAGTATATATCCTTCGAAGTAAAGATTTCTCTTTTGGGAAAAGAATAAACTTATGAGTTTTTCTTTTCCTGTGTTCCGAAAAACTTTGAATATAATGCTATTATTTGTACTTAGAGAAATAATTCTAAGTCCTGGATCGGGGAAGATTTTTTAAGAAAAGGCGATGAAGCGAGTTATTTTAGTTCCTCATCAGTCGGCTCTTAAGTGAGTCGTCCGTTCAATCGGTTTTATTAGAACCTAGAGCGCGACGTTATCTACGGAGAATCTCAGGCACAGTTTCCGATGCTACTAGAATAAACCTATAGCTCCTTTCATAAACTTTCGCCTTATATAAGAAGGATGTGTTGTCTGGAATACGATTTGAGAGACGTATCGAATTTGCATTTCTACACATCCGAAAATTTGCAAATTCGCTTTCATATATTGTTTATTCAGAACCAACTGTACTATACTATACTATAATATAGTTTAGTACATATCAGTACAGTATATATCCTTCGAAGTAAAGATTTCTCTTTTGGGAAAAGAATAAACTTATGAGTTTTTCTTTTCCTGTGTTCCGAAAAACTTTGAATATAATGCTATTATTTGTACTTAGAGAAATAATTCTAAGTCCTGGATCGGGGAAGATTTTTTAAGAAAAGGCGATGAAGCGAGTTATTTTAGTTCCTCGTCAGTCGGCTCTTAAGTGAGTCGTCCGTTCAATCGGTTTTATTAGAACCTAGAGCGCGACGTTATCTACGGAGAATCTCAGGCACAGTTTCCGATGCTACTAGAATAAACCTATAGCTCCTTTCATAAACTTTCGCCTTATATAAGAAGGATGTGTTGTCTGGAATACGATTTGAGAGACGTATCGAATTTGCATTTCTACACATCCGAAAATTTGCAAATTCGCTTTCATATATTGTTTATTCAGAACCAACTGTACTATACTATACTATAATATAGTTTAGTACATATCAGTACAGTATATATCCTTCGAAGTAAAGATCTCTCTTTTGGGAAAAGAATAAACTTATGAGTTTTTCTTTTCCTGTGTTCCGAAAAACTTTGAATATAATGCTATTATTTGTACTTAGAGAAATAATTCTAAGTCCTGGATCGGGGAAGATTTTTTAAGAAAAGGCGATGAAGCGAGTTATTTTAGTTCCTCATCAGTCGGCTCTTAAGTGAGTCGTCCGTTCAATCGGTTTTATTAGAACCTAGAGCGCGACGTTATCTACGGAGAATCTCAGGCACAGTTTCCGATGCTACTAGAATAAACCTATAGCTCCTTTCATAAACTTTCGCCTTATATAAGAAGGATGTGTTGTCTGGAATACGATTTGAGAGACGTATCGAATTTGCATTTCTACACATCCGAAAATTTGCAAATTCGCTTTCATATATTGTTTATTCAGAACCAACTGTACTATACTATACTATAATATAGTTTAGTACATATCAGTACAGTATATATCCTTCGAAGTAAAGATCTCTCTTTTGGGAAAAGAATAAACTTATGAGTTTTTCTTTTCCTGTGTTCCGAAAAACTTTGAATATAATGCTATTATTTGTACTTAGAGAAATAATTCTAAGTCCTGGATCGGGGAAGATTTTTTAAGAAAAGGCGATGAAGCGAGTTATTTTAGTTCCTCATCAGTCGGCTCTTAAGTGAGTCGTCCGTTCAATCGGTTTTATTAGAACCTAGAGCGCGACGTTATCTACGGAGAATCTCAGGCACAGTTTCCGATGCTACTAGAATAAACCTATAGCTCCTTTCATAAACTTTCGCCTTATATAAGAAGGATGTGTTGTCTGGAATACGATTTGAGAGACGTATCGAATTTGCATTTCTACACATCCGAAAATTTGCAAATTCGCTTTCATATATTGTTTATTCAGAACCAACTGTACTATACTATACTATAATATAGTTTAGTACATATCAGTACAGTATATATCCTTCGAAGTAAAGATCTCTCTTTTGGGAAAAGAATAAACTTATGAGTTTTTCTTTTCCTGTGTTCCGAAAAACTTTGAATATAATGCTATTATTTGTACTTAGAGAAATAATTCTAAGTCCTGGATCGGGGAAGATTTTTTAAGAAAAGGCGATGAAGCGAGTTATTTTAGTTCCTCATCAGCGGCTCTTAAGTGAGTCGTCCGTTCAATCGGTTTTATTAGAACCTAGAGCGCGACGTTATCTACGGAGAATCTCAGGCACAGTTTCCGATGCTACTAGAATAAACCTATAGCTCCTTTCATAAACTTTCGCCTTATATAAGAAGGATGTGTTGTCTGGAATACGATTTGAGAGACGTATCGAATTTGCATTTCTACACATCCGAAAATTTGCAAATTCGCTTTCATATATTGTTTATTCAGAACCAACTGTACTATACTATACTATAATATAGTTTAGTACATATCAGTACAGTATATATCCTTCGAAGTAAAGATCTCTCTTTTGGGAAAAGAATAAACTTATGAGTTTTTCTTTTCCTGTGTTCCGAAAAACTTTGAATATAATGCTATTATTTGTACTTAGAGAAATAATTCTAAGTCCTGGATCGGGGAAGATTTTTTAAGAAAAGGCGATGAAGCGAGTTATTTTAGTTCCTCATCAGTCGGCTCTTAAGTGAGTCGTCCGTTCAATCGGTTTTATTAGAACCTAGAGCGCGACGTTATCTACGGAGAATCTCAGGCACAGTTTCCGATGCTACTAGAATAAACCTATAGCTCCTTTCATAAACTTTCGCCTTATATAAGAAGGATGTGTTGTCTGGAATACGATTTGAGAGACGTATCGAATTTGCATTTCTACACATCCGAAAATTTGCAAATTCGCTTTCATATATTGTTTATTCAGAACCAACTGTACTATACTATACTATAATATAGTTTAGTACATATCAGTACAGTATATATCCTTCGAAGTAAAGATCTCTCTTTTGGGAAAAGAATAAACTTATGAGTTTTTCTTTTCCTGTGTTCCGAAAAACTTTGAATATAATGCTATTATTTGTACTTAGAGAAATAATTCTAAGTCCTGGATCGGGGAAGATTTTTTAAGAAAAGGCGATGAAGCGAGTTATTTTAGTTCCTCATCAGTCGGCTCTTAAGTGAGTCGTCCGTTCAATCGGTTTTATTAGAACCTAGAGCGCGACGTTATCTACGGAGAATCTCAGGCACAGTTTCCGATGCTACTAGAATAAACCTATAGCTCCTTTCATAAACTTTCGCCTTATATAAGAAGGATGTGTTGTCTGGAATACGATTTGAGAGACGTATCGAATTTGCATTTCTACACATCCGAAAATTTGCAAATTCGCTTTCATATATTGTTTATTCAGAACCAACTGTACTATACTATACTATTATATAGTGTAGTACATATCAGTACAGTATATATCCTTCGAAGTAAAGATCTCTCTTTTGGGAAAAGAATAAACTTATGAGTTTTTCTTTTCCTGTGTTCCGAAAAACTTTGAATATAATGCTATTATTTGTACTTAGAGAAATAATTCTAAGTCCTGGATCGGGGAAGATTTTTTAAGAAAAGGCGATGAAGCGAGTTATTTTAGTTCCTCATCAGTCGGCTCTTAAGTGAGTCGTCCGTTCAATCGGTTTTATTAGAACCTAGAGCGCGACGTTATCTACGGAGAATCTCAGGCACAGTTTCCGATGCTACTAGAATAAACCTATAGCTCCTTTCATAAACTTTCGCCTTATATAAGAAGGATGTGTTGTCTGGAATACGATTTGAGAGACGTATCGAATTTGCATTTCTACACATCCGAAAATTTGCAAATTCGCTTTCATATATTGTTTATTCAGAACCAACTGTACTATACTATACTATAATATAGTTTAGTACATATCAGTACAGTATATATCCTTCGAAGTAAAGATCTCTCTTTTGGGAAAAGAATAAACTTATGAGTTTTTCTTTTCCTGTGTTCCGAAAAACTTTGAATATAATGCTATTATTTGTACTTAGAGAAATAATTCTAAGTCCTGGATCGGGGAAGATTTTTTAAGAAAAGGCGATGAAGCGAGTTATTTTAGTTCCTCATCAGTCGGCTCTTAAGTGAGTCGTCCGTTCAATCGGTTTTATTAGAACCTAGAGCGCGACGTTATCTACGGAGAATCTCAGGCACAGTTTCCGATGCTACTAGAATAAACCTATAGCTCCTTTCATAAACTTTCGCCTTATATAAGGATGTGTTGTCTGGAATACGATTTGAGAGACGTATCGAATTTGCATTTCTACACATCCGAAAATTTGCAAATTCGCTTTCATATATTGTTTATTCAGAACCAACTGTACTATACTATACTATAATATAGTTTAGTACATATCAGTACAGTATATATCCTTCGAAGTAAAGATCTCTCTTTTGGGAAAAGAATAAACTTATGAGTTTTTCTTTTCCTGTGTTCCGAAAAACTTTGAATATAATGCTATTATTTGTACTTAGAGAAATAATTCTAAGTCCTGGATCGGGGAAGATTTTTTAAGAAAAGGCGATGAAGCGAGTTATTTTAGTTCCTCATCAGTCGGCTCTTAAGTGAGTCGTCCGTTCAATCGGTTTTATTAGAACCTAGAGCGCGACGTTATCTACGGAGAATCTCAGGCACAGTTTCCGATGCTACTAGAATAAACCTATAGCTCCTTTCATAAACTTTCGCCTTATATAAGAAGGATGTGTTGTCTGGAATACGATTTGAGAGACGTATCGAATTTGCATTTCTACACATCCGAAAATTTGCAAATTAGATTTCATATATTGTTTATTCAGAACCAACTGTAATATACTATAATATAGTGTAGTACATATCAGTACAGTATACATCCTTCGACGTAAAGATCTCTCTTTTAGGAAAAGAATAAACTTATGAGTTTTTCTTTTCCTGTGTTCCGAAAAACTTTGAATATAATGCTATTATTTGTACTTAGAGAAATAATTCTAAGTCCTGGATCGGGGAAGATTTTTTAAGAAAAGGCGATGAAGCGAGTTATTTTAGTTCCTCATCAGTCGGCTCTTAAGTGAGTCGTCCGTTCAATCGGTTTTATTAGAACCTAGAGCGCGACGTTATCTACGGAGAATCTCAGGCACAGTTTCCGATGCTACTAGAATAAACCTATAGCTCCTTTCATAAACTTTCGCCTTATATAAGAAGGATGTGTTGTCTGGAATACGATTTGAGAGACGTATCGAATTTGCATTTCTACACATCCGAAAATTTGCAAATTCGCTTTCATATATTGTTTATTCAGAACCAACTGTACTATACTATACTATAGTTTAGTACATATCAGTACAGTATATATCCTTCGAAGTAAAGATCTCTCTTTTGGGAAAAGAATAAACTTATGAGTTTTTCTTTTCCTGTGTTCCGAAAAACTTTGAATATAATGCTATTATTTGTACTTAGAGAAATAATTCTAAGTCCTGGATCGGGGAAGATTTTTTAAGAAAAGGCGATGAAGCGAGTTATTTTAGTTCCTCATCAGTCGGCTCTTAAGTGAGTCGTCCGTTCAATCGGTTTTATTAGAACCTAGAGCGCGACGTTATCTACGGAGAATCTCAGGCACAGTTTCCGATGCTACTAGAATAAACCTATAGCTCCTTTCATAAACTTTCGCCTTATATAAGAAGGATGTGTTGTCTGGAATACGATTTGAGAGACGTATCGAATTTGCATTTCTACACATCCGAAAATTTGCAAATTCGCTTTCATATATTGTTTATTCAGAACCAACTGTACTATACTATACTATAATATAGTTTAGTACATATCAGTACAGTATATATCCTTCGAAGTAAAGATCTCTCTTTTGGGAAAAGAATAAACTTATGAGTTTTTCTTTTCCTGTGTTCCGAAAAACTTTGAATATAATGCTATTATTTGTACTTAGAGAAATAATTCTAAGTCCTGGATCGGGGAAGATTTTTTAAGAAAAGGCGATGAAGCGAGTTATTTTAGTTCCTCATCAGTCGGCTCTTAAGTGAGTCGTCCATTCAATCGGTTTTATTAGAACCTAGAGCGCGACGTTATCTACGGAGAATCTCAGGCACAGTTTCCGATGCTACTAGAATAAACCTATAGCTCCTTTCATAAACTTTCGCCTTATATAAGAAGGATGTGTTGTCTGGAATACGATTTGAGAGACGTATCGAATTTGCATTTTTACACATCCGAAAATTTGCAAATTCGCTTTCATATATTGTTTATTCAGAACCAACTGTACTATACTATACTATAATATAGTTTAGCACATATCAGTACACTATATACAATTCGAAGTAAAGATCTCTCTTTTGGGAAAAGAATAAACTTATGAGTTTTTCTTTTCCTGTGTTCCGAAAAACTTTGAATATAATGCTATTATTTGTACTTAGAGAAATAATTCTAAGTCCTGGATCGGGGAAGATTTTTTAAGAAAAGGCGATGAAGCGAGTTATTTTAGTTCCTCATCAGTCGGCTCTTAAGTGAGTCGTCCGTTCAATCGGTTTTATTAGAACCTAGAGCGCGACGTTATCTACGGAGAATCTCAGGCACAGTTTCCGATGCTACTAGAATAAACCTATAGCTCCTTTCATAAACTTTCGCCTTATATAAGAAGGATGTGTTGTCTGGAATACGATTTGAGAGACGTATCGAATTTGCATTTCTACACATCCGAAAATTTGCAAATTCGCTTTCATATATTGTTTATTCAGAACCAACTGTACTATACTATACTATAATATAGTTTAGTACATATCAGTACAGTATATATCCTTCGAAGTAAAGATCTCTCTTTTGGGAAAAGAATAAACTTATGAGTTTTTCTTTTCCTGTGTTCCGAAAAACTTTTGAATATAATGCTATTATTTGTACTTAGAGAAATAATTCTAAGTCCTGGATCGGGGAAGATTTTTTAAGAAAAGGCGATGAAGCGAGTTATTTTATTTCCTCATCAGTCGGCTCTTAAGTGAGTCGACCGTTCGATCGGTTTTATTAGAACCTAGAGCGCGACTTTATCTACGGAGAATCTCAGGCACAGTTTTCGATGCTACTAGAATAAACCTATAGCTCCTTTCATAAACTTTCGCCTTATATAAGAAGGATGTGTTGTCTGGAATACGATTTGAGAGACGTATCGAATTTGCATTTCTACACATCCGAAAATTTGCAAATTCGCTTTCATATATTGTTTATTCAGAACCAACTGTACTATACTATACTATAATATAGTTTAGTACATATCAGTACAGTATATATCCTTCGAAGTAAAGATCTCTCTTTTGGGAAAAGAATAAACTTATGAGTTTTTCTTTTCCTGTGTTCCGAAAAACTTTGAATATAATGCTATTATTTGTACTTAGAGAAATAATTCTAAGTCCTGGATCGGGGAAGATTTTTTAAGAAAAGGCGATGAAGCGAGTTATTTTAGTTCCTCATCAGTCGGCTCTTAAGTGAGTCGTCCGTTCGATCGGTTTTATTAGAACCTAGAGCGCGACTTTATCTACGGAGAATCTCAGGCACAGTTTTCGATGCTACTAGAATAAACCTATAGCTCCTTTCATAAACTTTCGCCTTATATAAGAAGGATGTGTTGTCTGGAATACGATTTGAGAGACGTATCGAATTTGCATTTCTACACATCCGAAAATTTGCAAATTCGCTTTCATATATTGTTTATTCAGAACCAACTGTACTATACTATACTATACTATAATATAGTTTAGTACATATCAGTACAGTATATATCCTTCGAAGTAAAGATCTCTCTTTTGGGAAAAGAATAAACTTATGAGTTTTTCTTTTCCTGTGTTCCGAAAAACTTTGAATATAATGCTATTATTTGTACTTAGAGAAATAATTCTAAGTCCTGGATCGGGGAAGATTTTTTAAGAAAAGGCGATGAAGCGAGTTATTTTAGTTCCTCATCAGTCGGCTCTTAAGTGAGTCGTCCGTTCAATCGGTTTTATTAGAACCTAGAGCGCGACGTTATCTACGGAGAATCTCAGGCACAGTTTCCGATGCTACTAGAATAAACCTATAGCTCCTTTCATAAACTTTCGCCTTATATAAGAAGGATGTGTTGTCTGGAATACGATTTGAGAGACGTATCGAATTTGCATTTCTACACATCCGAAAATTTGCAAATTCGCTTTCATATATTGTTTATTCAGAACCAACTGTACTATACTATAATATAGTTTAGTACATATCAGTACAGTATATATCCTTCGAAGTAAAGATCTCTCTTTTGGGAAAAGAATAAACTTATGAGTTTTTCTTTTCCTGTGTTCCGAAAAACTTTGAATATAATGCTATTATTTGTACTTAGAGAAATAATTCTAAGTCCTGGATCGGGGAAGATTTTTTAAGAAAAGGCGATGAAGCGAGTTATTTTAGTTCCTCATCAGTCGGCTCTTAAGTGAGTCGTCCGTTTCAATCGGTTTTATTAGAACCTAGAGCGCGACGTTATCTACGGAGAATCTCAGGCACAGTTTCCGATGCTACTAGAATAAACCTATAGCTCCTTTCATAAACTTTCGCCTTATATAAGAAGGATGTGTTGTCTGGAATACGATTTGAGAGACGTATCGAATTTGCATTTCTACACATCCGAAAATTTGCAAATTCGCTTTCATATATTGTTTATTCAGAACCAACTGTACTATACTATACTATAATATAGTTTAGTACATATCAGTACAGTATATATCCTTCGAAGTAAAGATCTCTCTTTTGGGAAAAGAATAAACTTATGAGTTTTTCTTTTCCTGTGTTCCGAAAAACTTTGAATATAATGCTATTATTTGTACTTAGAGAAATAATTCTAAGTCCTGGATCGGGGAAGATTTTTTAAGAAAAGGCGATGAAGCGAGTTATTTTAGTTCCTCATCAGACGGCTCTTAAGTGTGTCGTAAATTCAATCGGTTTTATTAGAACCTAGAGCGCGACGTTATCTACGGAGAATCTCAGGCACAGTTTCCGATGCTACTAGAATAAACCTATAGCTCCTTTCATAAACTTTCGCCTTATATAAGAAGGATGTGTTGTCTGGAATACGATTTGAGAGACGTATCGAATTTGCATTTCTACACATCCGAAAATTTGCAAATTCGCTTTCATATATTGTTTATTCAGAACCAACTGTACTATACTATACTATAATATAGTTTAGTACATATCAGTACAGTATATATCCTTCGAAGTAAAGATCTCTCTTTTGGGAAAAGAATAAACTTATGAGTTTTTCTTTTCCTGTGTTCCGAAAAACTTTGAATATAATGCTATTATTTGTACTTAGAGAAATAATTCTAAGTCCTGGATCGGGGAAGATTTTTTAAGAAAAGGCGATGAAGCGAGTTATTTTAGTTCCTCATCAGACGGCTCTTAAGTGTGTCGTCCATTCAATCGGTTTTATTAGAACCTAGAGCGCGACGTTATCTACGGTGAATCTCAGGCACAGTTTCCGATGCTACTAGAATAAACCTATAGCTCCTTTCATAAACTTTCGCCTTATATAAGAAGGATGTGTTGTCTGGAATACGATTTGAGAGACGTATCGAATTTGCATTTCTACACATCCGAAAATTTGCAAATTCGCTTTCATATATTGTTTATTCAGAACCAACTGTACTATACTATACTATAATATAGTTTAGTACATATCAGTACAGTATATATCCTTCGAAGTAAAGATCTCTCTTTTGGGAAAAGAATAAACTTATGAGTTTTTCTTTTCCTGTGTTCCGAAAAACTTTGAATATAATGCTATTATTTGTACTTAGAGAAATAATTCTAAGTCCTGGATCGGGGAAGATTTTTTAAGAAAAGGCGATGAAGCGAGTTATTTTAGTTCCTCATCAGTCGGCTCTTAAGTGAGTCGTCCGTTCAATCGGTTTTATTAGAACCTAGAGCGCGACGTTATCTACGGAGAATCTCAGGCACAGTTTCCGATGCTACTAGAATAAACCTATAGCTCCTTTCATAAACTTTCGCCTTATATAAGAAGGATGTGTTGTCTGGAATACGATTTGAGAGACGTATCGAATTTGCATTTCTACACATCCGAAAATTTGCAAATTCGCTTTCATATATTGTTTATTCAGAACCAACTGTACTATACTATACTATAATATAGTTTAGTACATATCAGTACAGTATATATCCTTCGAAGTAAAGATCTCTCTTTTGGGAAAAGAATAAACTTATGAGTTTTTCTTTTCCTGTGTTCCGAAAAACTTTGAATATAATGCTATTATTTGTACTTAGAGAAATAATTCTAAGTCCTGGATCGGGGAAGATTTTTTAAGAAAAGGCGATGAAGCGAGTTATTTTAGTTCCTCATCAGTCGGCTCTTAAGTGAGTCGTCCGTTCAATCGGTTTTATTAGAACCTAGAGCGCGACGTTATCTACGGAGAATCTCAGGCACAGTTTCCGATGCTACTAGAATAAACCTATAGCTCCTTTCATAAACTTTCGCCTTATATAAGAAGGATGTGTTGTCTGGAATACGATTTGAGAGACGTATCGAATTTGCATTTCTACACATCCGAAAATTTGCAAATTCGCTTTCATATATTGTTTATTCAGAACCAACTGTACTATACTATACTATAATATAGTTTAGTACATATCAGTACAGTATATATCCTTCGAAGTAAAGATCTCTCTTTTGGGAAAAGAATAAACTTATGAGTTTTTCTTTTCCTGTGTTCCGAAAAACTTTGAATATAATGCTATTATTTGTACTTAGAGAAATAATTCTAAGTCCTGGATCGGGGAAGATTTTTTAAGAAAAGGCGATGAAGCGAGTTATTTTAGTTCCTCATCAGTCGGCTCTTAAGTGAGTCGTCCGTTCAATCGGTTTTATTAGAACCTAGAGCGCGACGTTATCTACGGAGAATCTCAGGCACAGTTTCCGATGCTACTAGAATAAACCTATAGCTCCTTTCATAAACTTTCGCCTTATATAAGAAGGATGTGTTGTCTGGAATACGATTTGAGAGACGTATCGAATTTGCATTTCTACACATCCGAAAATTTGCAAATTCGCTTTCATATATTGTTTATTCAGAACCAACTGTACTATACTATACTATAGTTTAGTACATATCAGTACAGTATATATCCTTCGAAGTAAAGATCTCTCTTTTGGGAAAAGAATAAACTTATGAGTTTTTCTTTTCCTGTGTTCCGAAAAACTTTGAATATAATGCTATTATTTGTACTTAGAGAAATAATTCTAAGTCCTGGATCGGGGAAGATTTTTTAAGAAAAGGCGATGAAGCGAGTTATTTTAGTTCCTCATCAGTCGGCTCTTAAGTGAGTCGTCCGTTCAATCGGTTTTATTAGAACCTAGAGCGCGACGTTATCTACGGAGAATCTCAGGCACAGTTTCCGATGCTACTAGAATAAACCTATAGCTCCTTTCATAAACTTTCGCCTTATATAAGAAGGATGTGTTGTCTGGAATACGATTTGAGAGACGTATCGAATTTGCATTTCTACACATCCGAAAATTTGCAAATTCGCTTTCATATATTGTTTATTCAGAACCAACTGTACTATACTATACTATAATATAGTTTAGTACATATCAGTACAGTATATATCCTTCGAAGTAAAGATCTCTCTTTTGGGAAAAGAATAAACTTATGAGTTTTTCTTTTCCTGTGTTCCGAAAAACTTTGAATATAATGCTATTATTTGTACTTAGAGAAATAATTCTAAGTCCTGGATCGGGGAAGATTTTTTAAGAAAAGGCGATGAAGCGAGTTATTTTAGTTCCTCATCAGTCGGCTCTTAAGTGAGTCGTCCGTTCAATCGGTTTTATTAGAACCTAGAGCGCGACGTTATCTACGGAGAATCTCAGGCACAGTTTCCGATGCTACTAGAATAAACCTATAGCTCCTTTCATAAACTTTCGCCTTATATAAGAAGGATGTGTTGTCTGGAATACGATTTGAGAGACGTATCGAATTTGCATTTCTACACATCCGAAAATTTGCAAATTCGCTTTCATATATTGTTTATTCAGAACCAACTGTACTATACTATACTATAATATAGTTTAGTACATATCAGTACAGTATATATCCTTCGAAGTAAAGATCTCTCTTTTGGGAAAAGAATAAACTTATGAGTTTTTCTTTTCCTGTGTTCCGAAAAACTTTGAATATAATGCTATTATTTGTACTTAGAGAAATAATTCTAAGTCCTGGATCGGGGAAGATTTTTTTTTAAGAAAAGGCGATGAAGCGAGTTATTTTTAGTTCCTCATCAGTCGGCTCTTAAGTGAGTCGTCCGTTCAATCGGTTTTATTAGAACCTAGAGCGCGACGTTATCTACGGAGAATCTCAGGCACAGTTTCCGATGCTACTAGAATAAACCTATAGCTCCTTTCATAAACTTTCGCCTTATATAAGAAGGATGTGTTGTCTGGAATACGATTTGAGAGACGTATCGAATTTGCATTTCTACACATCCGAAAATTTGCAAATTCGCTTTCATATATTGTTTATTCAGAACCAACTGTACTATACTATACTATAATATAGTTTAGTACATATCAGTACAGTATATATCCTTCGAAGTAAAGATCTCTCTTTTGGGAAAAGAATAAACTTATGAGTTTTTCTTTTCCTGTGTTCCGAAAAACTTTGAATATAATGCTATTATTTGTACTTAGAGAAATAATTCTAAGTCCTGGATCGGGGAAGATTTTTTAAGAAAAGGCGATGAAGCGAGTTATTTTAGTTCCTCATCAGTCGGCTCTTAAGTGAGTCGTCCGTTCAATCGGTTTTATTAGAACCTAGAGCGCGACGTTATCTACGGAGAATCTCAGGCACAGTTTCCGATGCTACTAGAATAAACCTATAGCTCCTTTCATAAACTTTCGCCTTATATAAGAAGGATGTGTTGTCTGGAATACGATTTGAGAGACGTATCGAATTTGCATTTCTACACATCCGAAAATTTGCAAATTCGCTTTCATATATTGTTTATTCAGAACCAACTGTACTATACTATAATATAGTTTAGTACATATCAGTACAGTATATATCCTTCGAAGTAAAGATCTCTCTTTTGGGAAAAGAATAAACTTATGAGTTTTTCTTTTCCTGTGTTCCGAAAAACTTTGAATATAATGCTATTATTTGTACTTAGAGAAATAATTCTAAGTCCTGGATCGGGGAAGATTTTTTAAGAAAAGGCGATGAAGCGAGTTATTTTAGTTCCTCATCAGTCGGCTCTTAAGTGAGTCGTCCGTTCAATCGGTTTTATTAGAACCTAGAGCGCGACGTTATCTACGGAGAATCTCAGGCACAGTTTCCGATGCTACTAGAATAAACCTATAGCTCCTTTCATAAACTTTCGCCTTATATAAGAAGGATGTGTTGTCTGGAATACGATTTGAGAGACGTATCGAATTTGCATTTCTACACATCCGAAAATTTGCAAATTCGCTTTCATATATTGTTTATTCAGAACCAACTGTACTATACTATACTATAATATAGTTTAGTACATATCAGTACAGTATATATCCTTCGAAGTAAAGATCTCTCTTTTGGGAAAAGAATAAACTTATGAGTTTTTCTTTTCCTGTGTTCCGAAAAACTTTGAATATAATGCTATTATTTGTACTTAGAGAAATAATTCTAAGTCCTGGATCGGGGAAGATTTTTTAAGAAAAGGCGATGAAGCGAGTTATTTTAGTTCCTCATCAGTCGGCTCTTAAGTGAGTCGTCCGTTCAATCGGTTTTATTAGAACCTAGAGCGCGACGTTATCTACGGAGAATCTCAGGCACAGTTTCCGATGCTACTAGAATAAACCTATAGCTCCTTTCATAAACTTTCGCCTTATATAAGAAGGATGTGTTGTCTGGAATACGATTTGAGAGACGTATCGAATTTGCATTTCTACACATCCGAAAATTTGCAAATTCGCTTTCATATATTGTTTATTCAGAACCAACTGTACTATACTATACTATAATATAGTTTAGTACATATCAGTACAGTATATATCCTTCGAAGTAAAGATCTCTCTTTTGGGAAAAGAATAAACTTATGAGTTTTTCTTTTCCTGTGTTCCGAAAAACTTTGAATATAATGCTATTATTTGTACTTAGAGAAATAATTCTAAGTCCTGGATCGGGGAAGATTTTTTAAGAAAAGGCGATGAAGCGAGTTATTTTAGTTCCTCATCAGTCGGCTCTTAAGTGAGTCGTCCGTTCAATCGGTTTTATTAGAACCTAGAGCGCGACGTTATCTACGGAGAATCTCAGGCACAGTTTCCGATGCTACTAGAATAAACCTATAGCTCCTTTCATAAACTTTCGCCTTATATAAGAAGGATGTGTTGTCTGGAATACGATTTGAGAGACGTATCGAATTTGCATTTCTACACATCCGAAAATTTGCAAATTCGCTTTCATATATTGTTTATTCAGAACCAACTGTACTATACTATACTATAATATAGTTTAGTACATATCAGTACAGTATATATCCTTCGAAGTAAAGATCTCTCTTTTGGGA
Organism: Pardosa pseudoannulata; assembly: GCA_032207245.1. Lineage (NCBI taxonomy): Eukaryota > Metazoa > Arthropoda > Arachnida > Araneae > Lycosidae > Pardosa > Pardosa pseudoannulata. The sequence continues at coordinate 163,823,133 of CM063510.1, forward strand.
AAAGAATAAACTTATGAGTTTTTCTTTTCCTGTGTTCCGAAAAACTTTGAATATAATGCTATTATTTGTACTTAGAGAAATAATTCTAAGTCCTGGATCGGGGAAGATTTTTTAAGAAAAGGCGATGAAGCGAGTTATTTTAGTTCCTCATCAGTCGGCTCTTAAGTGAGTCGTCCGTTCAATCGGTTTTATTAGAACCTAGAGCGCGACGTTATCTACGGAGAATCTCAGGCACAGTTTCCGATGCTACTAGAATAAACCTATAGCTCCTTTCATAAACTTTCGCCTTATATAAGAAGGATGTGTTGTCTGGAATACGATTTGAGAGACGTATCGAATTTGCATTTCTACACATCCGAAAATTTGCAAATTCGCTTTCATATATTGTTTATTCAGAACCAACTGTACTATACTATACTATAATATAGTTTAGTACATATCAGTACAGTATATATCCTTCGAAGTAAAGATCTCTCTTTTGGGAAAAGAATAAACTTATGAGTTTTTCTTTTCCTGTGTTCCGAAAAACTTTGAATATAATGCTATTATTTGTACTTAGAGAAATAATTCTAAGTCCTGGATCGGGGAAGATTTTTTAAGAAAAGGCGATGAAGCGAGTTATTTTAGTTCCTCATCAGTCGGCTCTTAAGTGAGTCGTAAGTTCAATCGGTTTTATTAGAACCTAGAGCGCGACGTTATCTACGGAGAATCTCAGGCACAGTTTCCGATGCTACTAGAATAAACCTATAGCTCCTTTCATAAACTTTCGCCTTATATAAGGATTATGTGTTGTCTGGAATACGATTTGAGAGACGTATCGAATTTGCATTTCTACACATCCGAAAATTTGCAAATTCGCTTTCATATATTGTTTATTCAGAACCAACTGTACTATACTATACTATAATATAGTTTAGTACATATCAGTACAGTATATATCCTTCGAAGTAAAGATCTCTCTTTTGGGAAAAGAATAAACTTATGAGTTTTTCTTTTCCTGTGTTCCGAAAAACTTTGAATATAATGCTATTATTTGTACTTAGAGAAATAATTCTAAGTCCTGGATCGGGGAAGATTTTTTAAGAAAAGGCGATGAAGCGAGTTATTTTAGTTCCTCATCAGTCGGCTCTTAAGTGAGTCGTCCGTTCAATCGGTTTTATTAGAACCTAGAGCGCGACGTTATCTACGGAGAATCTCAGGCACAGTTTCCGATGCTACTAGAATAAACCTATAGCTCCTTTCATAAACTTTCGCCTTATATAAGAAGGATGTGTTGTCTGGAATACGATTTGAGAGACGTATCGAATTTGCATTTCTACACATCCGAAAATTTGCAAATTCGCTTTCATATATTGTTTATTCAGAACCAACTGTACTATACTATACTATAATATAGTTTAGTACATATCAGTACAGTATATATCCTTCGAAGTAAAGATCTCTCTTTTGGGAAAAGAATAAACTTATGAGTTTTTCTTTTCCTGTGTTCCGAAAAACTTTGAATATAATGCTATTATTTGTACTTAGAGAAATAATTCTAAGTCCTGGATCGGGGAAGATTTTTTAAGAAAAGGCGATGAAGCGAGTTATTTTAGTTCCTCATCAGTCGGCTCTTAAGTGAGTCGTCCGTTCAATCGGTTTTATTAGAACCTAGAGCGCGACGTTATCTACGGAGAATCTCAGGCACAGTTTCCGATGCTACTAGAATAAACCTATAGCTCCTTTCATAAACTTTCGCCTTATATAAGAAGGATGTGTTGTCTGGAATACGATTTGAGAGACGTATCGAATTTGCATTTCTACACATCCGAAAATTTGCAAATTCGCTTTCATATATTGTTTATTCAGAACCAACTGTACTATACTATACTATAATATAGTTTAGTACATATCAGTACAGTATATATCCTTCGAAGTAAAGATCTCTCTTTTGGGAAAAGAATAAACTTATGAGTTTTTCTTTTCCTGTGTTCCGAAAAACTTTGAATATAATGCTATTATTTGTACTTAGAGAAATAATTCTAAGTCCTGGATCGGGGAAGATTTTTTAAGAAAAGGCGATGAAGCGAGTTATTTTAGTTCCTCATCAGTCGGCTCTTAAGTGAGTCGTCCGTTCAATCGGTTTTATTAGAACCTAGAGCGCGACGTTATCTACGGAGAATCTCAGGCACAGTTTCCGATGCTACTAGAATAAACCTATAGCTCCTTTCATAAACTTTCGCCTTATATAAGAAGGATGTGTTGTCTGGAATACGATTTGAGAGACGTATCGAATTTGCATTTCTACACATCCGAAAAATTGCAAAT